>JACDOX010000016.1:7914269-8026728 GCA_014549065.1 Cardinalis cardinalis | reverse complement strand
GCGAAGGGGAAGGGGCGGGGCCGGGCGGGGGCGGGGCCGCGGTGACGCTGCTGGGCGGGCTCGCAGAGGCCGGGTTGGTGCCCGGCTGGGCTCTGTGTGGGGGCCGTAATGGTGAGAGCCGCTGTGGTCCCTAAATGAGCCCCTGTGGCTCTTGCCACAGGACAGTGACATTTCCTGGATGTGGACATGCTGCTTGGTGAATCAGAAACCCACCAGTGCCTGCTGGCAATTTGCCATTTCACTGCTGTAAAACTCTTCATTTGATGATGCAGAAAGGCATTTGAAGAAAGACTTGTTTCATGGCACTCACCTGAAGGCAGGTTTTCTTCCCTGCTGCAACTGGCCCTGGAAATGCCTGGCTGTCCCTGCASTCACCTGTGCTGCTGTCCTGTTCTGCTTTATAATTCCAGAGATTTCAAACTGAAAATAGGAATGTGCTGTCTRGGCTCAGATSCGGGGCTGCRAGGGCGCATGGGGACACCTGCACAYGCGCTCTGTGGGACCTGCTGCTGCCCAGGCACCAGTGACCACCTGGATCTAGCTCAGGTGTGTGGTTTACAATGGGAGCTTCAAGAAGTTTTCCAGATTTCCCTCAGACCACTGGAAAGCACCATTCTGACAGCCCCTGAGCACAGTTATGGTGCTTGGCTTTCTAATTGAATTGTGATGACTATTTATTACATGACCATAAATTGTTTGTATAAATACTTATGGTTTTGAGGGATYTCAGTGCAAAGGACAAATAAAATAAAAACTAATAAAAATATATTTTTTACCATTAAATCAATAGTAATTTAAGCATGCCAAGGGTCACGATTCTRTTTGAGAAAGATTGATCATCCCACGGGAAGAAGTTTTTAACTATTTGGCTGGTTCCTTGCACTTTCCTTGAATCAGCTTCTCTTGGGAAACCAACAGCAAAATGTTAAACCCGTTGATTTTAAATGGCTGAGCTTTTGAAAATCACCCACATTTGCACTTCTCAGGCAAGGGATGAATAATAGATATCTAAACAAAACTGCCCACAAGCTTGCTAAGAAGAGTGGAACRCACCAAATGGCAATAAAAGTAATCTGTAATACCTATTTCCCCATACATGAATTCCATAACCAGTATTAAAAATGAATGCATCATAGAAGAGGATCTACAGGCACAAATACAGATCTGAATTCATACCTCGGGTATAAAAAAAAATCTGTTAACCTACAATAATGTTAAAGATACTTTCAATGCCATTTGGATGACAGAAAACTGTAAGGAAAAAACTACAGCTGAAAGAAGCTAATTGTGGAAAATCCTGTACAAAATACTGCTGAACACAGAAGTGAGTATAGCTTCCACTCTTTTCTGCATTGCAGATGTACAGATTGGTTTAGGTAAATATCCCTGAACAGTAAAGAGAAATTTGAGCATAAAAATAATAAATTTTGGTAGAGAAAATAAGAAGCAGCAAGCTAACACTGGTTGGGAATTCCTCCCTTTCCTTCAGTGCATCTTCACACACACACAGGGGATCTTCCCCACAAGGACCATGTCTTGGCAGATACTACAGGTTCAATATAATTCCTTATTTGTGTGCACAAGTAAATAGAAAGGGCTGCAGAAATCTTCACATCTTACAAAATATTAGATATGCAAGTCCAGGGAGCGGGGCTTGCAGGCTGTCAGCTCATTTAGTCCCTAACAGGAGCACAGGAACCATTACCACACCTCATGCCCTGGAAGCTGTTATTTATGGGCACTGTGTTTGAAGGCAAACCAGCCCAGGGCACTCACCTTTCCCTGGAACCCATTTCTGGGGTTTGTCTAATACTTCCTATTAGAAATTATGCCTGTCACCTATTTTTGAGAAGGTCTCACCCCTCTGCCACTTGCTGCCAGACTCTGGAATTTAGTGGGGAGAGAAGCCCCCAGCTAAACAAGCTCGTTTTCTTCAGCTCATTCTGTTTGGGGCTGCTCATGTTCCTTCTGCTCCTGGTGCCAGCAGCGATATTTTTTAGCAGCCTGTCAAAACTGTGATTAAATCCAAGACTGCAATCTAAACCCAGCCCCAGAGAGCTAGAGCAGAGGCAGATCCTGCTGTGCCAAAGGTTCCACTGGCACCTTGAACAAGCAGATCTCCAGCCATGCCCAGGCAGATCTCCAGCCATGCTCAGGCAGATCTCCAGCCATGCCCAGGCAGATCTCCAGCCATGCCCAGGCAGATCTCCAGCCCTGCACAGCAGATCTCCAGCCATGAACAAGCAGATCTCCAGCCCTGCACAGGCAGATTTCCCAGCTCACCCTCTGCAGGAAGGTGTCTGAGATGTGAAGAGGTGTGGCAGCAAATGCAGCATCCCCAAGGGGCTGAGGGAAGGAATACATCTGCCAGATAACCCTTTTTCAAAAAGAGAAGATGCTGTTGGCAGTTTGGGAGGGCCTGCACAACAAGGCAGTGCAGGGGAGAAGTTCTCAGAGAAATGTKGATTCACCAGGAGGCAGAGGCAAAACCTGCCACTGTGGAGCAATGATTACCTCTGGATGAGCAGGAGGGTCTGGAGCTTGTAAATCCTAGAGCACAGCTCAGCAGCCTCTCAGGACATGCCATTCATGGCAGATTACTTGCCAAGAGTGCCAGTGCCTGTTGCAGCCCATCCCTGGGTGCTGAGCACCCCCTGATCCCTTTGGGCTTGTGCATGAGCTCTGCACTGCTGCTCTTGTGCCAAGATGCATTTGAAGACAAATCACCTGCAGGCCCCTTTATAGGCTGCAGCACTCAGAAACCCAGGTGCACTCACTCTCCCTCCAAGGTGSCATCCTATTAAAAAATTAAGCATTAGTGTAGAAAGTATTAACACAAATATAATTATGTTAATACAATAGAAAGATAATGTATAATAAAATACATTAAAACATCAGAAAACATGGATTTCTGTGAAGTTGAAAAGCAGAAAAGGATGCTRTGACTTCCTGAACTTTGCTAATGTTTGTGATTCCTCTTGCAGTAGCTGGCGAGAAAGCAAAGATTTTGCATTATGCAAGTCACATTCTTTCACTAATATTTCTATTCAGAGGCAAATTGATTCACTTCTAAATATCATGAAGCTATCTCTATATTCACACTTGTTTTATGGTGTATCTTTCTCCTCCTTTAAAAACTTAATAATGCCAATTAAATCTAAAAAGCCGTGTGGGCTGGATTGGTGAGGCTTAAAAATGTTTTGGCTGGTTGAGTTTGGAAAGATGCCTTGCTTTGAAAACATTTTCTTTGTCCCTGTGCCTAGAGCCAAAGGTGACTCCACTTTGCAGCATATTCCAGCTGAACTCCAGRGAAGTGGCTGACAGCACAACAGGAGCTCCTGGAGAGCACACACATCCAGCCACCCTTCATCTCTCCTCCCTTCCAGCCCCCACTTTGCATTCCTTACACTGGCTAAGTCATGTTTGTCTGTGCACAGAGCCCCACGGGGGAATTTTCAGCACCAGSTTTACAGAATTTGCCCTTTACCACCTCCTACAGATATCTAAAAGGATACATGCAAGCCAGGGCTCCAAGGGAAGTGGGTGTRGAAGCCCAGGACTCTCAGCATCATGACAACTGGAATAGCAACAAGGAAGTCACATGTCTTGGCCAAAGTTCTGTGAAACCTTTCATTTTCAATGAWTTGCCATTTTTCAAAGGGGGAAATGCATCATTGCAGTATTTCTCTTCAGAACTCATACAAAGATACACCACAATAATTTGCTTTGCAACAAATCCCTCCATAAAAAGTGCTGAGCCTGCAGAGCTGTCTGCCTCAGAGGTTATATGGAAGATTTGTAGGAGCACAATCAAGGATGAAATGACAYGTTAACTTCTGGATTATAACTAATCCCTCTGGAAATAATCATTTATCCAATCAACAAAATAAAATCAGTTACATTAACCTTGAAAGATCTACTAACAGCTACTCTCCAAACTTCACATACACAGATTATGATGTTTAGCACTGACAGTTCCCACTATCTGATTTTTCACTCTATTTTTGTCATAAAACAGCGAAAGATATCCCCAGGCCTTTTTACTGTTTTACTTACAGAGAATGAAATGATATGGAAGGTTAAGTTTCTTCTCACATGCCCCAGCCTCTCTAACKGGGCCAGCAGCATTTCCATCTCCAGAGCCATCAGAGATTGGCTCTGTTGGACATCATGGAAGCTTCCAGCAGCTCCTCACAGAARCCACCTCTGTGGCTTCCCCCCCACTACCAAAAGCCAGGCTGTGCTAAACCAGCACACCCTGTCMTGCATGATTTCATTGCACCATCCATCCAGCCTGGTGTATTTTTGTCTCAAAACCAGTTCTGGCTGGAGACAGCTTCCCGTGGCAAATGTCACTCTGTGGTGTCCTCTGGCTCCTGGTGTGTTGCTGCTCAGCGCAGGTGATGCTGTGCCTTCCCACACTGCCCCAAACACCTGCAAAATGAGAGGATTTACAGCATGCCCAGCTCAGCATGGCCGTTCCTGGGGTGCAGCCATGCCCAGCACTGGAGCACTCCACAGGCCTGAGAGGATGAGCTCTGAGACCTTGGATCCAGCCCATCCTCACAGGAGCAGCACACACAGCTCGGGGAGCCAGGCAGAGGACAAGGCAGGAGCATTCCCCCAGGCATCTCCTGTTTCTGGATTTTTTTTTTCTCAGAAGGGAAATTCAGAACAAATGAAACAGAAAAGGTGAATCAGATGCACTGGCAGGCAAACAAACCACAGGAACACCTTAGCTTTTTGCACAGCCAGGTCTGTCACTGCTAGAGCTTCAGGAGTCCTCCAGAGGAATAGACTGACAACACAGAGTGCTGAGAAGAGGATGGTTCTGGAAGAATCAACAGCCAGCTGGAAGGCATCCCGAGGCTGGGTGTATGCACTCAGCCTTGGGCCACGCTCACAAGCTGCAGCACTGCTCAGTTTGCACTGCTCAGCATTGCTGTAAAGCTGGGCCATTCAGCCACTGGCTGTGGAGAGGCCCCAGGATGGCAATTCCCTGGAATCACCTGGGGAATGGTCACCAAGGCCCAGACCCACAGCAGGTTTGGGTGCTGRCTGCAATACAGGCTGACACCTGGGGAGAGCAGGTGGCCACAGGATGGTTTCTACAACAGCTGGGTGGTTACACACAGGGGCTGYCTGCAGGAACCTGAAAGAAAAGCAGACATCTCCTGTTAGCCAAGACTTGGCCACAGCATTCACATGTCCAGGTGCAAGCTGTAAATATTGAGAAATGTTGTATCTCCAGCCCCTGGAGACAGGCAGCAGCCTGAGCAGGGGCTGGATGTCAGCACTGAAGTCCAAGCCCAAAGGCTCAGCTCCTGGATGCTCAATCCTGCTCTGACTGAAGCCAAAAGGAAATCTGCAATGCACTAAAAAAGCCAAGYTTACTGGTGTTTATGTTTATAAATATATAATTAATGTTTGTGAAAAATTCATTCTGGGAGCCATGGAGAGCAGCAACATCAGAGGAAGGCAGACTTGAAAAGAGAAGGGAGAGGTTGAGTCAACAACAGAGCATCTTTATGATCCATATATTTAACTGCGCCTTTCTGTGCTGTTTTTAAAGATCACCCTTATTTGTTATCTGTGAATTTGTGCAGCACCTCTACCCTGCAATACCCCAGGAAAATTATTAAATTTAATAGAATCCACCCACGTTTTAAAGCTGAGATGGAAAGTACTCATATTTAATAAAAAGTACATTTTCTAAATGGTTATGGTATTTGATTTGCATTCTCTTTGCTGTTTTAACTGCAGCTTTATTAGAACAGCATTGTTGGCTGCAGTGTTTATTTTTCACCACCATTGTCATGATAAGAAAAACATGGAAAGCAGATGAAAAACAGGGAAAATATGAAAAACCAGCATGAGCAGAGTWGGCTGAAATGTGTGTTTGGGGGAAAAATATCTCAGATCTCTGCAAAGCTCAAATCCCCAATCACCCTCCCTGTGAGCTTCCAGGAAGAGAAAAGAAGCTGTAGGATGCTGCTGGCTTATTTCCATACCGATTAAACATCCTTTTGCTTTGGCAGAGAGGCACAGCCAGTCAGCAGGTGAAAGCTCAGCCCTCCAGCCAGCTGTGCCCATTGGCGCTGGTGAGGAGCCTCTCCCAGCCTCTGAGTCCTCCATCCTTAGATGGTGGGCACAGAAACTCCCTTTCCCTCCTCTGCTGTCTCCCTCTCAGGACCCTCTGAGCTCTGTGGGGAGGATCTGGTGCCAGATGTCTGTGTGTGCCCAGGTCAAATCCCCAAGCAGGAGATTAGACAYGTCTGCACTGAGAGGATCATCCCCAGCCTCTGCTAATGAAATCACAAAGATCAGGAGGGGAGGCTGCAACACTGGCCCTGGAGAGGTGGAACATGAACTGGCAGGAAGGGAGACAGGGAATGGGGTGGGTGACACAGGGAATGGGGTGGGTGACCCAGGGAGTGGGGTGGGTGACACAGGGAATGGGGTGGGTGACCCAGGGAATGGGGTGGGTGACCCAGGGAATGGGATGGGTGACACAGGGAATGGGGTGAGTGACACAGGGAATGGGGTGACTGAGACAGGGAATGGGGTGGCTGAGCCAGCTCTGTGTGGGTGCCCAAAGCCCTCCTTTGTGGTGGTGTTCACAGGAGTCCCAGGATGAGGGAAGAGATGAGAATCTTGACTCCAGCCTTTCAGAAGGCTGATTTATTATTATATATATTATATTAAAAATTATATACTAAAACTATACTAAAAAAATAGAAGAAAGGATTTCATCACAAGGCTAGGAAGGAAAGGAAAGGAATGATAATAAAATCTTGTGACTGCTCACAGCCTCAACACAGGTGGCTGTCATTGGTCATCAAGTAAAAACAATTTCACATGCTGGGTAAACAATTCTCCAAATCACACTCCAAAGCAGCAARACATGGAGAAGCTGGAGCTYCTCAGYTTYTCAGGAGAAAAGATCCTGGCAAAAGGATTTTTCATAAAATATGTCTGTGACACTCCTGAATCCACAGCCCTGCTCCAGCCCCTCCAGCCACAGGGATCATCAGGAGTCAGAGGGTAAATTGCAGAGGGAGAAAGGTGAGTAGAAACAGCAGCTTGATCACAGCCCCAGTAATCACTTTCTGAGCTGGAATCAAGAGGATTTTCACCRCTGGGCAGGTAAATAATCATGTGGGTGAAAATGATGCAGTGGAACGGTGCTGCAGGCTCAGCATCCACGATCCCACTGTCACCAGCTCAGTACCACCCCACAGACCCTGTTCACAGCAGCCCTGCCAGCTCCCCAGGCTGCTCCCGGCCCAACTGCAGCTGCAGCTCTGCCTGCTCCTGGAGCACAGCCCCAGCCCTGTGCAGTGCCTGTGGGGCTGCCAGGGATCAACCACCTTCCCAGGAACCAGCACAACCAGTGCTGAGGGAAGGGCCATCGCTGCTCAGCATCCTCCCAGCCTGAACCAGTGGGCTCAAAGAGGGGAGATGGAGATGCTCCAGAGCTCCACAGCACACAGCACTGGGAGCACTGGGCCAGAGCTGCCCAGTGGCACTGACAGCCCAGTCAGGCAGGATGATCCATGGGCATGCAGCCAAAGRTGGTCCCTGTCCCAAACCCCAGTGAAAGAGTCTAGTTAAAAAAGGAGGGAGRCAAGAGGAAGCATTCTGAAATTACTCAAATCTTTCAATCTGAAGGAAATGTGATGCTCCACAATGAGAAAAACTCATGTAAGAGACTATATCTCTGCTGATTCTGAAAAATCAGATATTAAATTCTCCTTTGACTTTTTCCATGAYAGGGATTTGCTTGGATTCATCATCTTTGCTGCTTGCTGGATGGGACAAGGAGCAGCAACTCACCTTTCTACAGATGTCACTGAGTTTAAGGCCCCATGTGCTAAGAAGGCAAGGCACACAAAGAAAGTATTATGCCTTCATTTGCTAAAAAGTCAGATTCACGCTAAATTGTAATAAAAGTATTATGATTTGTTTACTGGTTCCCTTTTTAATAGGAAAAAAAAAGTCACTTTAGTGAACTATTTAAGTTGGTTTTGATGTATAACAGACTTTTTGGGATAATAGTGTGTCCACTGATTAGATTTTGAGAGAAAGGACRTGGGTTTTTCTGTTAACTGGTCCTTTTGCTCACTGCTGTCATGAGTTTAGACAGATCCCCACCAAAAATCAAACTTTGATCTAATATAACACTCACCAAACGTGGAGCAGAGCCAAGAATGCCTGCAACTACAGGGCAGCACTATTCATCTGTCCTGGGGTTCCTGTGCTGCAATACACACAAAACACTTCAGATGGGGTAATTCAGATAATATTTCAGATAGACTAGCTAATAACAATTGTTTTAATTAGCCCTTGTCAAACATCACACAACAAAGCCCTGTAACACCAAGACTGGTGCAGGTGTTTTAAGATTTGCTCAAACAGGTTCAACCAACAGCTTTGTCCTGGCAGGAARTTCAAAGAGGGGAGGATAACTGGAACATTTATGCAGAGACACGTGAGCTTGCAGCTATTAAATACAAACCTGCCAAGGAGCTTACCCAAAGGGGCACCACAGATTCATACCAGAATTATTGCCAACTGAAAACAGCTCCTCAATGGTTTCTCTGTGCCTACTGAATGCCTGTCTTCAGCCCTTCTCTAAATATATTCCATGTCATCCTGGGAGAAATACTAGAAAGGCAAAAAGATCTTCAGTACTTGTACTCTTTCTTGTGAAAGGRCTGCTGCCACCTCCAGCCTCCCTTTTAGATCTGCTGCTCAAAGTGGCCCTGCTGAGGGGGTTTGCATAGCAAAACTCCTAAAGATGGTGATGCCAGAGCATGAGTGCAGTGGGCTCACCCCTGGCCTTTGCTTGGCAGCAAGAGAAAACAAGGTGCCCTCAGCTTTTGAAGTCTCCTTTCAAGCAGGTTGGTTCATCTGATCAGAGGCAGGCTGGCTACTCAGGAGCAGATTTTACAGGCAATTCAAATGGCAGAGAAATAAAATGCAAATACCACATTTAAGTTTAATTAACTGATTCACAATTATGCAGGGTGTTTCATGCACAGGATGGCACAGAGGGTGCCTTGGCAGACAGAGACAGACACGTGTGACCTCAGCAGTGCCCACACTGACCCAGTCAGCCCCAGAGACTCAGCTGGGACCCAGTCCTGAAGAACACAAATCTCAAAATGCAGAAGGCTTCAAATCCTCAATGTGGCTCCTTCCCATCTCACAGTGTGACCMCAGGCTGCTCACCAGGGCTGTGCTGGGCAGGTCAGGTCCTGCAGTCAGCTCTGACTTCAAGCAGTGCACAAAATCCCTGCCCTGGCACGGATGGCTGGGTCAGCTCAGGGTGCCACCTGTGAAGGWGATKYCTGGAAGGCACCTTGGACCCACCAGACCCCATTCCATTGCACACCACTGCACCTGTGAAGGTGATGCCTGGAAGGCACCTTGGACCCACCAGACCCCATTCCATTGCACACCACTGSCCCCGCTCTGGGGATCATGGCTGCACCCACCTGGCTCCTTTGCTCTTTCCCTTTGTGCTCCCTTCAAGGTGAGCTCTCCCTCCAGGTTTGATTGGATGTGTCGGTGAGTTTCTGTGCTCATGTTAAAGTGGAGCTAATTTTACGTGGCAATATGCCAGYTCAGGAAACCAATACGCAAATTCATAATTATTCATGCATAATTCAGGGATTATTTGCATACAGTAAACAGGCCATCATCCTGATGAAGTGTCAAATGATATAAAGTGCTAATGAAAGAAAAGAGAATAGACAAGAAGAGATCATGAGATCAAGAGAGAGAGAAAGTGGGAGTGGAATATATCCTCTAATGAACTTTCAGAAGTCTCCCTRAAGTGTTGTGCATGACAAGAGGCACTAAAACACCTTTAACCACAGCCCCATGAGCCTTTTTCTCTCCCACATTTCACTCCAAAATCCTCCATYAAGCAAAGGCACATTTCAGTCTGGCCCAGGGTTTATCTGGGTGTAAATCWGAGCATTCCAATCAAACCAGGAATCMGTTCTCCCAGTAATGCAAAAGGCCCATCTTTGTCAGAGGTGCAGTGTTTCATTATTAAAAGGCTCCTTGGCTGTCCCAGGAGGGTACCTACACTTTCATTATCTATTATGTATGGTGAGATTATTTTAATCATTTCAACACCAAAACAAACATTTCCCAGCCTCATTCAAGTCTCTSTGTCACTCTTATCCTGGGGTCTATGAAGGAGACAGAGTCCTCACCTCCAGCAACTGCAAAAATACTCTACATTACTAAGAGTTCTTGTCAGGATATTCACTGAGGGAGAAAGGGAGACCTGGATTCACATGCTGATACTCCAGCACTGGATTCATTCCACCATTCTACAGTGAGGGTTGCACCCACTGGAGAGACACAACTCTTACCAAAAGCATTCTCTTTGCAAGGTAAAACAATCAGAGGTGTTTGCTGAGAGCAAATTCTTTCTTTTWAAATATGCAGACTTCATTACTATTACTTTGAGCTTTAAAATGTAAATATTTCAGAAAAGGGTTTCTAGCTTTCATGATTCACAACAAATGTGGTTTTTAATGTGTTATATGTAAATAATATTTCTACAGAACCACAGGTGTTTGTAGTTACTATATACATATTAAAAAAAMCTCTGAGAAAAATTACAAAAACTTTTGTAAAAATTTGCTTTTAAAAGTTTTTTCAACATTTAATTTTAAAAACTTGACTTAACTGCTAATGAAAAACTTGATCATGGAATAGTGCAAACACAAATGACAAAGGACAGTTCCTATCCTGATTTACAGTGTTTTAACCTGTTGCTCTGTGCACAATACAATTGGCATAAGAGGAAATAAAGTGATGAGACACACTCCTGGAGGTAACTCCTGCTCGACTGAAGCCCAGCCAGGCTGGTGGAGGCTCCTGGGGGCTATTGGAGCTTCTAGCCCTTTTTGCACACATTATTGTGTGGTTTGCCATTGATTGGGTCATAAAAGCCCTGACTTTGCTATCTGCTTCCACTGAAGTGGAAATCAGTGGGATGTCCCCAGGATTGCTATGGATTTATTACACTTTCACTGAACTGCAACCACACCTGCTGTTCATGGAGGGGCAGTCACATTCTCACTAAATACAAGCACCAAAACATTCATTATTTTGGTTATTCTGTGGTTTGCTCATTTCTGCCATCACACCAAGAGCAGCAAGGTGGCTTTCAGAGGACAAAAGGAGACACAGGCTTTCTTTGTGTGCATTCCTGTTTGTTTGCTTGCTTCTTAAGCAGATAATATTGCCTCTCCACARAATCTATTTATAATCAAGGCTTCAGTCTTGCTTTCCTCTTGGGTTTTTTTTGGGGGGGGTGGGGGTTGCTGGTTTTCTTCCCCATGAATGGACTGCCAGGGGGAGCTGAGCCTGGGAGATAAATATATCAGCTGCAGTAACTCTGGAGCAGAGCTGAGGCTTGGCACAGTGCTCTCTTTCACGCTGCTGTATGCATGATAAAAAGGATTTTTTTTTTTTCTGGCGAAGATGCTTTAGGAGAAAATGTTCTAAGCATGGTGCACAGTGGAGAGAAAGGGAGGGAGACAAAGTCTGGGAAAGAAGGCAGGAGCACTTTGCGCCATAAGAAAAGATGTAAGCTTGTCAGAATGAAAGACAAGCAGTTTCAAAGTGCATAATATCCTGAGAATTACATGGGATGTGGGTGGCTTCAAGGCTACAGCTCCTGCTCTGCCACATATAGGTTTCAAGGTCAGAGTCTAATTTTATCCTGTGATATAACAGCCTGTGCTGGAAGCTGCTGAGACGAGGCTGAGCGCCCCAAGTGATTTGTGCTCGCTTTCCTTGTTTCTCTGAAGCTCAGGACGGTGAGAATGGGGCAATTTGGGATCACTCCATGACTTCCACATCCACAAGTGACAGGGACAGCCACAAATACTGTTCCAAGCCACAGCACAGCTTCCACTGCCAGCTTTTAAGGTGAGCTGAAGGTGCTGGAGGGGAAGGAATGAAAGCAGAAATCCCTGCGGTGGGCACCAGCTGTGGAAGATGCTGTTTCTTTTTCCAGTTATCCCACAGAAGCCTCAGCTTGAAAATTAATGACTTCAGGGCAGGAACCAGGAGTGCAAGGCAAGGAGGGAGCATGGCAAGGCAAGGCAAGGCAAGGCAAGGCAAGGCTGCAGTGATTCTGTGCTCATGAAGTCAAGGGTTCATCTCAGATGAGCTTGGCAGGAGCCTGAGAGAAGCTCTGGGATGAAGTCTGCCTTCAAGCAAACAACCAAAACCAGGAAAGGATGGCAAATGGAAATTAAAAGTCAGTGAGACAGACCTTGAGAAAGCTGATAAGGATTAACACTTCTGATGCCTGTTCCTCATAGAGGAAAGGAGGGTTTGGCAGGATCACAGGGCTAAATAGTTGTGACCTCTGGAAATTGGTCCATCAGAACCCCTGGGATGGGCTCCTGAGTGGAGGGCAGACAGAAATCTATGCCTAAGTGGTTCCTGCCTTGGAGSAAGCACAGAGCAAAATGACTTTCTGCATTATCTGCCAGTGCTGCTATTCAATCATTTCACAAATTCTCCCTAATGCATCTATTGGCATCTGCAATGCATCCCAAAGAGGGAGGGAGGGAAGGAAGGAAGGCTTCTTCCTTTGTTACTTTTCCTATAAACAACAGAGCCACCTGCCAAAAATGAACACAATTTTTGTGGGTTTGGGGTTTTTTCCCCTCCACAAATCACAGAAAATGTTGGAGAGTCAAACACATCTCTACAGCCAAGGCCACTGCTCTGCCATTATCACACAGAAAATGTCAGGTTTTGCTGTCACCACAATGTTCCAGGGCTGGCTCAAATAAATCATGGATGAAGACAAAGGCAAATTCTGGCCAGTGGCCCCTTCCCAGTGAAGTGCAGCCCCTTGGGAGAGGTGTGCTGTGAGCCCCAGAGCTGCTGCTCAGTCTCCTGCTTGCAGCCCCAGACTCGCACAGGGCTCTTCATACAGTGAAAATCTCTCCTGTGAGAGTTTCTCTCCTGTGAGCTCACCTGTAGCACTATTTAAGCTGTCTCCTAATGACAGTCTCAGAGACAGATTTTGCCTTGCCTAAGCAAGAGCTCTGCCAATTCCACCCATTAGAAGTATTGACTGCCACAGGGTGATGTGTGGAGCAGTGAGAACGCAGAGCTGCAAATTGTAAAAGACAAATTAAGTCCCCACTGACAGTTCTGAGCACCAGCACGAAGAGAGCTGTTCCTGCCAGCAGAAGGAATTTTAGGACTTTGCTAGCTTGAAAACAAAAACAACACATGGTGAGAGTGACCTTTGGGCTGAGGGAGAGCCARGGACGAAGTTCTTGCGTCTGTAAGGGCCAGGGGAGGGGCAGGATGATGTGGGGGAGCACCAGGAGCTGTTCAGCCACCTCTCACTTCTGCAGCACAGATGACAGAGAGCAGTTCAGTTTTTTGGCTCTCACTGAGCAGACACCAGACCCACCCAGGGCCATTGCAAACACTAAAGCATCTGGTAACTGTAAATCATAAATTTTCCTCTGAAGCATTCTGTTAAAGCAACAAATTCACTATCTTTCCCACACAGCCTACATTTATTTTGCCTTGTACCTTGCCTTGTATTTAGCTGCATTRAAATCAGCTTATTCTACACCAGTCCAGTGCTGACTACAAAGTATACTGCTGATGATTATAAATTCTTCATGATGTTATTTTCAAAGTAGGAAAGATCTGCAAGGCTGGGAGAGACTCTCCTTCAATCCTTTTACCTTAATCAATCACGTTTGCTATAAACCTGTTATAAACTTGTTATGAAGTAAACAATCAAAAAAGCAGTATCAAATTTGTCTGACAAGGTCACCCTGCCCTCCTTTAATACTTTRTCTGTTATGAAGCAGGATTTAAAATAATGATGCCCTCAAGGTACCTTCACCCCTAGCAGATAGCAAAGTCACAAGGCAAGAGCTGTAATTAGGAAATCAATGGTGGTCTCATCATCTATTGCCTTCTACATCAGTGCTGGAGAAAAAAAGAGGGGGGTCTGTTTGTTGGTGCTGAGGGTACCCATTTTCCATTTTCCATTTTCCATTTTCCAGTCCGATGCTCCTTGTCCCTGGCCTCCAGAGAATGGTAACTTCCCACCTGAGTTGCTTTGGAAGTCTCCAAAGTGCTCAGTTGTTTCCAGGACCAAGGAGAGGGGAAGATGTGTCACTCTGCCTGCTAAGGAGTCCCCACTKGCTTTTCTTTAGTGCCTTTGGAGCTGGTCCATGAGGATTGGCAGGGAAAGGGCACTAACAGTGGGATTGTGCCTTTTGCWCCCCCCTGTGAGTGACCAGGCTCAGCCCAGAGTTTCCCCAACACCAGGAGGAGAGTGTGCAGGGAGCCTGCACTCCAGCAAATGCTCTGAGTGCATATGGGTCACACCAAGTTTGATTACATGGGGTTTTTTACTCAGATTCCCAGACTTATGCAGGACATGCTGCAGAGCTGGTTCATGACTCACACACTTAGAAGGAGCTCTAGTCATAAATCATAAGGTTTATGCTCCAGGCCTGCTTCCTAGAGTATCCAATCTTTAGTAGCAACACAGAAAGCTCAGGAATGAGCAGCACCTTGCCAAGCTTTTCAGCCAGGGCTGAGACCAGCTGGCCTGGCTCAAAAAGGATGCAGAAGTACCAGAGCAGCAGCTGCACTCTGGCTGCAGCTGGCCCCAGCCACGGGCTCAGCATCTCCTCTTTTTGCAGCCCGTGGGCAAAATCTCAGTGCCCTGAGGGCCGGAGGGGTGGGAAACCAGCCCAGAAAAGGGGCAGCAGTAGCAAAGGGAGCATCCTGTGAGTAACAGGGCAGATGGAGCAGGGGTGCAGGCAGCATTCACTCAGGAGCAATTCTGGAAACATCCCACAGAGCAGATAATGCCAGGGAAAAGCATTTTCCTTTAATGGCCCCTTCATTTCTCTTTTATTGCATCTGAAGTATGCAGTAAAAGGAAAAACATTTGAAGCCATAAACAACCACAAAGAAACAGCCTGGCATCTCCTGAAATACACTGCAGGATGGAACACAGGCAATTTTAGGAGGGAGCAGGGTGGTGGCACAGAGGAAGAGCATTGATGATCCCATGCTGGGGGAAATCTCATCCTCCTGTGGGGTGTCTGAATGAAAACCCCACACTGCCCTCCTCACCCCTTGTTCTGCGCTGGGAGACTTTCCTGCTGGCTCCGTGGGCATCAGGCCCCAGGGATCACGGTGTTCCTGGGGGAGGCAGGGGTGGTGGACAGACACAGGGACAGTCCTGCAGCAGCTCCACGTGTTGCAGGTCCTGGGGATGTGCTGAGGAGATGAGCCAAGACAAAGCTTGTGCCACTGCACTGCAGCACAAGGAGTCCAACCAGCAGARTTCCACCCCCATGGACAGTAACAATGCAGTAATGGCAGAGCATCTCTAACTGAGCTGTGCCTCACTGGCAGAATTTTGGCCCTATATCTGAAATACCAAGAAAAATTATCTTTTTTTAGGAACTAATAAGGTACCAAACCCCCYGAGTGTGCAGGGTGATACAGAGTGAGAGAGATAGGAGCTGTGCCCAACCCCTTCCCCAGCCCAGTTCTTGAGGTGTCTCTGCCCCACCAAGAGAAACCCCTCAGTGAGAGCAGCCAGGTGCACCCTTCCCCTGAACCACTGCACCTTCTGGGGTCTCTCACAAGTCCCAGTCATCCTKGTCTCTCAGCAACAGATGCGAGAAAATTCCCTGAGAGAAAGAAGGAAAGGAGCAATCCTGACCTCCAGGACAGCTACACATATGCAAACAATGCTGCTTTCCTATAAAGTTTGTAGAATTTGTTAAATAACACCTAATGCTGGTTTTAGTTTAGCTGGATGCTGTAAAATAACACCAAWATTGGAAAAAACCCAATAAATCCCAAACAATCAAAAATACCTATTTCCAGTGCCCAAGAGTCAGTAACCAAGGACATGAAACAGGTTAAAACAGGTTGATTATAACATTCAGTGTGGGTATGCATTACACCACTGGTTGTCCAGCCAGCAACACCTAATTGAACTCAAATTATTCACTCTGCATATCTAATTACGAGGCACAGTCTCAAGGCTGTGATGCAATCAGTCTCTCAGCATTAGGCTTTGATGTGAGACACAGCTGCTGACACTCACTTGTGCAGGGCAYGGAGGAAATGCCAGTGCTGGACCCTCAGCTCTGGTTTGCAGCAGATATTACTGTTTAGGATGGCCTTGATCTTTTTTGTTGTATATTTACAGACCCTACTGCTGTGCACAGACATCCCACACTAAATCTATCAGAAAACATTACCCACTACAGCTCTTGGCAGCACCAACTCTGCTGTGTCAACCAGCCAAAACAGGGCTCTAAACGAGGAGAACAACTCAGATCATATGTTTTGCTAATTATGCAGAAGAAGAAGATGTAAACAAGCTCCATTAAGATTATTATGCATGAGTTCATGTTTTTGCACAATTCACAAATTACCTATAACTGCTTTTCTCAGATAAATAAGGTTGGAACGACTCAGCTGACATTTTTTGCCAAATCCTATGACTTCACTGCAGCTTTCAGAGAAATTACTCTGAGATTTACAGTCTTATTAACCCATGACCCTGATATTGTCTGATGAGACTTGATTATCTTCCCAGTCTGGTGGCTGAAAGAGTCCTTTTCTTGATCCAGAAGACTCAGAGCAGAAGCAATATGTCTCAGAACTGAACTTGAGTCTGGAAGAAACTGTCCCAGCTGTGTGTGAGCAGGGATAGCCCTGCTCTGTCTAGGAGGAAAGCTGGGTCAACAGGATTAACACATAGGATGTCTTTATTTTCTGATTCAAGTCAGTCTTATACAAACTGGGAATGCTAAAACAGACACAATTGCTGGAAGGCATTGATACATAATTCCCTGATCACACYGAGTTCACCATGCTCCTGCAGGGAGATGCACGGAGAGTCTGGGGGATCAGGACAAAAAAACTGGGCTTCCTGCAGGCATCAGGATCTCCACATCCTGAACAACACAGCTCCAAATGCATAAAGCCCTGGCCTCTCCCTGGGTCTCAGATCCCAATGAACAGGTTGCTTGGCAATACCATTCCCTGTTTAAAGCTCTCCACTCCCCAGCACTTCTGCCTTCCCTCCTCACTGCATACACACTTGGGATTTCCTGTTGAAAAATGCTGAGAATCAACTGCACTCAATTTCTCAGTCCCTTTTTACTTTTTAACATCATAATCAGATCAGGCCAGACTTGTGACTTTTTAAATTAACCATATTATTATTATGATTCTGTTTTCTTCTGGATCATTAGACAACAGGAATGCCTTTCTAACCCCGTGTTACTCTGCTACTTGTACTGCTAATTGTTACTSTGCTTCAGTTGTACCTGCTGAGCACTGTCCAACACTGGAAAGAACAGTTGTTCYATGAAGAGATTGCCTGTTTTTCTGTAGTATGTCCTGGCAGAGATAGAATGAAAACACCTCCCTGAGATGAGAGGAAGGTGGGACGAGTCCATGTTTCCAGCCAGTGCTGCAGACAGTTTTGCTGGAGGAAAGCAGTGATCAGCTTCTTCCCTTGACCAGGCTGTCCAGAAGCWGGAAGTCTTACCTAACATTTCTTAGATTTATAAATCCCTGAATKACCTTCATGGATCCCTTAAAAATAGTTTTGAAGCACTGCCAGGTTCACTAACCTTGCAGCATTTCCAAAAGGATGCTGAGAGCCTTTGCTTAAATCGGCGGTGGGGTAGGAGCACCTTGTCTCTTCACACCTGAAGGGCTTAAAAAAGGTAATTTAAGGATTTCTGCAGAAATCTCATCCATCTTCCAAAAGTGGCCACTATGAAGGACACAACTCCTGTAACACTGAGGGCCCAGTGGAATGGAGGGCAGAGCAAAAGCCTAGAGGAACCCAACAAGACCTGGGTTTTAACCCAAAATTAACCCAGATGTCCATGAGCTGCTGCTGCCATTGAGTCACAGCAGGCATGTGCTTTCCTAGGGATGTGTTCAGGCATTCAGCTTCCAAATCCAGCTTGCTMAGGGGCTCCTGCTTGTGCAGAACTGTGCCCAGACCACAAATTAAGGTTTGCCATGATATTGTGTTCTCCTTGACTGACATTCATAGTTTTAACTACAGGTATTTAGAATTATATTAATGTCTCCTATATTATGTAAGGAAGATTAGAGTTCTGTTCCATTTAATCTTGCTCATCCATCATTTATTTAACTTTGCATATTGTCATTCAAGGCAAGTTATTTTGAAATCAAAGCTCCATTAAACCTATTCAATTATCTGTTGTTCTGGGTAACTGTTATCACTGGGTGCAATAGCTTTTATTAACTGAAATAGAACATTAAGAAAATGAAAAATATGTGATTGTTAACCTTGGAGCATCCCCAGGTCCTCATTTTAAAGCAGCTCAGGCATTAATCCTACAACTTATAAATAAATGATTATTTAAAAAAGACTAGGAAAAGTTGTAGAAACAGACAACTAAGCAATGTCTTCCATCACTGATTCTGTTTTTTTAAGCAGGTAGATCTTTCTTTCCGTGCAGCACACAGAAAGGCTTTGATGTTTTATGTAATGCTGTTGCTCACTGAAAGGCAACTTGAAGTTCAGTATAAAATTCAGACTGCACAAAGAGCCCAACTCCACAGCTCTTGCTCTCCTATTTGTGAAATGCTTTACATTTAAGAGTATTTATACTGCTTCAAAACTATGTTCAAAAGAGACATATTGTGGTGACTCTGCCTTAATCACTTTGTAATTAGATGTACATTTAGTAATTTCAAAGTAAGAGGAAATATTGGTCTATTTCTGTACTATTCTTACTCTATGTCATGCTTGTAAAAACTTCAAAGTGYCTAAGGAACCAGTCTGATTTCATGCATAATTAAGTATGGAACAGATACTTCCAAACAGCAGCCTAAGACAATAGCAACCCACTTTCCAGCCCYTGGCAAGAAACAAATTGAGACAGAGGCAACAGCAAGAAGGGCTGATACCTGAAACCACCTCGCTGCTTTCTGGAGCGAGAAAGCTTGGGATCAGACAAGCCACGTGCTCTGTGGATCATCAAACTTCTCATTTGTGCCAGGAAGCTCTCTAGGAAATCTTACAGACTGAAATGCAGGAGCTGGTCGGAGAGAGGTGGCTAGATCCAGAAACACGCTTGAAACAGGAGCTGCAGAAAAGTAACAGGCACTAAGGGAAGATGCCCAACCCTCCAGAGGCCAAAGATACCTGACACAGGATGACACAAAGCAGCCAGTAACAAGGCAAAATGGCACTGTGAAATTCCACCACGCTTAGACACAGTTGTTAGCTTTATCCTGGGGGAAGCTGAATCCAGGCTTCCTTGTAATCCTTTTCCTGTTGCTGACCAGCACCACCTCCCCAAACAGCCCAAACCACTCCTCATGGACAGCAGTGCTTGCACAGCACAGCCTGCCATCCCCTCAGCAGCTCTCTGGTGCAGGAATCAATGCAAACTCCTATCAAGGCATAACTTTTTCTGTTGTTCCTCTGCCACAGTGCAGAGAACCAAAAAATACCCTTGCAGAGATGCACATATGAGATGAGATGACTTACAGCCAGCGTGAACAGCAGATGTATGTGGGTATTGACTACCTTTCTTGCTCCAAGTAATTACTGCAGGCTGCAGTGAAGAAGCTGCAATCTCCCAAACACCTTCAGTCACATCTCATTGGTCTCCAGCCAGATCATCCCACAAGAATCTTTTCAATCACACAATCCTATAAAAACCAATTTGGTTTCATGACGGTGATGAATCTGTCCTCTGACTAACCTTATTATTTGCTTGCTTGCTTTGTGAAGAGCCAGATCAGACAGCTTCAGATATATCCATACATTTTCAGTGTTTTGTTAATCACCCTATTGCTTTATTGATGTTCCCATATTGGACAATCCCCTTCATCTGAAGAACACTTGCTAATTGTCAATACTGGGGAGGCTGGACATTTGTGATAAGTCTGGTTAGCAGCAGAGCATTTCTGCTGTTCTGTCAGAATGTAGTGATCAGCTGTAAAACAATAGGATAAAAACAAATGGGAAACAAAATAAAATGCTATGTGTTTTCATCCATGGGAAATCATGCCTGACCAAAGCACATAATTCCTTATAAGAGAGCTTCCTTGTTGGACAAGGGAAATACACTTGTCCTCACCTATCCAGAGAGTGACAGTCACTGAAATCCCCTTAAGTGAGTTACTGCTTGAAGATGGAGCAGCTGGGAATTAAGAGCAGGAACCAGCTCCATTGGGATTAGCAGCAGGCTGTGCTGCAATGAGACTTCTCAGAGCAAGGGCATTATCAGGGCTGACAATCCAGTCCATGGTGGCCATCAGGGATCCTGGCCCATGAAGCAGCTGAGGTGCTCAAGGAACATGCCAGGCTCATGTTCAAGGCAGGAGCTGCCTTACAGAGGGAGACAGAACATCAAACTGTGTAAAACTGCCCTGTGTTACCAGGCTTTTCTTTTCCTAAAACCTTGAAATGGTCAGAGGCTGAGAGTCAGAGAAGAGGTGACATCAGGGGGACTGGTACAGATGAAACAGAGAATGCCTTGCAAAGAGGCACAGCTTGACTCAGCTCTGCTCTGCATCGAGCAGCTGATCACTGACACAGGCCCATGGGAAGGAAGAATAAAAAATGTACTTCAGCTCCTGAAGGCTCAAGAACTGGGGAAAACGCAAAGCAATCAACAGTGCAATTTGTTTCTAATTCCCGAACATTTGAAGTCTGCTGCAGTGAAATAGTTCATAACGAAGCAATTTCTGCCACCATGCTGAAGAGGAGAGATGTGGGGGCCAAGAACAAATCAAAAGCCACTCTACCAGAACCATCACTCTTGAAGAGCCATCAGAATTGCTGCTGAAGTACCTGAGTGCACATGACAGCATTCAATCACTGCCCAGGCTGATGCCTGGCTAACCAGCCCTGCACAGGTCAGTGGGTTGCTGCTGTTGGGGCCCAGGTGACTTTTGAGCTTCTCTGTGCAGGACAAGGAGCATGAGATACTCTCATTTGCCTCCCAGAAGCACTTGGCCTCTAAATTATCAAGCAGTGGAGAAAAAGGGGTTTTATAATGCCAGATGCTGCAGCTTGTGTCTTCAAGGCTGTTTCCCACAGGGGGCACMAAAAGGCTCAGATGGTACAAAGGGTTTGGTCCACACAGGGCTGACAAACCAGGAGGTCCTGCAGTGACCTGCCTGTGGTCTCCAAACCCTTGGAAGTTTGCAGGATCTCCTCAGCTCAGCTGGGACAGGGGTGAGCAGGAGCAGCAGCACAGCCAGGACAGGCACCTGGGGCTGAGGCAGGTCCTGCCCCAGGGCCAGGAGAGCTCAGCCAGGGCAGCTGCTGGACCAGAGCACCACAGCCAGACAAGCTCAGCACTCACCCCAATGAGCTACCTACTACAGGAACAATAATTTGAATGCTGTTCCATTTATGCTGGAGTCACTGTGCTCCCGCAGCCCCTTCCCCTGGCAGTGCCCACTGGGACAAGGAGCAGCTCATTCCTGAAGCAGCAGCAGCACCTCTGCACCCCTGAGCCTGGGCTGGGGACCAAAGCTCAGACTGAGCTGAGCTCCCTGACCCAGATGCAGCGTGGGGGATGCAGACACCTTGCTCCCTGCCACTGCAGGACTGCCCCAGAGCAGGATGAGTGCCTGGCTGAGGGGAGGTGATGGTTTTGTCTCCAAAACCATCCCAATCCCTCTGCAACTTTGAGGCGAGCTGAGGGACCTCAACAGGATCCCAAATGGCAGCAATCTGGGGCACAGAGACTCCTGAGCTCAAAAAAATTACAAGACAGGGCATAAACAGAAATTAATGTAAGTATTTCCACAGGATTTTTTAAGCATGAAAACCTTTTTATAAGTATCTATGGAAAGATTACTGCTATTTTGGATCAGCTGTGGAGTCAGCATCAAGCGACAGATTTTGCTGAGCATCCGCTCCTCTGGAAACATTTCCCAGGATAGAAACCAAAACACCAGAACTTCTCAGCACACTCAATTTGCTAATTTTGTCCAAGGAAATCTACCCTCCAAACTGATCCCTTCATTAGACAGAGCAGTCCCAAGGAAGAGCAGCAGCACTGCAGGCACTTTGGTCACCCATCAGCCCTTTGCACCACACACTGCACACACAGCCCAGAGCCTTCCCCCTGCCAAATACACATTTTAACCCTTTTTAATGCAGATCCTCCCTGCAGCCCCTAGGCAGAGATGAGTGGCTGAAACACAGGCAGGGAGGCAGCAACAAAGCCACTCTGAAGGTGTTGGGGAGGACTGAACTCCTCCTTGGAACCAGAGTGGAGACAAATTCAGGGAACTCCTTCCTGCTGCCCAGGTGTGTTCAGCATAGCAGGCAGCTGTGCTGATCTGGGGACATCCTGAAAGCAAATCCATCAGACAGCATGGAGAACAAGACCCTGGAGAGAGGGTGGAACATMCTGTATAGCCATGGATGCTGACTAATGAACACAGATTCATTATCTTACTAATGTTCAACAGTGTTAAAGCACAGAGGGATACTCTGGTATCACTTAAAAACCCAATTGATTAAGGCTTATACAAGCATACTTTTATTTTTTSTATTTTTGCCAAAATTAACTCTGTAAAGTGTGAATGCTACAGCAGAGCTCTGCAAATCRGGGTATTTGTAAGGCTATTTTAAAGATTTTAAAAATTGGGAAAGTGAGTTAAAAAAGGRAGCTTCAGATGAAAATTTGAAAGCCAGTTTGCCAGCTAAATAGTACAAGGAGRAAAAGAATAATTAAAAATAAAGTTATCAGGCTTTTAATACTACATTTACCAGACAAACTAAATATAGCAACATTAGACTAAAGTCTTTTGCAGGCTTAAGTTTCAACGATTCATTTGCTGATTAGCATCAACATGAAATCACTCAGCACCTTGATATTTGGAAAAAAAAAGACAAATAGTGAATTTTTACCTGTTTAAAGAAACCCAAACCACAGTGGGCTAAACATAGAAAAGGAGAGCGATAACGGAGAATGATGTAAAACCTAATTAAAGACCTCTGGCTGCCGCAGAATTGAAAACCAATTAAAAACCTCTTTTTGCCTAGGAAGGTCCCAGAAGAAATTCCTAAATCTTAATTTGCTTCTGTCCTTATCTGCTCTGTGGCAGGTCTCTGAGGGCCCCAGGCAGATAAAGGGCAGCGAGCAGAGGCGCCCGGGCCCTGCCTCCCTCCCAGGCACAGCCACCGGGACCCAGATCTTTAATTACAGAGCACAAACGGGGGCTCCTTTAGAGAAGGGACTTTTAGAGCCCCATTTAGAGCTTGATAGCCAGCCTCAATCCCTCACAGSCCTGGAGGAGGAGGAAGGATGATGCTCAGCCCAGGCCATGCTGTTGGAACCCAGGAAATTCCCCTGGCTGCCCTGGAGGACTCGAGCCCCTGGCACAGAGCCCAAGACCCCTGTGCCTTGGATTTAGCCCTTGGAAAAAACAATTACCAACCTTATATGAAGAATTACAAGCCATGAAAGTTTAAGTAGAATGATAGTGAATTTATCACAGGGTGAAAAAATAGATTTTTGGGTTTTTAGCATGGGGGTTCAGGGGGCAAGATGGAGGAATCTCATGTCCAGCCTTTCTCCTTCTTCTTCTTGGCCTCCATCTTCTGCTGTGATGTTGGCACTTACAGATTGGTTTAGAGCAGAAGCTCACTGTCTAACATAGGTGATAGGTATTGGAAAGTAATTGTAAATATTGTACATGTAGTTTTTAGTATAAAAAGATAACACCACCCCAGGGGCAGGCAGAATGCCTCTGTCCAACCTGCTGAGCAGACTTCAGCAGGTCAGGAGAAAGAATTTTATAGATAAGAAACAAGAAACAACCCTGAGACCGAGAACTGAAGAGCTCTGACTCCTTCTTYGAGCGCTGGGCTGGGAAAAGAGAATTTCTAACACATCTGGGGTCACTGTGAGCAGCAGACACCCCCAGACCACAGCTCGAGCCCTCCCACTCCTGCCAGCACTCCCAGTGCTCCCAGCTCAGGCTGTCTCCTGTCCTGCTGCACTGGGGCACTGCCTTGACACTTTGCCAGGCACTTSATACCATTTTGTTCTATTGCTGTAGGGAATTATCAATGACAGAAGCTGTGAACGCTCAGGAAGACTTTTTACAGATTTATACTTAATTTAAAAATCTAATTTAAATCCTTAGTAGCCTTTCCTTTTTATAAAATTAACACTTAATTCCTTCCTTGCTACTTGAATGGATTCACATCTGTGGTCAGCCAGAGAAGATGAAATTGGCAATTACAATTCTGGGGTGTCATACTGCATACCAGTAATTAGAACCATGGATTTTGACATTGATTTCTTTTCTTTATTACTATTTTTTGTTGCCTGTGTCAATATCACTGTGACCCGGGGTTTGAGATTCACACCCATGGCAAGTGCAGAGACCAGAGGGAAGCAGGGGGCTCAGCTCTGCTCCCAGTTCCAGCACTGGGAAGGTGCAGCCTGCCACTGTGGATGTTCTCCCTAGAGGACAACACAACCCAGATCAGCAATCCCAGACCACGGAGGCTCTGCAAAGCATGATTTGGGAGCTGGTCCATGCCAGAGGGCTTGCTGCCTGATGTGTCCATCACCTGAGACATTCTTGGGAAGATATCAAAGAACCTTTTCTCCCGCACACYTTTCCCTTTTGTTGAATGCTCCCTTTATCCTGTTGCTGCTCTCCTTTTCCCTTCACTTTTTTACATTTCTAGCAGACTGTTTTTTCCTTCCCACCAAGGCAGACTCAGCCTTGCCTCCCCGGCAGGGCTGGGCCAGCTCTCCCTGCTGGAGGCAGCAGGTGACCCTGCTCCCACCATCGCTCTCACGAGCTCTGCTCTTCTCCCCTGAAGAAGGAGAATTAGAATTATCTTAGCAAAACCCTGCACAGTGATGGATGACTGATCATGGCTCTTTCCCCCCAGAGATCCCACAGGCATTGCTTGAGCTGGCAGCTTGCTGGGATTTTCATGATTTAATGTTTACCCATGAGCYACCTGAAGAGCAGCTTGGGCAGTGCAGGCCCTTTCATCATTTTTCCTGCTGAAGTCCCAGGCTCCATCCAAGTCATCATCTGCAGAGGAGCAGCCTATGCCTGTGCAGACACAAAAAAATATCATAGCACTGGTATTTACCAATTGATTAGCAATGACAAGTGCATCCACCTTAAGCAAAAGGACCACCAGAGCCCCTGAGCAATTACATAAAGCAAACTCTCACCTTGAGAACACATTGACATTATTTAAAACTCATGCTCCAAGTGACTTTGCTCCCTTTGCTTGTGTCCCTCTTGATGGCAGCTGTGGTGGATTGCTGCCTTGAGGCTGCCGTGCCTGTGATCTTCACACTCCACTGTCYCCCAGGGCTGGGACTCTTGCTCTCCATGGACAGGATGGGTGCTTTAATTGCAGCCTCTGCCCCCAGGACTGCTGGGGTCCTGAGGCCTCACCCTCTGGAATGCCAGGCCATGGAGGTCTCTGGTGGTCCTGCTGTAGGCAGATGCTCTCACCACTGCTGAGCGCTTGCAGCCAACCCTCCAGGATCATCTCCATGACCCAGGGCCACCAATCCTCTGATCAGCTTGCTCACCACAAGCAAGATCTGCTGCTGCACTCCTTGCATGAAAAGAGGCAGCTTTAATTTGGGGGAGGCAGCTTTGAGCCTGCTGGAGGAGAAAAGCCAAGGGAAGTTCATTTAGGGCAGTTTGGTGGGAGCTCTGTGATGTTTCATGTCGGCTCTCACGCCATCAGACACTGAGTGAGAAGCAACTCCAACTGGGAATTAACCCATTTTGCAGTTACTGCTAAACCTCTGGGTTTAATTATTTTTAACAWAGTATTTTAATCCCCATTCCTAGGGTTTTTCCCCCTTGTCCTTAAAGCAGGTTAATTTCTACAATGGCAGCTTCAGAACCTTGTCTGAGACAGGCTGGACCCTGAGCTCAGGGGGCTCCAGGCCATCAGACACCTCCAGGTATTCCAAAAYCATCAGCCTCAAGGGCTCTTCTACACACAAAAATAGCCTTTAAATTTRCCCCTCCCTCCTGCACTGGTACAGCTAAATTTTATTTTCCTTTATGCCAAGCCTTTATTCCTGCACAACAGACTGCCCAGAGAGGAGGATCAAGAGGAGCTGTCCAGAGGTTTGTGCATTGTAAGGTCACAGCAGGCCTTTCCTGACGTAAGCCACTAATAGCRTGGCTAGACACACTAAATGACATAAAAGTCAAGAGTGGACAATTAAATATAATTTCAAAGTGATAGTTATCCTACTTGGGAAGGCCACTGGATTTACAATGTCTAATCCTTTGCAAAATGTCTGTATATTAAATAGAAATAGTTAATTCAACCACATATCCTCTCTGTGACCTCATTAGTCTATCCCCTTGCTAAAAATACTCCTGGTTTGTCSMTGGGAATACAGTGATGCTCATTAGSAAATCATGGTTACTCTTACTTAGTACAACAGCACAGACTGCTTTACATGAAAAATACRTCAAAGAAACTAAACAATGTCTTTCTGCCTTTCTGAGGGGTAAAAACCAGTCAGAACAATCAGTTATTTTCTTGTGAGAACACAAAAGAACCACCAGRCCACTGCATGCAGAACCCAGCAATAATCTTGTCAGGTATAAATTAGCCCCTACCCCTCCCTGTGCCCAGACCGTGCATGGTACCCACAGCTCCACTCCTTTATTCCCTTTATGGCACSTCCTGGAGTCCCTGGCAGGAGCTCAGGGCTGTGCCACCTGCACACCTGCCACCTGTGACAGGCTCAGGTCTTGTATAAGTCACAGCTTTCCAAAAGATGCTGGCCCTGAATTACAGGCAATGTCTTGTTGAATTTTTCCATGCTGTCACATCACTSCTGCCTGTGAGATGCAGCAGGAGCCCTGCATTGTCCTTGCAGACAAAGGCTAAATTTGCTAAAAAAAATGTTTACAGAAGTGTTAAAGCAAACAACTGGAAAYTCTTAAGCCTGTACAAAGCATTTCCCATGAGCATGCTGGTCACAGGGCTGGTCAGGATCTCCCTTTCTCCCTCTCTCTCCATCACCCAACCCAAAAGCACAGCTCAGTGAGGAAACACCAGAGGCAACCCAAAACTGCTGAATCCAGCCCTGCCACAGCTGGAAGCAGAGCCTGCAGAGATGCTCCCCTGCCTGGAGGCAGCTGTGCCCWGAGGGGGATGAAGCTCTCAGGTACCAGAGCTTTGCCAAAGGGCATTTAAAGACCTGAGTGCTTCCCTGGCCTTCACCATCCTTAAGCAGCAAAACCCTAAGATCCTTCCAAACAGTATATTTCCTAAAATTCCTTCAAAAATCACTGTGGCTTTCATAGAACTCATTTTACCTGTAATTTTATCAAATTGTTTTGCTGGAAACTGTTCACTCCCTACTTGGTGATGGCCACAACCAAAACTCGTTCATATGCCTATAGTAATACTGGGAACATGCTCCAGATTTGTTTTCTAAGCCTAAAATTATTTGAAATAACTTTCCATCAAGACCTATAAATCTGATCTGTGACCCACACACAAACATTCCACCTGGTCCACATCATTYACTGGACCTTAAATGAACATAAACYATAGCATCTGAGTATTTACCACTGCATCTTCAACTGAGGAAAAACAGTTCCCCTGTTACATCCTTCCTGTTCATCACTTTTTTCAGCTGAAAACACACAATATTTGGTGATAGATATTCTAAGAAGTAAATAAAATTAGTTCTAATTAGTAACTAAAGTACTTTTACTGAATAAACAAACTGTAAATCTTTCCTCTGTGCCTACAGGACATATTCTCTCTTATATTGTCTGTGATCATATTACCAGAGCCCTGCTACTGGGCAAACCTGGTAAATGAGGCACAGAAGTATCAGACATTCTGCAAGGTGTGAGCAGGGCCAGTGCTGCTGCTGGTGGTTGGTGGGTTGTGCTGTTTGCAAGAAAAAGTTGGTACTAAACTGCTGCAGCCCTTTCCAGTGCCTTAATGGTGGAAAAATGGTAAAGCACCTGCTACAGGCCATGAGAGGGAGAAGCCATGAAACTGCTCTAGATTTGCCACTGTGGTGCACATCTCTGCAATCAAATGTTCATGTATAAACCATCATCCATTTTAAAAATKATTTTAAAAGGAACATTCAGCTGCTACTTACCCATTATATTTTTAGCCATTCAAGATGGTTTGATTTTTTTGTCCCTTTTTTAAAACAATTCATCCCACTCCACCTTGACATCTTGTTTACAATTTGTTTSTAGGCACAGAGAGCTGACAGATGTGATGTGATTAGCAAGACAAGACAGCCTAAATACAGAGCAGACAGCAGAGCAGACAACACGCAAGGGGCCTGTGAGCTCCTCTGCAGCTCCATCATCCCCACCAGCCCTGGAAGCTTCCATCTGACAGTGGGGATGGGCATTAACCCCTGCAAGTCCACACAAGGATTGGTTTCAAAACAGGCTGCACTTAGGAGCAAACMCAGTTTCTGTTGAATTATAGATAAAAAAGTGTCTTTCTGCAGCCCAGCTCTTTCAGACAGGAACATTTCCAGCTCAGTTCCACTGTCATTAGCAGAGTTACTAAATTTATTTCTGAAGATCAGCTCGTGTGCTGTGACCTTGTCCTTGGTGCCACCTCAGCAGTACTGTGGGAGCAGGAGCAGAGTCCCAGAGCTGCTCCGAGCTGCAGGAGCAGAGCTGCCCATGGGGAACCCCCCCGAGTATTCAGAGCTGTCACACATGGAGTCATCTGTGTGCTTTCCAAAAGGGTCAGGACTGGCAGGGCAAAGAGAAACTGAGGAACTCTCTAACAAACCCAAATGAGCATTTCTGGTATTGGCAAATTCAGATACTTGGGGTCTTTCTTGCCAGGGTCTTTACACTACAATGCTTTGGCTTCTCAAGCACCTCTCAGCTCAAGCCACAGGTAACACATCCAGRGAAGAAGCTTCTTTACAGCCATTTGATGGGGGCTTTCCAAATGGCTTTCCAAAATATCACTGCCCTGTTTTGAAAGGCACATGAGGCCATCCAATACCCACCCCTCAGTACCACACAGCTGAGACTGTGCAGACCAGGACCTGCAGACCATGGGGTCACCAGCCTCAGCACATGGCTGTACTTACTGCTCTGGTGAAGTGTTTTCACTGCAGGCTGTCAAATCACATGGATAAGGYCCACAGTAAGAAAACAGAAACAAGAAGTTGAACAAGGGGCATCCCACCTTCAGCAAGAGCAGCACAGGTTGGTTCAGAGGCTGATGGTTCCCATCCCAGCAGCCATGGACAGCATTTTGCAGAGGCATTAACCAGGAGGGATGAGTTCAGAGCCAGGAGGGGCAGCCTGCACTAGATACTKGATCCCAGCAGACTTTCACTCACTCACTCAGTTACTTGTGGCAATGCAAGAGCTGTTTTCATAAAACAACCAGTGGTCATGAGGTTCTCCTGCACCTTCCATGGGCGGCCAATACAAACACTTGACAGCACAGTCTTTGCTGTTGACATCAAAAATGTCACCTGCCCCCCATCCTCCTTCAGGTAGATCACAAGATGTTAGGGCTTTTGAGAAAAAACAAAAAAGTAACACCAATAAACAGCTGGAGAAAACAAGTCTTTCAAACCTTAGCTGAACCAGCTTCAGAAGAGTGTAATAAATCTTTGTTCCCATTTTATGTGCMAGGGAATACAGGCTTCCCAGGTGGCTTAGAAAAGAAACAGGAAAGAGCAAGGTCTTCCTCCAGCAAATGGAACTGGGAAAATAAAGATGTATCACACCCTCTGACCAAACCCAGCCCCTGGGCAGGCCAGGCCAAGGGTGCCCCTGCCAGACTCTGGCCCTGCCCTCCCCTCATCCCCATCCAGCACCTGGACCAATGGCAGTGCTGGGAAGCTGCTGGAAGTCACT
The DNA here is from genome assembly GCA_014549065.1 of Cardinalis cardinalis. Classification (NCBI taxonomy): domain Eukaryota; kingdom Metazoa; phylum Chordata; class Aves; order Passeriformes; family Cardinalidae; genus Cardinalis; species Cardinalis cardinalis. Next base: position 7,996,746 of record JACDOX010000016.1, on the reverse strand, counting down.
GGGAAGCTGAGGRGGCACGCTGCTGGCCATCAGCTCTCCCTGGGGGTTCATGGCACTCCTCTCTCAGGGCTCTGGTTTTGCCCAGCAGCTGCAACCTTCAGGGCTTCCTCAGCAGGTCCCTCCCTCCTCCCCAGCACTGAGCCCATGAGATTTGGCAATACAGAGGTTTCACTTGCCTCTTAGCCTCCATATTTGCATCACACACACTGAGATTCTTCTGCTTGATCCTGACCCATTTCCAGTGGCCAAGCAGTGACAATGAGCACAGGGTGCAATGGTTTGATGCTGCARAGTCAGCTCCACGTGGGGTGTAGGGAGAAGGCTCAGAGCAGAGGCTTCTGTAAAAAGAAACTCCAGTAATTTTTAGTTTGTTTGCTAATTGACAAGCTGATTTTAGACTGCACGAAAGACTAATTGCTATTCCTTTCAGCCAATGAACTGTTAATRAAGCTGGAATTTGTCCTAAAGACCATATGGCACATGTCATCTCTATCAAGTTATCTAAATTCCAGAAAGTCCACATTTATAAGTGTATAAATATGGAAGAGGAAAATGAAATGTGATTCTGTAAGAAGTGTAGTTTCTGCTGTAACCCTGAGTTCCAAGCTGCAGCTGTCTATTGAATGGCATTGGTCCCTCATGCCACTTGATGCTAAGACAAAAAAATTCATCTTAATTTTCAAAAGACAGCAAAAAYGAAGAGTGAGATGAAGAATGTGAGGCATCTTTTAAAATTCCCAATCTGATGTCTGGTCAAAATGCTAGTTTACAATGGGGATGGGTTTCCTTGGGGAGGAAGTAAGGACAGGGAGAGCAAACAAGGTCACAGCTTTTTTCCTACCAGCATCCCTAAGTACAGGACACGTGCCTGGTGACATGCAGAGGTCTCRGTCATGTCCCTAACTATTGAAACCTCTGCATGGCCCAGCCTGCCTGGAATCAGACACAAGATGTCTGAGAAATATTTAGGGCTTTGGCAGAAAACTGGGGATGGGTGGGGGGAGAAATCCCCACTCTCTCCAAAATCAGTGGCTGATGAGTGCTAAAAGCAGAGGAGATCACTCAGACATGCTCTCAGTGACCTCCACGTGCAATGATTGCAGCTCAGATTTGTCCTGTGCTTTGGAGAGCCAAGATCCAAAGTATTCTGATCAATAATCAAAGATAAAAGAGAAAATCCTTCCTCCATGCATGGATGAAGGTATTTTCCTGGCTCTGCTGTCCACAGTGGAACCCTGCTGGTCCCTGCTCAGGGGCCACAGCAGCCCCTGCCTTCCCAAAGCCACTCTCCATCCCTTCCTCCTCCCAGAGCCATGGGATGGAGCCCAGCTGGGGCAGAGGTGGCCACAGATGGCCCCTGGCTCTGGGCAGCTCKGGCACAGCAGGGACTGTGTGACCCCACCCGGGACAGGAGCAGGGGTGGGATCTGAGGCTGCAGTGCCTCGGTGCAGGTGGGTACCCATTGTTACTCCATGGGGTAAGACACGAGGCACAGAGCAGGCAATAATGCAAAGATGTTTGGATTTTCCTTTCCCAGCACTGTGTCACTGCAGGCCAAATGGAAACCTCCTGGGTTATTACACAAGATAAATTTAASAGGATTATAAATCATAAAATTGTCCCAAATGGCAGAGCTGCTGACAGCAGACACTCTCATTCAGTTGCACCTGATGTTTCCTTTTCTTTGTTTCTTCTTACCATCCCCTCCTTAAATTCCATAAAGTAAAAAGGAGAAGCAGAAACTCCAAAAATACCTGAATGATGAACTTAAACCTGACATTTCATGTTTCCTGGGTTTGACTAAATGCAGTAATGCTGAAATAACGAGATACATACAATCTCTTTTWAAAAAGGTTTAGGAGATAAAACCAGAAAAGTGTATCCTCTAATATTCTATGTAATTTTAAAACATTATTCAGAATTGACTAGATAGAAAACACTGTGACTAATGGGAACTAGGGCATCACTTATGTGATATGAGCACTTGAGACATCCCCTATACACACAAAGTCAAATATTAATAGTGTGGCATATCAACAGAAGCAATCTCTCTGTTTTGGGGACAGATGTAGGGATTTATTTTATTGTCTTCATTTACAGCAACAATCCTTTCATTGCTAATATCCTCARCTCCTGACAAAACATGCCTAAGGGACAGCAGCTCTCTCTCCCCTTTCTGGAAACTTGGGCTGTGCTTTGACTGCAATTAGGAAGCTGCTTTGATTTTCCTTCCGAGTTCACTGCTCCTGACCCTGGCAGAGGTTCTTTAGTCACACAAGGTTTTTCCCCTGAGGATGGAAGATCMCTCCCAAAGAGTCTGTCTGGGTAGGAAGGGAACCTGGCAGGAAGGAAACCTCAGCACCCAGTGCCTCACCCATGGGTGAGCAGGGGACACACACTCTATAAACAGTGCCCTGTAAGCACCCCATGCAATTGCTTATCTGAAAGAGACAAATATTCAAAACTAAAGTTAACAAGCACAGGCCAAAACCAATCTGCATTTAAATGCATTAAACAGGGCAGGAGGTTCTTCAAAGCAATTTTTTTTTCCAGGAGTGATTAAGAAAAGAGATGACCCCTCTTCACCCCAACTAACAGCACCCATCAGGAGGAATTTTATGGCTCTGTGATGGTATTTATTGACAGCTGTCAAACATTTGGGTAAAAATATGSAAAGATACACTGGCACTGAGTAAGAAACATGGGGAGGGGACTCAGGTGATCAATGGTGTGTTTATTTTGGTGCATAAAACATGTAAGGAAAATTATTTCCACATTTCTAAGAAAAGGTTACAAGCAATGAAAAACAAATGGAAAAGAAACCAAGCAATTTTTTTTTACAGTAACGTTGAACAAGGGAGATAAAGGCAAAGTTGTTAATTCAACAGAAGCCAAGTATTTTGGAACAATCCTGGTTATGAGGAACACAGGTTAAAACAGACTAATTTTTCCTTTATTAATGAATACTGTTCTGTGAAACAATGTTTAAAATCTGAAATGTTCCTACACTTCTTTTTCCTGCAGTGTTGTGCAGACAGAGGAGAATAAACAAACTTGCTCTCTACTGAGAGCTGGAAAGTGTGACCCAACCCTGACCTGCCCTCTCACCATCTCCATCTGGGCACAGAAGGAAGAGCAGAATCAAAGGCCAACAAAAAGTCTGGTTACCCAAGGAGTTCCTGTGCCTGCCCCTCCCAGAGCCCTCAGCAGCTCAYGTGCAAACTCTCCCTGCAGAGGGGACAAGGACACTCTGGTCTTCTTTAGATGCCCAGGTTACTGAAATTTTCAGCCTGAGAGATTTGCCTTGTGCACACAAATTTTAGCTGGGTTTGAGAACTTCTTGCAAAGCAGTGAGGGGCTGGTGGGGAATTAAATGTCAAAGCCATGGCCCTCAATCCACAGCTCCACGTGGACTTTAGCTCCACAGGTACTTTGGATGTAAGAACCCAAGCTCAGATTGATTTTGGAACTCAATCAACAGGCAGCAGGGAGGACAGGAGGTGCTCTTACACAAGGAAACAGATGCCAGACAGCACAGAATGCTGTGGTCTGAGGGAGAATACAGCAACAGGGCAGCCAAGAGTGCAAGCAGGTACAAATAACTGAGCTTTCACTCACTTAAGCCAACTATAAGTTATTTAAAAAAAAATTAAATATATATCACTCCCTATTCAGTCTGTGAGAGCTGAAAGTCCAAACTAACCTCTAAGCCATGACCAAAAAAATCTAAAACAATATGCATTTTTGTTCCAGTCCCAAACATGTTTTCATCTGAGATCCTTTCACATTGCAAAATCATTTCTCCTAAACACTTAGGAAACAGAGCTCCAGATAGAAAGGTTTCATAACCACGTGGACAGCCTGACAGCATGCAGCTCTGAAAGAGCCACCTGAACCTTTTGCTCCCACTGCAGACTCACAGAGGCATTTCTCATTTCATGAATGAAAAGTTAAAAACTCAAAACAGCAGCAATAAATACTCCCAAAGATGGGGAAGAAAACAGCACTCAAGCCAAAGTAATACTTGTAGTAGGAGAGCATTCCCTCAGGAATGTCAGCCACTTGTGGCTCCTGCTGTAGCACCATTCCAGGTTCCCTGGGCTGCATCTCTACACAAATTACCAGCTCATGAAAGAGCAAACACATCCCACCGCGTCTTCCCCAGAGTGGGAAATCAGCAGGTCCAACAGAGCTGGACACCAAATTTGGAACCTTCTGACAGAGAAAAGAACTTCACTTAATGACCTGTGAAAGACTGGCAACAAGAACCAGGTGTGACCTGGTGACAGGCAGGAAAGCCATCGGGATTTCCCAGCTGCCTCCCAAACTGCAGTCACCTTCTCACAGCTGAACGGGTCCTGCAATACTCACGGGACTGAAAACTTTATCAATTCAGCAAAGTATAACTCTGCCCTTTAAGACTTTTTTTTCTGACCACATTTGCACACAAAGAATCATTATTCACATTTAAAATACAAAAGAAAAAATATCTGATAAGCTACATATGGTGTGCAAGGAAAGAACACTTTCACAGAGCACGGAAAGCATAAAGTGCCACATGAGAGCTTGACTCTCCCTCCAGATCTCTGGGTCACCACTCCAAACCACCCTCCACACACCACAAAAGGTGCAAGCCAGGAGGAAAGGGGACACACATTACTCCTGCAACATGCACATTCCTTTCACTAGCTTAAAACTGCGTTTATATTTCCAAGAATGCACAAGCTGAATTACAAATACGTTTATCAACAGTGGGCTATTTTCTCTCTTGATGTAAGTGCCACTAAAAAAGCCTCTGCTTTATCTGTTCTGATCATGAGCAGAGGAAGTAAGAGATGTCAGGTACCAAGGACATCAAGTCAAATCAAGGATTAAAGAAACAGCGACCAGCAGAGTCAGACACCAGTGTAAAGGTGAGGTAATCACCAGCTGGAGGGCAAATTAAGAAGGAACAACAATTCTGGTAGGCAGAATGAACTTTGCAAAGAAAAGTGCTATGATCTTTTCTGGTCAGATCATCCTCAACTCTTTGGTTAGAAACTTCTCCAGATATTTGTACTGCACTTGTTGCTGTGGTATCAAATTATTTTTTGATGTCCAACCAGCCCATCAGATTAAGACTGTAAGCCTTTATGTATAACTTTATTTATCTGCATGCAAACTGCTCTAATCCATGACTGCCACTATTCCACTAAAGGACCAGRCTACTGGTTTGAGCCTCTGACTGTCACTAAAATGCTCCTCCTTAAAGATCCCTTAGAAACAGAATGGGCAATTTAAAAATAGCATTGTTTATAAGAACACAGCTCACTTTAGTCCTGAGAACAGGTAAAGTGATTCTTCCACCCAAGGGGCCTGTAGAGCCACAGCCAGGCTGTCAGCCACGTTCTGCTGCACCAGTGCTCATCCCTTCAGCACAACTCCTTTATCCCAAGAAGCCACAAGACCGGCTGGATCCTTGCAGGAATTGCTTTCCCTGGACCAGGTTCTTGGGCTTTACAACTTTCTAAGGGGAGGGGAATCACAGAAAAATGAGTATCTGCAGATGATGAACTCTCTGATGTTAACAGGGCAAAGAAATTTTACATAACCTGGATTTCCCCAGGTCTTCTTCCCCATTGTTCTTGTCCTATCTCAAAACACAGAACAAGGGCAATGACATCTCAGATGTCTGGAGTCAGAGTGCTGGGTTCTGCAGGGATATCAGCTGGGCCTTTGGGCAAACTCTATATGGAAGTGAGCCCTTTTGGCATTTGCTGCTAATTGGGCACCATAAGCAAAGTCTGAATGAATGTTGCAGTGTGTGTCTGCAGCACTGGGAGAGGGCAGACAGCTCCCGTGGCTCTCCCAGCTGGCACACCATGCAACCCTAATTTCATTCAAATCAAATAGCTATAATTGCTTTTTATCCAGATGCTTTTCTGATTCAGGTACTACAACTGCAACATGAGAGAAGCCAAGATTGATGAAGAGGCAGCCTGACTGGAAATGGAAATTTGGTGTATCCATGTGTGTTCCTACGGCTGTGGGTTCAGAGATGGAAAGGGGCTCTTATGCTATGGGTAAGAAAAACTCAATGAGCATCAAAATMATTTTATACTACATTACAGAAGAAACCAGTTTGCAGTTTTGGGCAAGTCTTTGATGTTTGCTTTTCAATCCTTGTGAGTAAATGTTAACTAATGTAATTATAAACACTTTAATCCAGAGGGAGATTAAAAAAAAAAACAAACAAAAAACCCCAAAGATTAATTTGATTGAAGCACTACATTTAATCCACTGATGACAAAATGTTCAAAAAATAATTCTTCCATTTTATGTATAACAAATAATGAGTCAAAAAAACCAAAACAAAAATAAAACAAAAACAAAACAAAAAAMCCCACAAACAAAAAAATCTCAACATAGTGGCCATATACTAGCTCCTGGCTATACAAGGCTCAGACACAAGACTGACATCCTGGCTTTAAACCACCTCAGAATGATCAGAACTCATGTTAAGCTTCTTCCAAACAGAGAACACCAGTGAAGATACCCACTTTTAAACACTGTGTCCCTCATCCCCAGCATACAAAGAGCAGGATATATTTACATTATCCCAAAGGAATTGCAACTCCTTCAAGTACTTTTCAGTTTAATTAATAAAAGAGACACTGAATATGGATTTCAGGGGATTTAAACTCAAGCAGGATCTAAAATCTGGTCTTTGAGCTGGAAAAAAAAATTAGTAGCATGTGACACTTAAATGATTGAAAAATCCTTAAACAACAGAGCAACATTTTTCTATCCAGTGCTTTGCACAGCATAAGAAGAGTATTCTTAGGGTGATGAATAAATTTATCTTCACTGGCCAGTTTCCAGGAGTATCTACTGATGCCACTMTTCCACCTGCAACAACCTTGCACAGCCACATGGAATTGAGACTTCAATTTTTCAAAGAGGAAATATTGATTTTGATTTTAACCAAAACAATTATGAAACCTAAAGCTTACATGTAGATTTTGGTAGTGACCATTACTAGTAAACTGCACAAAGAATAAATATCAGTACTTCCAAAACTGACACCACAGTGATCCTACTGCTTGATTGCATCAAGCAGGGACAAAACACAWATAGCAAAATCCCAACAAAAGTCAATTAAGTTTTACTTGGTTATTATTAATAGGCAACAYAATAAGCTGGTTTAAACAGTTTTCCCCAGAAGATGCCCCTGTGACTGTGTTCATTAGCAGAATGATTTGTAACATGATGGGAAGTTCAGAACAACCACAATGGCATAATCAGAGCTGCAGTTTGTCAGCACAGCATTGTATTTTGGAGCAGATAAAGATTCCTGTGAATTTGCAGGGCTGCACACATAAGCAGTTCTCCAAGRAAAAAACATTAAGACTGGTTTTTCATCAGTCCCTAACAATAAAATGAATACATCAGACCAAAACGGTTTCTTAAAAGTAGGTCAAAAAATACCCATTCATGATCACTTGTGCATTGGTTTCCTGCAGGTTCACCTACCCACGTGGATATACGTCACACGTATCCTGGAGACAGTGAGGCAGAGGAAAAAACCAAATACATTAATGAGGTAGCTTAGACTGGGTAACTGCAGTTAAAAGTTTTATTGAACAAAAGAAGGTAAAATGTGGTAGTCCAGGTTCACTGAGCAAAAGCAGCTCTCTCACTGAAGCTGCACTTTGTGCTAAATAACCTTATTAACTGAGACTATACAGAGGACACATTATGCAAGTTATCTCAACAGCAAAGGAGAAAAGGTAGATTAAATTTGATCAGATGGAACCATTTGGTCAAATTCAGTGGCTTAAGTTACTGATTCTAGCCCTTAACTACCCATATTCAGTACAGCCATAGCACAGAATACACAACTGCACTGAATTCCCATTTGTTAATAGTGTGTGCTCCCATGCAAGAGGAAGCCAATTCCTGAAAAAAAACCCCAAATTAAAAAACACAAATATGTTTAGAATGTTTTGTTTGAAGCATCATTCAACTGACTCAGGAAAAACACTCGATATATGTTATAAAAAACTCCCGGCCTCTACAAGGTCCGCTCCTGTACAGTGCTAATATTTTAAAATTATTTTATTCTTCCCTCTGCCTAAGAAACTTCATATGCTCTGAAAGCACCCACAAAGTCAGGTGGGTAAACAGATATGTCAAAAATACTCTGTGTAAAGAGGGAGGTAGCTCAGGCCCCTTGGCAACCTTCAGAGAGTTCACATTGATGTGGTCTACCTACCCTTGTGATCTGCAGTCAAAAATGAAAGGAAAAAGGATTTCAACATGAAATTCAGTGACATGTTCAATACAAATTTGACTCACTGGGCTCCCAAATGTAAGCTACAAGGTACCTCACACCCAACATACAACATTAATAACGTACCTAGTTCATACATTTTATAGACAATATCCTCTCATTTGTTAAACATTTGGCTCGGGCRAGTACATCTTTTTTTGTCAACCACTTGAGAGACATCCTAGGCCAAACAAACAGCACAAATAATGTCAAAGTCTTTTTTTTTTTCCAGTAATTGTATGAAATGCTGTAGGCTAAGCCTAACAGAAACTACTGAAGAAAAATGAGAGACCCCATGATGCAGTGCAGAGGTGTTATTATTACAATGGTGAGCCAGGGGATGGGTCTAAGGTGCTGACAGAGGAGACTCCCTGGACGGTGACCCTGTGTTGTCCTCCGGAGGGAAAACTGTGAGAGTGCAGGCTCGAATGCCACCAAGGGATTCTGGAAGGTCAAATACTTTATGCCACTCATCTTTTTCTGGATCATACTTCTGAACTATTTCCACCATGCACCGGTTATTCCAAGAATATCCTCCAACAACATAGATTTTATTTTCAAAGACAGCAACCCCGACATCACTTTGCCCACGTAACATGGCGGCAATTGGAGTCCACTGGTCTAGAGTTGGTGAGTAATATTCACAGCTTAGAACATCATCATAATCACTTGTTCCTCTAAAGTGATTGCCACCAATAACATACAGCTTGTCTCCTACAGTACACATGCAATGCAGACCTCTGACTGTCGTCATGGGAGCTTTCTGAGTCCATTTGTCTGTGTCAGGGTCAAAGCACATGAGTTCCTTTTGGAAAGTATCGTGGGTGATTCCCCCTAAGGAAACAAGACACATGTTAGAGGAGTGCTCATCCTAATAAGCATTAAATAACGAAAAATACATTTTACTGAAAGAATTCCATCTTCTTTAAAAGTTCTTCACTCTAGCYTAGATTACTATCACAGAAGTATTCCATTTCAAATGACACTTGYTCCTTTAAATGGGAGCATGGACAGAAGCCATGTCTTACACTGCACCTCATTACACAATTGATAGTGGCAGATTCAAAGAACAAAAAACTGTTAGCTATGCTTCTACTTTGCAAATTTATTTCTTTGCTTATATTCATTCAGTTTGCTAGYTATGTTTCTCACCAACAAGAATCCATTTCCCTTTCAAATTTTGATACTATGCCACTGTGTTTTAAGTATCACATAGTAGAATTTTCATCAAAACCCTTTTTTYATCAACTTCAAGTGAATAGAGAGAGGACACACATTTCAAATAGTCTTCAGTTAATAGTTACCTAGGGTTCCCTCTACATTCACCTTCTCCATAGGTCCTTGCAAAAGCATTTGGAGAGGCTCCAGGACAAAAGGAAAAGAAAAATCTGTGGGATCTACATGAAAAAACCCCAGCAGACAGCATATGTATGTGCCACCTGCAGCAAAACAAGCAAAATGGGCAAAACACAACTGACAGCAGCACAGCAATTAGGAGCTCAATGGACTTGCTCACATCAAAATAAGCACCTGTACCTTACAGTAAATTCTAAAGCAAATTTCTCCAGCCTACTGGCACAAGAGCCCCTAAATGAAGCTGCTCCAGCACATTCCCCACCAGTTCTTGTCAGCTAAGCAACCTTGTCCCACCTCCTGCCCTGAATTTCAGCTTAGKTCTTAAGAGGACATCCTTTAAAATTTCAGTAGGAGAATACAGGGCTGTGATCCCTGCAATGATCACTGATAGATTGAATCTTCTTAAAAAATTAAGCTAATAGCAGATTTTCAGACAACTCATTTGGAAAAAAAAAGTAATGAAACTACWATCTCAGTGACACACAGGACAAGCATATTTCAAATATAAAACMGTGAAAGTACAGATATCACCTATATGCTATGATTAACATGAGAAGTTAGCCCTTTCCATTACCTCAATGAAGGCAAACATTGTTTAAAGTTATGAAATTTTCAATGCATTCCCAAGTTTATTGGGAGGGTGTGTTTAAATGCTATATTGTATCATAATACATGTTATAATTATTTRATACTGTTATAAGCAATTATAATTATATAACAATATTAAGTTTAATTATATTGCTATATATAATATATAAATTATATATTATCATTTATATAGGTGGCTACAGAAAACTTTATTCTGATTGGACCACTTTGGAATTCAGAGCTATTCAATTACTAAGCACAATATTAYCTACAATAATTTCATCAGAGCCAGCAGTGTATGTGCTGTTTGACTGGCTTCATAGGAAACTGCATCACAACTGATGCCATGGCAGTCCTACTGCAACCACAGCCTAATCTGCACTGTCTGCTGAAACAGAAAAAGTTAGAGAAGGAATTGTTTCACAGAGATGATGTCACAGGCATGATTTATTTACCTGAAATGTACATTAACCCCCCATAGACTGTTCCAGCGTGACCATAGTGGGGCTCGTTCATTTTTGCCACGTAGCTCCACTCGTTCATTCTGGGGTTGTAACATTCCACAGTGGCTGTTGGAGACAAGGAGAGCAGAGAAGTGGTGAAAGCAGCATGGCAGTTTGGTGCTGAGCTCACTGCAGTGGCAGAAACACCCACAGAGGAACTGCCAACAAGTAACACTGTTCAGCTGAGGGAGCCTCAAGGGAATTATTGAAATKATTATCACAGAAACAGAGCAGAGCAGATGGGGTTGGAAAGGGCCTCTRGAAATCATCTACTCCACCTCATCCAACTCCTCTGCTAAAGAGGGTCACCAAGAACAGGCTGCATAGGATTGTGTCCAGGTGGGTTGTACCATCAGCAAACTTGCTCAGAGAACATTCTGTCCCTTGCTAACTAATTTTCTATTGTRTTGCAGTGTTTTATTAAGGATTTGCACAGCAACACAGAGCACAGCATATGCAATTCACTACATCAATTTACAAAAGCCAAGCTTAAAAAAAAAGAAACATCCGTGAATGGGGCAAGGAGAGAAGCAGGGCCTGTGTTGATGCATAACCCAATTTGTGCAGTTTTCTCTGAGCTGGAATGTTAGAATGATCAAGGGTTTTATCAATCAGAAATCACAGAGGACAGTACCCAGTACCCAGGAGTGCAGAATGGATTCCTGAGAGGGAAACCTCTCTCCAGGGTAAGATGGGAGAGATGCAGGCTGCAGGAAAAGGGCTCCAACAAGCACAGGGAATACAAATAGAAGGCAAATTCAAAAATGGAGCAAGTTCTAGTATTGGCAGTTTGAATACTATAGTATGATAAGAGGGGCACAAGGTCCTCAAAACCCCCATAATATAGTGACTTTATGATGCACAGAGAAATTGTCAATAATTAAGTTATTTTAAAGACAAATTAGATTCATTTAAATAATTAAAGACTGCTTAATCTTTGTGATATGTTTATGAACTACACATAGAAAAATTGAATCTGTCTTTAAAAGTGGCATTTTACTTGCTCTAGAACCAGGTTTTTATTGATTTAAGACTAGAAAATCTGAGTCAGCTCTATGGAATCAGTGATGGTGACTTAACAGTACAGGATTACACATCAACCAAGAGAGAAAATACCCTTAGAATCTGAGAAACTTGTCATTATAAAGGCAGAATCTAGTTATAGTTTAAGCCTAATTACAGAATTATAGAGCCAGTAAAGAACATCAGACAGTAACACATAGTRAATATAAAGCACCTCACCCTAACTCCAAAGCTGTTTTAAAAAGATCCTCTGGATCATTTTAGAAAAGTACAGCTATGGTCTCAGACTACAAAAAAAATCCCTAGTCATGAACAAATTAGTATAGAGCACATTAGAGTGACCTTCTGAATTCTCTTTTAGTTGCTGCATAACCTCTTTATTGTTGCAAAACGAGATGATAATACATAATTCCATGCAATTAGTGTCTCAAGTACATGCACTGAAAATAGAGGCTTCCAGTTCCAATGTCAGAAATACTGTTTGACAGCCAGTTCAGCATCATCTAAGGCTAGAAGTGAAAAATAAAAAATCTATTTTGCACATAAGAATTGTAAAATTGTTACAGCACACTGGATTTGCTTCAGCTTTTCCCCACCCAGGAGCTGAACTTTAAATTTATGAAATGCAGAAAAGTGCCAGTCCAGAACATTAAGTTCATTATACAAGGCAAAACACACTAAATTTCTGGGTTTTTTCTAAACAAATTATATATATTGATTTGCATGTATAAATTTATTAATTTCATATTCTTGAAACTGCTTCAAAATAGTAATGAAATCTTGAAATGCATCTGATCCTGTGCAAGTGGCTTGCACAAGGACTCCCAGTTCTGCCAGCTCAGGGATGTGTAAGATGGACAAAAAATAACAAACCAATACAAAGGAACTGAAGTCAGGTGTGTCTGCAGTACTGGTGATGTACCAAATTTTAAAAATCTGCCCAATGTATGGGCAAGTTCCCAAGTTTGATCTAAGAGATCTGCCTTGGTTGTTTRGGTTTACTTAATAAAGACAGAAATCTCCTTTTTTAAAAAAATTGTATTATTTTCCATTTGATATGCTGCAGGCTTTCTGTATCCCATCATGGACTTAGCCACAAATCCAAGGAATGCTGGAGACACTCTCTTGCCCAAAGAAAGGTACAGGCACAAAGAACTGATTCCACAAATGACACATATAATTAAATCTGTGAGTTGTGTTCCTCTGCACTGCCACCTGACATCACCTACAGTTTTTGCCCAATCCCCAAATAAACCCATGCTCACTCTTGTAAACACATTMATCCATTCCAAAATTATTTTTTTAAAAGGAAAGCTCCTTTCCACTCTGCTCTATTTAGCAATCAGAAGCAAAGATGTGCAGAAATTTCAAAACCAGAAGGAAACAGATTTGATGTKCAAGTAATTACAGCTGTCCCAGTTCCACCCCCAGGGCAGCCCCTTCCAACCCGTGTTTGCTGCTCCTCTGTGCTGAAACATYGCTCTGCTGCTTCCACACAAACTGCATCCCTTCCCAAAGTGCTCCCACTCTGCACCAAGGTGAGGAACTCGTGTTTCTAACACACTCCAAGGACAGGGAGAGCAGAGGATGTGCAAAGGAAGARCAGAGGAGCAGCACACAGGTGAACATGACATTCAATGCTGGACAGTTTTATCCCTCTCTGCACTAAAAACTGCATTTAAGAGAGAAGCCAAAATATCCCTTTAGCTAGAGAAGACAAAACATGCAGAATTGGTATCCATTACCACCATCACTATCACCATGTTGTAAAGACATTATTTATCTGAGAAAGGATGGTGCYGAGTCCAAGACCCATCACTTTCTGATGTGGCTTCAAAACTGTTTCTAACATTSCTAGTACAGCCAAAGTACTGTCTGACACTATTTCAGACAAACTATTCCTACCCAAATCTCACATCCAGTCACTGTGCTCTAAAACAATCTAATCACTTTCCAGCTGAAAAACCCTACTCTGCTGTTAGATTGATCTGTATAATTGTTTCCCTGTTACCTTGCAAGGTCATTCAACTTCTCTCTTAGCAAGATATTCCTCTGCACTGAAAAGAAAAAAATATTCAAAATTCCAGCTATTAAAGGTGCCCATAAATTAAGAGAGACAAATTCTTCTTTAGAAAATCTCCAGACAGAGCAGAGTTCACAAAACACTCTAAAACTGCTACTTTAATGCACCTAAGTGAGAGTGATGGATTCATTCTTCCAACACCATGAATGATTCAGACCAGGCTTTATTTATGTTTAACAGTAGAACTTCTGATATGTTCATTACCATAATCCAGGGAAGACAGGCCTCATTTTAAGAGAATTAAGCAATCTCAAAAAGACAAAGTTTTGGCACTCCCAAGGGATGTTCAGCCTGCACTCATTTTATAGTGCCATCTGTGATGCTATTTGAGGAGGATACAGATATTTAACACTTCTCTGTCAGTAATTTCTAAAGTGTCTTGAGGTCTGTTACAGCAGCACTTAGCAACTCTGTGATGTCCCAAAACCCAGGCTCTTACTTTTGTTATACTATTTCAACAATACAGCTTATCCATACACAACTCTAAGCTGATTTGGTTAAATAGTCCTGACTAATTTTGTCCTAGCATAGCAAGGAGCCACTCCAAAATAAGCCTCTGCACAAGAGGTCCTCTAGTTCACACTCTGGTCTGATATTCACAATACTACTCTGACAGTGAAGAGCCCAACTGGATACTGGTGCATATCAATCAACATTTAAAATATATTAGCTATATCTTTATATACATACATAYATATATATGTACACACACACTCAAGGGGAAGATTTTACGTAAACAAGGAGGGTTCAACATCATAGAGGGCATCAGGAAAATAAATTCCAACTTGATGGGCACAGGGTCAAAAGAACTGGCCTGGCAGTTTTCTCTTTCTGTCTTTATTGCAGCATGATGAATGAATCTGTGGTTTACTCACAACCCAACTTGCCCTAAAGTGCTTAGGAAAAGCCCATATATAAAAACCCCAAACTCTACTCCCAGCTATCAACAGCAGAGCCTAAAGTATCTGGACAATACTAATGCACAAGTTTTCTAGTGCATTAGACACACACAGCTTCTGCCATCATCAAGCACAACTGAACTCTTAAAATGAGCTACAAAAATCATCTTGTCAGAAGAGAAGACAGTCTCCAGTGTCCAGCTGGAATCTGCCAGTGTGCTACGCTTCACAAATGTCTTTGTGAGCCACACCTGCTTTTTCCTTTGTCTCTTTTTCCAAAAAGTCTTCTTTGCCCACCTGCCCTCTCCAGGCTGGGCTCCTCCATGCCCAAGGGCTGCTCTCCAGCCTTCTGGGAATACTTCTGGCAGGTGCCTGCCTTGACATTTAAAGGGAACTAACCAGAATTATCTACAAYCTTTCCAGGAGGGGTGCTTAATTCTGCACAGCCCTAAGCTGTCACAGGGTTGAAAAAACCTAAATTATAATGTCATRATTCAGGACATTTAAAGGATACATTTACCACATTCCAACACATGTACCACCTACATGGATATTCACATTCTGTCCAGTGAACCAAACTTTTCTCAGTGGCATGTACTGGTAAAATAGCAGCTCATTATTACACTAAAGCAAGTATTACAAATGTAGAAAGTGGCATTTACAAAGTTCTCAGAAGAAGAAACATCTGAAAACTGTTTTCAGAATGTTTGATAGAAAGCCTCAAAAAGTATAATTTTTATTCCCATGAATGTCAGGGGGAAAAAAATTGTTTTAGTAACTTTAATCCTTTGGTCCTTTTCCATAAGAGCCCATTTTCCAGAAAGCTCAATTCAGGTTTTGGGAATTTTTCCTCTCTAAAAACAGACTGAAATTAGTTTGAACCCAAGGGCAACTTCTTTAATATCTGTCCAACACAGATTTGACCTTCTCTCTTTGAAAAGCCTTAGAGCTTTTCTCTTCTGAACAGAATGGGAAGTTTAAGCTGGATCACATCTTCCAGTTGTCAAGGTTTATGAAAGAAATATGAAAATGAAAAGTGACTCACCTCACAATTAACAAGGAAAGAACCTGAAGCCCCAAATCAAAGCATCAGACAGCTACAATATTTAGCATTTAGAGTGCTCTTCCCACAGAATGATCCAGTGGCATTTTTCAGAATTTGTGTGGAAATTGCTACAGCATTTAAATGATATCTTTACAAAAGAATTTTAGATAGGTGATAAATTTTGTAGTTTAATTAAAGAAAGCAGAAGAGTTGAGGTCAGCAGAATGATACTGCTGGTTTAATTTAAGGTAACACTGCACTCAAAGCCTCCTTCACACACAGGTTGCACTGGCTTAGTAACAATATTATTACATATTGATTTTGTCAGACTTGAAACTTTTTCACTGACATTTTTAWAACCCTCCCTTGTTCAGATTGTACAGTGCATAAGGTCAGCAATCTGATTATCTACTATTAATTCATACTGTTAAAAAATAGCTCACAGAAGCTATATATCARGTTTTCTGATACTCAGAGATCAATACATGTTATTTTGTACATTTAGTCTTCCAGAGGATATTGAGATTGTTTAGGATGTATTTTCAGGTAAATAGTGATAACAGTAAAAAATTCTGAAATCCTCAGGATCTGCATCAGAAAATGGCTGTCTAGGGAAAACAAGTTATTGCTAAACAGTTTCCTATCTTTTTGGAACAGGAGGCATTTTTAAATGTCCCACTTCATCAAACATTGGAATGGAATTAAAATTTCTAGCAAAGCCAGGCCACTTTTTTTTTTTTTTTCTGGTGGAAGCAGTGTACTGTATGCTTCCTATGAAAATTTGCAACAWGACAATGAATTAAACCTGTGTATGTGAATAATCAAGATGCAGTAATTTTAAGAAGCCACAGATCCTGCAGTAGAAATCAAGTTTTGTATTGTTTCAATTTAATATGTTTCTCACTGCACTTACAGATATCTRTGCATTTCTGAAAAGAAAATCTTGGCATCAAGAGGTAGAAGCCACAAAGGGACATGGGACAGTTGAGCATTGGGCTGAAAGCAGCAAACTAAATAATGAGATGTTACATCTGGTTTGGATATATTATGCTAAACTTCCAAGCATAATCTCTGTGACATTTCAATTTTAAAGCACAGACAAGTTTACAGTTGAGTCTCCTATCCAGACTTGACTAAATGTTAACCACTATGGCTTTGCACAATGCAGTGGATTAATAGGGGTCATCCTCTGCATATTTTGGTTAAATTTAAACTTACCATGTATTTATTATTTGTTTCTATCTTGTTTCTCTGGAAACTGATATGGGTTTTTTTTCTTCTACTTTTGTTTGTTTCTTTTAAAAAGTTTTTGGTTTTGTTTTTTTTGGTTGGGTTAGGTTGTTTCTTTTTTTGTCAAGCTAAATTAAATATCCTTTGTGAGGGGGGAGAAGAGGGACCAGGATCAAGTCATTCAGTCATTTGTACAGATAAGATCATAGGTGAAATATAACATTTTTAATAATTAAGAAGTTCAGAACATCAGAATATCTGAATGTCACTAATCTGTGAGGGAAAAAAATCACAGTCATAAGACTAAAAAAAAAACAAACCACCAAAACAAACCACCAAAGAAAAAGAAAACAATAATTAAAAAAAAAACCCTTGGCATTTCAAAAACTATTCCAGAAAAGTTTTGTCTTGTAAAATGTAATGTTCATTCAAGAGTGAGTTTCAGCTAGAGTCATGTATCCCTTAGGAAGGGATTTTGTTTCTCAGCTGAAATAATGATTAATTTTTTCTTTTTAAAACTGCATTTACATTCCCCACACACAGGTAGACACAGATGCTTACTTCATGTTTCCTGGTAACGGCCAAGACACTGGATAATATGCATCAATACACAAGACATACGTATTTGGAATTTTTTTGTGGGATTCCTTCTAAAATTAACTTTTAAGAGTATCCAGAAAAAATTCTGCATTTGCAGTATTTCCAGAAAGCAGCAGCTCTCCAATGACCTCAGGTTGTCTCTCTCCACCCACTCCTGGGCAGAGGGCATTTCCAGGCTCAGCACAAGGCAAGGCTCCAGGGGGACTCACCTAGCTCGCCCGCCGCGTTCCGACCTCCGACTGCATACAAATGTCCTTTGAGGGCACTTAGGTGGAAGAAGGTCCGTTTCTCGTTTAGAGATGCCACTTGCATCCACTTGTTGTAGCGCGGATCAAACCTGAAGACCGTGTCCACCGCCGTCTTGCCCTTGGTGTCGTAGTTGCTCTGGCCGCCCACCACGTAGAGGAAGTTGCCGATGACGGCGATGCCGTGCTGGTAGCGCGGCGCGTCCATGGGCGCCAGGGACTTCCACTCGTGGGCCTTCTCGTCGTACATGCGCAGCTCCTTGCTGACCACCAGCTGCTGCCTGAGCACCCCCCCCAGCGTCACCAGGTGCGTGCTGTCCGAGCGGATCGCCGTCCGCTCCGACTGCATCACCGGCTGCATGTACGGCATCATCTGGTAGTTGCTGGCCTCCAGCAGCAAGTTGACGCAGGTGTTGTCAGTCCTCATGAAGTCCACAGTCTGAACGTAGTTGATAAGATCCTGGGGTGTCATCAAGGGAAACCTGATGTTYTTCATGAGCTTGGCGGCGTACTCCATGCGAGGCTCCTCGTAGCGCAGCCAGCGACACGCCGCCTTGAAGAGCTCCAGTTCAGTGCAGTGCTTAAGGCTATTACTTGAAAGCACGAAGGCAAGACGTTCAAAGGGGAGTTTCACAAATTCACCAGTACTTAATAATGCAGGGAAGTTCTTCAGGATGAAATTATTAACATATTTATCCACTTCTGTGAGGTTGTATGTGTTGGCAATTCGCCCAACCTCAACACAGTTTTCCAATGAAACCTATTAAGTAAACAGAAAAAGGAATCAAAATGCTTTCTTAATTGGGTGTCTAAATGATAATGTAAAATTTAATGAATACTGAAGAATCAGCAATATTTCAGCATTKTACAGTGCTCAAGGTGATTTACACATGAGCAAATATTCAATGCAGTATATATATTCATGACTGCAAAGGCAGACTCAATTTATTCCTTATTTTGAAGAAAGAGCTGAGACAAGTAACAAGCAGATGACATATATTATGTTAAATACCTTATACAATGATGAGGCATAGCAGTTGTATAGCACCTCATCTTTGAAAAAGCTCTGAAAACATTTTTGTAAGAAARACACATGGAAAATAAAATTAAGCGACAAGTGATCAGCCCAAGGTTACAGAGAGCAAAATAAAAGTCTCACCATTAGACATCTTCTGACACTATTAACATTGTATTGGCACCATAAAACCAAAGAGAATGGCACAGCTAACCCCTGCATGCCACATACTTCGGACAACTAATATTTACAGTGTTCAATCTCATTAATACATTCCCTCAAAACAAACAAAAATGCATCTTTAATAAATCAAGGCAGTGTTCTTACAGACTGTTCAAAATTAAATACATGTCAAAAATAAGACAAAGGTAGTGATTTCACTTTATACACAATTTTTTAAAAAGAGTGAACCTAGGAGGATTTCCCATAAAAATACCCAGCTCATTAAATGCTTTAGAAGTATGGATCACACCCTAATTTAACTCAGTACTCAAGTGACTTGTTAATCATCTGTTTTACACTCTAGCTGCATCTATCTTTTTATATCTTTGGCTCCTGAATTTCTAAGGTTACTTGGGATCCAAGGCACAGGAAGGAAGAAACATGCCAGGAATGGGGGCAAACTTGTAGTGGGTTTACTGAAAACCCAGCCAGTTCCTTTCAGGAAGCTCTCTGGTACATGTGCCCAGCAAGTCAATCAAAGGCTCCTTGCTGAGAATTGCAGCTTTTTTGCATTCAAACCTTATTCCAGACCAAGCTTCATTTGCACATGTTCTAGTCTCTGTGCATGTCAGTCCTACTCAGTGTCAACCATTTCCACAATTTTGTGATTCTCGTTACATTCCTAATGCCAGAAGAATTTAAGCTTACAAATCTCACRGTTATTTTTAAAAAGATTATAAAGATTGAGGACTGGACCTGATTGGAGCCTAAGAATTCAAAAACCTTCAAATGACTTCTGGTCATGACAGATTAGAAGATTTTAATACTGTAWAACTCAATCTGATCATTGTCCTCTAATACCAGACAATTCAAATGTCTAATGAGTACAGGAATAGGAGATTTTCTCAATTCACTAGAAACTGATCTAACTTGCCCTAGAGTTAARATCTACAGTCATCCAAAGTCTTCATTCACACATCTTGAAATATCTACTAATCCTGTAATCTGGTCCTATCTATAAAATGAGTGTGCAGCAGACTGTCAGGAGTTCTAGTATGAAAATATTTGTGCTTTATATACATGGAAATAATTTTTGTATTACAAGACAGACCACATAGTTTACGTCAAAATATAATCACACCAACTAGCAACAGCCTATAAAATATTCTCTGACTGGTTTTGAGGATCAACATCAAACAGATTGCCCAGAGAAGCTGTGGCTGCTCCATTGCTGAAGTGTCCAAGGCCAGGCTGGATGGGGGTCTGAGCAACCTGGTCTTGTGGAATTTTTTCCAAAATTTCTTCCAAGTTGTATTACAAAATRAAGCAATGGAAAAATCACCCCTTAACAAACAGCTGACTTGCAGTATACCGCAAATCTTAACTCTTGCTATATAGTTACTGTATTTAAAAATCACTTTGGAATACATTGTCTGGCACCAAACTAGAGAGATGCAGCACTTCCTCCACATCAAAGTAGGCAGGCAGAAATTATTGCATACAGGAAAGGCACACTTGAACTTAAAAGATCAAAGCAAAACCTGCACAGGTTCTGTACCACCGGCACATGCCCAGGATTCAATGAAGTACTTGGAATWATTGCTGGCTGCCACTTATCAAGTGCCCAGAGTGCATCAAGTTCTGTATTACCATAATTATGTTACACTGCAAATCCAGGCAGCTGAGCATATTCCTGGACTTCTTACATTTGAAAAATTTATTGACACATTACACACTGTTAATGACTGATGAACATGACATCAGCAGCTTCCAGTCAACCGCTAATTCTCAGAAAATTTACTTTATACTGCCTTTATTAATCCACTGGGACTGTACTGCACTCAGGGTTGTTTTTCTTRTATATGATTGTAAGTACTTCCCATTATGCTTATGAAATTGTGCACTATGTTTGACTCACCAAAACTGCTGTTACCCTCTTTTCTGTACTCTAAGATAACAATCAATGTGCCAGGCTAAATTATATGGCAAAGACTTAAAAGTTATAAAAATATATATCCTAGGTTCTTAAATCCTGAGCCAAAAAATAATCCTTCAACAGAAAGAAATGCAAGAGCTACTTTTACTTGAATATTCAAAACTGGACAGAGTTCAGCACAATAATGTTATTTAAATAAATACTTCAGTTATCCAAACATTGGGGTGTTTTGGTTTTTTTAGAAGTTTGACTTATACTATGGTTCTGTGTGGAAGTCAGTCAACCAGGA
This sequence comes from Cardinalis cardinalis, assembly GCA_014549065.1. NCBI lineage: Eukaryota > Metazoa > Chordata > Aves > Passeriformes > Cardinalidae > Cardinalis > Cardinalis cardinalis. The sequence continues at coordinate 7,975,461 of JACDOX010000016.1, read as the reverse complement.
GCTCTKCAATGAAGAGAAGGAACTGCTACTCTGGAAATCTCAGTGAAGTGAACAGGAGGAATGGAAATATCTGGTGAAAATATATACACTGTACAATGTATCCAATAACAAGCAAAAATGCTCACAAGGAAAGAGTTAAAAGCCACAGACATTCAAACAGCTAAGCAGCTCCACAAGGAGCYGAGAATCTCAGTTAAATAAATCCTATTTTACATGGACTCTGACTGCTGAGCAGAACTGTTCACTCACATTAGTCATTGTAATTGCTCATTACAAAACAGAAGTTGCAGAAAATACTAAAAAGCTTTTCAAAAAATAAAAGTCAAGCACAGCACCATGTTACAAAAGCCAAAGTACTTTCCTGAGAAAGCAGTTCACTTAATTCTTTGAAATTTTGGTAGCAACCACTTCCCAAGCTCTCATAAAAACTTAACTGACTATAAAATACTACAAAACTGGACACAGCAAAAGGATTGCAAGTATGAGAGCCTTGGAGAACAGCTCAGGAAAAGCAGCATGCACAAAAAATCCAGCAGCACAAAACAATCCTCAAACCCAGCAGCACAAAACAATCAGGTGTCTGACTTTGTTTTGTGTCAGACACTGAGGCACTTAATGCAGWGCTTCGAAGGGCCAAAGTTTAAAAGAGCAAACACATCCCTGAAAGCCTCAATTTTCCTATGGGCTCCCATTGACAGAAGCCCAGAAAAAACAGCACAGAAATTTGACCAGCTCAGAAACCAGAATCCATTGTACCCCTACAGTACAAAGTCAAATTTCTGGTGGCTGTAAGAGCTGGTCCCAGGGTTAAATCCCATGCTCCCACAAAACAGATTAACTTGCTCCATCCTCAGATAACGAATTTTTTTTGACAAGATACGACTTCCAAGTATTAAGCCCTCAATATTTGACTATTTCCTAGAAGTTACAGAAGTGTAAACCATCAAATTACAGATAGAATAAAGTTTTTTTGCAGGTACATCCAAGACATTAATTTTCAATGTTTGGGAATGTTTTCTTTAATTACAGTGTAACAACCCTTTCCCCATTACCCTGTGATTTTCCTAAGTGCTGTAATCCACTTGGGCAAGTTTCTCCTCTTTCTCCATTTTGTACACTGCTGCTACTTTTGCAAAATCAGTGTTGTGTCTAAAACTCACTACCCTGAAAACATTTCCACTGCATTTTTACGAATTTTATTTACATTACAGCTCAGTTAGATGTGAACATGACAGTAGTCCTAGTCTATTGCACAGCTATAATCATTGAAAACCAATAGTAACAGTAAGAYTGAAAATATCTTGGGAAGTATTCCACTTTTGAGAGTCTGTTTGGTTACAGAGCAAAGATAATCAGAGCAATGGGATACTTGACAGGAGGGCTGTAAATGCAGAGCAAATAAAAAAACCACTTTCAAGTCAGCTACAATAGATATTGTTCTTTGAAGGTCTCTATTTTTGTTACACAAATTAAGCTGTTACCTTAAGCTTTGGTTTTTCTTTGTAAATATTTCCAATACCCTCTTCTGAAGTACACAATTACATTATGCCTTACATAAATTGACTTCTATAATCTCTATAATAACGGACTCCCCTGACAATTCAAAGACAATTAAGCAGTTGTCTGGGAATGGTTACCTCAGCTTTCAAGCCAGCTAACTTCAGTAAAAATAAGCTCAATACTTGCTCAGAATATTCATTTAAATTACAGAAATGCTCCTTCAAAAAGAAGCTCATTTGCTTAACAACTCTTGTTTCGACAAATTTAGAAGTAAGGTCATTGAAATATGCTTCCAAAATTCTTTATATAAGGTTGCTAAGAACATAACTAGGCTAACAGAAAAACCTCAGTTTTGTGCTTCCTCTACAGCTATACCATGAATGAGATTATGTCCCCTTAGACATCAGTCTAAATGAAAGTATTCCCCAAAAAAACCCCAATAAAATTAAGAGAACTAACAAAGTCTTCCTCATTCTTTGGAAATGAAATGCAGTATCAAACAAGATATTTCTTATTTGAACAAAAACAACGACTGAGTCAACATCACAAGTGAACATACTTTCAGAGAATGAGCATTTTAAAYGATAACATGATTCAATATGAAAAAAGTTCTTTCCTTAAATAAGCAAAATAAACAAGGAGATGYCCTACCCAGAAAGGGGAAAGGCCAYCACAGTGTCCCCAGGGCTCAGCTCCCATCAGAAGGAGCCCTTTTCAAAYACCTGATTCAAAACACCACCAAGACCTTTTCCCAAGCTGGTATTTATAGTAATGTCAAACCTGGAGAGGCATCATTTTGGAGGTAAAAAAAATCTCTGAGCAAGATAYAATAGGTGGGGTAGGATTGAAGAGTATTAAGCTTAATGAAATATTATCACAACATTATCAGACAGGTCAGATRTAAAATGTCTCAAAATTAAAAGCAAAATGGCATTATCAAGCCTGAATATCTCTAACACATCATAGGAAACAAATTGCTGTTATTACCAGCTTAGAGTCCTCTGGTTGGCACAAATCCTGTTACATATTTTCAGTTAGGGAGGTCACATTTCTAAGCCTGTACTCTGCAGAGCAAGAGGAATACCTGCTTCTTTATTTCTCATTACAGAATCAAAAGGCTGATTTCCAAATAATTCTGTAATTTGTGTGGAACACACCTGCTCAAGTCAGAGTTCTAGTGAGATATATAAGCACTTAACATCAACACTAGAAAACCTCCAGTGAACATTAAAAATAAGTGCAGAGTGTCTCTCCAGGCAGAACTGCTCTTGCACCACTGCTCTTCTACAGCCCCACAGAGCAGGAGCTCCTCACTGCTGGCAGGGCAGGAGAGGYACTGAGGGATCCTGTCTGGGTATTGCTTTTATCCTTGTTAGAGTCAGAAAACAGGTAACTGCACYCCATGAGATGGAAGGGCTGTAAATACAGGAATAAAGTGACTGTMACTGAAGCACACCTAATGAATGCAGCAAGCAGATAATGCCAGAGTGAGTGTAGTCATGCAGGGAGACCCTGAAACATCTCAAATCAGACGTGTAAGGGAAGAATTTCAATGTGGTAAAGCATTTGTGTCAAATTCATGCTGTATGTAATACTCAGAAGAAAACCAAGTTTTTCAAGGAAACTATAAAGSAAATTTGTTCTCTGTGAATCTAAGCTGTGAATAATGGCAAGTTTTAGACATAACTTTGRTTATTACATAAGTCAGTGTCATTATAGAAGAAAAAACAAAACTACATACCAAGGCCTTAAACACTGTAAATGAGAAACAAATAGTCTTACCCCAGAGATAAGAAATACTTTACAGAAGTCCAAAACAGGTAAAATCTGCAAAAAACTGGCAGCTTCCAGAGTGTCCTGAAGGTTGTCCATGTTAAGGGAAAGTTTTGCAGTATAGATGAAATCAATGATCTTTTTTAGGCCTATTTTGTTCACACCATGAAGCTTAATGCACATTAAATCTTGTTCCTTCATTCCTCCTGAAACAGACATGYAGGTAAATGTAAATGATCATTTCGATGGGGTGGAAATTATTTCACAAATTTAGAGATAATTAAAATATAATTTTAAAATTTAATTTTAAAACCCCATATGCAATAGTAGAGAGAGATGTTTAGTCCACAGTGTTGTTTGAGTCCTGGACCGATTCACAAAACAAAAATCAGTGAACTCAGYACTGAACTTGTGTCTGAGTGTCTGAATTAGAGCAATTTGGAGCAGCAATTTGGAGACAGACATGGCTTTAACAAAAACACCACCTGTGAACATGGCCTTGAAGTAATCACTTGCAGAAGCCATCATTGCCCTGTGCACAGGGAACACCTCATCACCATCTCCAGGAACGAGCGTCACGTCACAGAGCAAACCTTCCACTCGCAGCTGGTCAAAGCCCTGCAGGAAAAGCACAATGCAAAGCATCCCWTGGATTTGGGAAGACAGCAGGAATCTCTTCTTTCCCTTATGTAAATATTTATTTAATTTCACGTACGTGTGTAGTGTAGGTCCAAAAAAGTGACAAAGAAATAAGCTGTCATCTTAAAACCATTATCTGTAATATATTCAATGATTAGTATTCACTGAAAACAAGCAGAATAATCATTATTTTCCAGATACAGCTGATGAATGCCAAGTACATTGAGTCTTAGAAAGTAGTTTTATTTAAATAATTAAGTTATTTTCAGGAAGGAGTTTATTTTGTAAGCTTTCACAACAGCAGTTGTTTCAGGTAGGGACTGCTATCTTTTTTGGACCTACCCCTTCAGGTCACATATGCATTCTAGATCTAATTCTGTTCCACAGCAATTTAAGGGGTTTGCAGCCTAACAAGCTGCAAAAGTCTGTGACCTGAAAGAAAAGCAGTTACCTGGTTCTATGATTATCAAATTTGTTACCAAAGCTGACATGCTAAAAACTCCAAAATAAGCTCCCATTATACATCTGATCTCTGAATTACTTGTAACATCTAAATGTAATAAAAAATAAAATCATCTACAGCAGCATCCTAGAGCAAGATTTCTTCAAAAGATGTGCCTGGTTGTGTATACTAGAGGATGGATGAAATCTCCTCCTTCATTCACTGTGGAACAGAAACACAGTGTTTCTGTTCAAAAACATTTTCCTTTGAACTGGTATTTTTCTAATACTAGCAAGAATGTAAATATTGTCTCTATAGATGTTCTACCACACAGTAGTGCCATAGTCAGACCTAGCACAGGGCATTACACCAAACCTGGCAGGGCTCTGCCTCTTAGGGACATGCTTAATGTAATTAAATATTGATATTTAAGTGAGCTTCTTTGCTCCAGCTGTCATGTCAGAGGTAACAACGTTTACACTCTAAGAACTCGAGAGTGGACTGGGATATGACCCCAGGAAAAGGCCAGGTTTTTCCCAAGCTGCTGCTAAAAGTTGAGCCTCTATCTCACAGGAAAGCAAGTCCCAAGCCATGCTTGCTTGTGGGCATTGACAGCCCAAAAACATGAGAATTCTTGAGGCTTTATAGGAATTACTATACTAATAAAATCTATTGAGTGGACATATTGTATAGAGCAGCCAAATTCTCAGTACAGCTCAATGCAGGATGAGAATATTGAATTACCTGTAACACCACAGAACTGTGAGTATTGCTGGTGAAAAATCTGGTGGTTCCTGTCTTCGAAGACTGCAGGTGGGCAGAGACGCCCATATCGCTGCTGCCAAGAGACACTTTCATATGAGGATCCTCCTCTTCCACCAGGGATCTAAGGGAATTGGAACAGAGATACCTCAAGACCAAAGTCATTTTCATTCAGTGATCTTTTGTTCTAAACCCACAGTCTTCTGGGATGAAATGTAACAGCACAGAGGCTATAGGAAAAAAAAATCAGCAGGCAACAGAATCAGTCCTTAGTGGTTCCCTTCAACTAATTCAAGAAAGTGAAGGGTTAACAGTCTCTAAAGAGGCATAACTGTTTTTTTGATTGTAAGTTTTTCCTTTTCCTTCCATCCCCAGCTCCCTGATTTAGACACTTGAACACTTATTTCTACAACCCAGTATTGTAGGATGTTTATACAGGTTTCATCTGGTGTCCAAAATTAAGCATCTTGGCTTTTCCTTGCCAAACTGGTGAAACATTGAAACTCTAACTGTAATATTAAAAAAAAAGTATTTTCATTCTTACAGCTTGCATTACCTCATCCATGCATGACTATTCATAATAGAAAATATACATCATGGAGTTTCAAGCTGCAGTTGGAGTTTTTAACCTGCTTTTAAAAACACACAATTAGAACTCCTTCAGGATATGATATCCAGTATTCTGCTACTGTCCAGGCAAACACTTCATAATTTTAATTTAAGATTTGATTCCAAGCAATTACTGTCCAAATCTAGACAGGACAAGCTAATATGAGGTAGAATTGTTAAAGAATTACTGCAGTGTTATTAGCCTACTATTTTAATCTTCAGATATGAATTAGGTTAGAGCCTAACTATGCTAACCTGTAATTATTATACAATGTTAATAAAATTCTTCTACAGGAATATTAACAACAACTACTTYCTGTAATTTCTGTGATTTAATGTTCTACCTATGAGCCTGTATAGAGGTCTAATGAAAATGTACACAATTTTAATTAGCAAACATAAGCTATAAATCCACAGAAGAGGGCATCTCCATTTTTAATCAAGTATTTCCATATCTCAAAAAAGATTTATAGCTGTTTGACATAATTGGTGCAAATTTCAGATGCAGAAAATTTTCCAAATTTTAAACATGCAGGTTAAAACATTGGCCTTCAAACTAGTTTCAGAAATTACTTTAAGTAACAAGAATATGCTTAAATCCCCCTCCTTTTCCCCAGTCTTGATTATGATCACTATGTGATCATAAATCAAAAGGACAAATTTGGAATTTGTGGAAGAAAATTAATTTTCTAATTTCCTTTTCTTTAGAAAACATTTACCCCCACCTTCTTCAGGTACAAAGACCACGTAGAGCACTTTCTGAAACTCTCATATTACCCTCATAGCATTGATGTGCCTTGTTCAAAGCCATGAGTACAAAAGGTCAGCTACAAAAACGTATTCAAAACAAATTCACCATTCAACAGAGTACATGGGTTTGAAACAGTGAGATTTTATGCACACAGACATAACATTGTAGGAACAAGGGTACATCTGAGCAGCTGTGACTTCTAATGTACTCAGCTGAATAAACTAATGTGGATGAACTGCAGCATGCAAGATTTGTGCTATTTTTGAAACACAATTATCTCTATTTTAGAAAACAAATCCAGAGTCATTTAAACAAAGTTTACAGGGTATACTTTAGAAAAGGCTCTCCAGACTATCTCTGCATCCAACAAACACAACTGTGCAACAGAGCAGCAAGCAGTTGCTGGCTCACGACCCAAAATATTTTTGTTCACTCAGTTCTAGGGTGTTTTGGGTTTGGTGAGTTCTATTTGTTTCAGTTTTCATACAATTGCATGGAGGCAAGAGTTTTACATAATTTCAAAGGACATCCACTCTCTAAATTTGTACTTGTCTTCCTGAGAAGAAATACAAAATAATGTGGGGAGACTTGCAAGCGTGGGCGTGAAGAACAACAGATTCAACAAGCATGAATCTGACTCTTTGCTCTTGAAGCATCTTCCCAAAATGTCAGACCAGATAGATGTTACTTGAAGGAGTATTTAAAATACTTTCTCTGAACTCAGAAGAAAATAGAACGTGAACACATCGTTTAAAATCATTATGAAAAGAAACAGACAAGTAAACCAACCTCCTTGGCTGTTTGGAGTGGGCTTTTTACCATGTTTGCCACATCACTGCTTGACTTCCTGACAGACAGCATAATTCATAAGTTTTACAAATGAAGGCAAAGACCTTGAGCATGATTCATTTATTCCAAGGACAGCTGGAATAATGGAAGCATTTTTCTGAACATGACACACAACTTCCCATAGCTCTGTTCTCTACAGGTTATCCTCCATAGAACACAATGCCTTGTTAAAACTGCACAGTCAACAGAGAGGATATTGTAAATATTAAAATACTTGCAATACCTAAAAGTAGACATTTGACATGCCTAGTGTGGCTATAATAAGTTCTCTATCTGATTTTCAATATATGAGCAGTTCTCTATCACACACAAGCTCAGCAGCTCTCCACCTGAAGCTCTTCTGCAGAAAAGATTTTCACTATTTCTCTTCCACATTTGCTATTATGTATGGACAGAAACTTGCACATGTGAATGAAGCATTAAAAACTGCAAATTCCACACTAGAAAAATTCACCAGAGTATAACTTTTACAATTCTAGTCCTAAGCATTAACTTGGCTGATTCCATGTGAATAAAGACAAGTAGATTATATTAATCCTATATGGGGTTTGGCTTATATCTAAACAACTATGCCAAAAAAAAATATTGTGATGTGGGTTTTTTGTTTCTTTGTGGGGACTTGGAGATTTTTGTTTGACTTGTTGTTGTTAAATACACCACTACAGCTYAGCAGTTCTGGAGGGCAGAGCATCCTCTCCCTTCTGCAGAAAGCGACATTCAGGAGCTGGGTTTGGCAGAAGTTCCAAAGCAAGTCAGCAGTAACACCTGGCAATAAGGCACTGATCCCCTGAATTCCAGCCCTGTGACATTCACCAAGAAGGAAAGAGCACTCCCAGAGCAACCACAAATTCTACCTTTGTCACTTGCTTGGTAGCAGCTCAGCATTTATCTCCACACACCATCAAGAACCTGGCTTTGTAAGACAAAGGGAAACTACAACATTGCTTAAGCTCTGTGTAAACTGCAATACACAAAAAGCAAAACCTGAGTATTCTATCACATACCCTGCAACAAAATCTTGAAGTATTCAGAATGTAGCTTCTGTTGCAGGGGCTGTAACATTAAGATTCAGAAATAGCTCTGCCATTCACACCCAGAACAGATGGGAAGTGAGCTGAATGTCCAACTGACTTCCGAACAAAACCACAGTAAGTACATCTGTCTTGTTTGGACACTTACCAAAGGCATTATTTACATTTATCAACATAGGTCTAGTAAGCACTATCATTAACTCAACAGTAATGAAGATAAACATATTGATTTTTTTTTTTACTTTAAATACAGTATATCACAATTAAGCATACTACCAAAGGAGAAAGTTAATTCACTTTCTAATTAATTCTATTGTTCTGATCAATAGAAATCATTAAACAAGAAGTACAGCAGTACCATTTTTAACCAGAGTTTTAAAGAGTTAGGAAACAAAAGTTAAAAGAAATTAAAACTACAGTAGCATGTAGTGAGAATTCACAAAGCTACTCTAAATGTGGATGTTAAAACCACCTTCAACACACACACTTGGTCTGGAGAGAGTTGAACATTACAGTAGTTAGCCAAGAGAACGCTGGAGTTGAATGTGAAATGAATATTAACACTGCAAGAGGAAGGCACAGGAGCTGCCTGACTTTCAGCAACCTCTGGGAAGCAGTGGCTTGCAGCTCAGAGAAAGGTGCCAGAGGTTAATTAGTTGCTATCACAAAGTAGGTTGAATCAGAATTTTCTTTCTAACCACACGTTGATTCTTTCAAGTACAGCACAGTTTTTTCCTAGAGGCTACCAACCAAATGTGCTTTTCTCATGACTCCAAGTTAATCCTCCAAGTACTTCCAACAGATATTTTTGTAGTGATGAAATACAGAGTGTTCATTATATGGATATTAACATGTGTTAACTTTCCAGCAAATAGTGACAGATTTCACTGGCTGGAGTTACAATATGATTCACAGAGGCAAATTGCTTTCTAAACCACTTAGCAAGTATGAACCTGTTAAAACAGTTCAGAGGCATCCAGGTGATGATAAGTAAAGATCCTTGAAAATTGTGATAGCTTTTGTTCTCAAATAGAATATTCAAATCATGCAGTTGCCATTTTGTAGAGCTTAGTGGCACAAATGAAATAAACCAATATTCTGTTATCATGTTTTCTTCAGAAGTAGTTGAGTTTATTCTGATGCAACAGGAATAAGGCAACTAAGAATATTATTAAGGATTTTTTCATTTCCATCAGTAATCCATTCATCTATTTCTCAGACTATTGTAGAAACCGTTTGAAAACAAAGTAAGGAGWTCAGCCTACAGCTACAGATATTTTAGAGAGCATGTTCTGCAATTTATTTAAAACCCAGTCTTTACATAACTCAGTAAAAGCTTTGCCAAAGCCAGATCGGCCAGAGAGTGAGTTCTTAATTTGGTGAAGCTCAATAGCTCATTTTTGAAAGGACTATAGCCTTATTTTCTCTGTCAAATTACTGTTCAATGAACCATGAMCACAAGTGTTCTGGTCACTGGTAAAATGGCTTCTGCTGCAATCACCCCTGGCATGTGCCAGGACTCTGGTATTTATCAGGTAACAAGCACAGAGATTTCAATTTCATATTAGGTTATTCTTATTGCAGGCCAAATCTTTATGATTTTATGACCYATCAAAAAAAAACTAACCCTGGTACATCCCAGGGCTATGCTATGCAYGCACCTATGCATGTAATTTGTTAATGAACCTATTAATTAAAAGGCCAGTAAAATACAAGTAATTTTTTACTTTGTATGYATAATCTGCTAAAGAGTATTTAAGTAAGCTTAGTCTCCAAAAAAACCAAAAATTATTGTCTATATTGCTGTCCTCCCATTATGAACAGATGTTCCAACTTCCGGAGTAATGAATTTAGGAATTCCCCAAYGAAGTACCTGGCCACCTTGGAGCTCAGTAAGCAGAACTGATAGGGCAGCATTGTATTAAAGAAAATCTCATCATATTTTTTAAGAAATTCAAATATTAACATAATGTAGATGAAAAAATTATGCAATCGTGGTATTTCACATTTCCATTCCATATCTTCTACTCATACAATTTCGATAAATCCTTTATTCAGGCCAAGAAGTTACTTTTATACTTGTCCTCCCCTAAAATAACATCTCTTCATTTTATTACTACTTTTTATCAAGAATTTCTAATTTAATTCTTTTATGGTATCAGCAACCCAGTAAAACTAACCAGCTTTTATCCACTGCTAATGATTCCTTATTACAAAAAAGTTTCTATAGGAAACGCAAGTTCACATTTTAAAACACATACATGACTCGAGCTGGGAGAGAAAAGGAAGAGAAAAGTCATTTTTGTGCCAGTGGGTTGACATAGCAAGTTAACTCCTGTCCACAGACCAAGGAGCAGGTTCACACTCCAGCTCTGGCTTTGGGGCACACAGGAACTGCCACTGCTGCTGCTCGAGAGCCAAATGGAGCATGAACACAAGAACAACACTGGAAGGCAGGACCTAAATGGCTTTGCATGGATCACCTCTGTGACACACACAGTGCACTAGGAGTGGGAATCATGCCTTTTTTTCCTTTATCATTTTCACCAGTTGTCCTACACTACTGGCTTCAGATGTCACTGTTTTTATTGGACAGTTTAAAGATCAAATCTTTATTAGATGAACTTGAGGCTGCTGCTGAAACTAAAAACACCTTGTATTTGYCAGGCTACTGACTTTCTTTAAAATGCTATTTAAGTAGGTTCACTTGAAAGGGGCCACTACAACCAGAAGCTTACAGACCTTCTGCCTCAAGTGAATTATCATTGTACTGTAACTACTGTGAATGCAATCTCCTAAAACAGTTAATGGCAGCTAGTGCCAAATACTGCTCACTTTGGACAATGGTCTGATGTTTATATTTTAATATTTCACTTTTTGCACTTTATCTTTTTCATATATGAGATGGGCAGCAGTAATMGCTGAACATTTAAAAATATTTGCTTAGTAACTTCATACTGAACTCTTTTAAATCTCCACTCCAGGAGAAAGTCACAAAGTAAAACTTCCTGTTTCTTAAATTWAAAAGCAAATAGATGTCCCATTTTCCACCTTTCCTCTAAAGTGAGGGTATTCTGTAAAAGAGAACATAAAAACAGGCTCTATACAATAGACCAAAGAGTGAGAAGTGRGTTTTTACTTTGACAAGGCTCTGGCCAAGGGAAGCAGGAGATGAGGATACAGGACTTGCAAACCCCCCAAACCCAGCAGAGAAGAATGGAGGTCATTTGTGGGCACACACCGATGGGCAGAGGGAGGCAGTGCTCCAGCTTCACCTGCTGCTCTGRCACACAGCACAGGGTGCTCACTGCAGTGACCAGCTGAAGAAGGTGAAGGCAAAGTCAGTACAGGAGCAGTGGAGCCTGAGCAGCTCTGCCAGCACCATCAGCAGAGACAGCAAGGGCAACAACAACCACAACCTCACCTGAAGGACAGGGACAATGACATGTGCATAACCACAGTCAGGCTCCAGGTGAAGTATTTCTAGAAGCAAAGTTTTGGARACTAGTACTTAGATGTCAAGCCTTAACCTTTCCTTCATTTGTTTCCCCTTTTTTTTTTTTTTAGTACAGTCAAGTCTCTTAGGACTTCAACATACAMTCACAATATTGTGTCCAAGCACACAAGCTCACATCAACAGAAATGATGAGAGCTGCTACGAACACTCAGGTGACTGAAGACAGTCTCACTGTTTCCAGCACTGGTGGATCTCAATCAACATCACTTAAACCTTTTTCTATCACTTTCTAGTAAGGCCACACTGTGACCAAAGCCAGCAGAAGATCAGTTGCCACAAAGGCAGCAGAAGAGGACTGAGCAACATCAACTGTTTAGGTATGATTTCCCAAGAATATGCACACAGAAAATATTCCCTTCAAAACTCCTTCTTAAACARCTAAACAATCACAGGTCTCAAGCTGTTTGCAGCATAATTACAGCCCGCTGGTTAATTCAAATTTGTTTTCCACAGAAACAAAGCAATATTTGGCTCAGTCACTGCTATAAAGCTTTTGTTCCTAACAGCATTTAATCTCTCTGGGAGCCTTAGCATCACATCCACATTTATCTGTTTGACAAAGGGTTTGCATTCATTGAGCCATTCGTAGCTTAAATCTGCAGGCTTACATTGTTTAATGATGCTAAATTAGAAACAGTTCACTAATGACTTTTTGCCAAAGTTGGTGTTTTTCTGTTGATTCCTGCTATTAGAAACAGAAAAAGCAAGGAAATACACATTTTGTGGCTTTTCTACATAAGCAGAACTATTTTATTCCCTTAATGTTGAAAAAGGTRAAATAGAAGAGTCAGAGGTTTCCCAGTTTAGGCTGGACTAACACTGCATGTATTTTCTGCTCTCTATGTTTGGTCTTAAGTACACAACAGTTAAATAAGAATTTTGACCAGGCAGCTTAATACTTCCTGTGTATTACMAAACACAAAAACCATTCTGCATGCACCAGCAGATGACAGCTGTACCTCGTGTGTCCTTAGTTTCYACACACAGAAATAAGTAAATTAACAGAATGGCTCCTCAGAGACAAATTTAAGTCTAAGGAGGCACCTTTCAATATTTGGTCATAGAGCACACACCCCACTGTATTCTGTAACCAAATTAGGAACTACTCCTCTCAAGMGTGTCAGAGGGGTTTTTTTGCTATATACTGGTCAGAATAATTCTGATACCTTAAAAGTCAGTAAGATTCTGACTTTAGGGTCTGGGTGCTTACCTACCATTCCCCTTGCTCAGTCACTTCTTACAGGTGTTTCAGCATTCCTTTATTGYAGTCTGTCTGTAGAGGGGCATTAATTACTATCAATTGTAAAATATTTTTCCCCTATGTGATAAAGCATTTAGATCTATACATGCCAGATAAGAGAGGCATGTGACYTGTTCATCCCATGAAAAACCACAATTGCAATTTAGACATTGATACAATCTTTGTATCAATGACACAATGGACAGCAGCAACATAGATGCACACTTCCACTTTAGTGTGATAGCTACACATTATTACACTACAATTCCCATTATTACCATTTAGAACAAGCAACTACTATTTTAAAACCCAAATATTCACCAAGCACTTTTTGAAAATCCATAGGTAGCCCCATCCAAATGTCAATAGAAAATACCACTTAACACTTAAAAAGTCAATGAGTAGAATGTGACTGGAGAACAAGATTTTTTCACCTTAACAAAGAAGTAATGGCAAAAATAACAAACTGGCAGAACTGACATGCTGGCAGAACAGGCTAAGTAACATATTCTAGATAATTCAATAAAGATGCTTTACCATGTCACAACACAATGTCAATATTGCAACRTCCTGCTGTATAAGGAGAAGTGTGTAATTTTGGGGACCTGTAGGCCACATCATACCCTATAAAGTCTCCCCAGAAAAAACAGCAGCCCCGGGAGGCTCCATGATAAACAAGTTGGAGGTTTCTTTCTCATTTTTCTCAGTTTATCCCRGCAATGAAATTTCACCTTTCAAACTTAGAATAATCTACTGAAATTCCTATTATATAAAGAGCAGAAGAAAATACCAACAGGCACAAAGGAGAACTCTATACACAAAATTTCTGGGATTAAAAGCAGTCTCCCAATAGTATGATGCAAGCCCCTTCTACTCCCCACTCATCCAATTCATCTTTTTGCATGTATTGTCAGATCAGTTTAAAACATATTTGAGATGAGCTGCACATTGACTTCCAACATGTTGAAGTTTGAAATGTCTAGGAAGCAATGTCATAAAATGGAAATGTTGCCAAAGAAAGGAGCATGTGAATATTGTGTAGCCTGTCAAATGCTCAGGAGCCCAACAAAAGGGTTCATTTCCTAAAAATGACCATTGAAGGCAGCAGACACACACAGGATGGTCTCACCAAAGAGAACTAATACAGGTGGTCAGATGAATTACACACACAAATACACACACCTTTTCCCATTTAAGTATTTATCACTGTATAGGATAAATTCAAAGAGCTTACTGTAGAGCAAAGCAGATTGTTGGAAGAAGACACAAAAGCATTAACCTGTATAACCAATATAAGCAGCTAAAACCAATGCTGCATACTCCAGAGTATTAAGAATTTATTCTACCTTTCTGCAAAGCAACTGATTTCCATTAGAGCAAAGCATTTCCTATCAGACAAATTTCATAACCACATGACTCAGGATAGACTGTGTAGTAAACTCTTTGATAACAATACATTTGGAATACTTCATCTGTTTATTTCTCCTAATATTAGTCAGTTATTTATGAAAACACAAAAAGGATMGTTTCCATTTAATACTACTCCATGTGAAAGGATAGAAGGCACTAAGATTACAAGTGGATTATTCTGAAATAAGAACTCTTTTCTTTTACTTATCTTTAAAATTGGCATGCAGGTGACTAAACCCACTTAATTGAACATTTAACTTTCTAAAAACCAGCTAAGAATATTCTTGCATGACATGACCTTAACAGAACAATCCTCTTTAAAGTGTTTTTGCCAATAGTATTTTTGCATTATTAAATTTTTGTAGATGTTCATCATAGCACTTTAATCTCCTGAGTTTCCAAAAACATCCCATCCATTTGTATTAATGGAAGATGTGCAGAATTTWAAAAAAAGACATTACTGGTGTGAATAAGAAAGAATTCTCTTAGTTCTTAATGCATGAGATGCTGTGCACCATGAACAATAAGTGGGACCCATGTTCCTTTTTGCCTCAAAGCTGTTAATTCAGGACTGCTCCTCACCCTCACTGTAGYAGTGCTTTAATTCTTAACCTCCGCTTATGGCAGTCACTGTTGCTTTTTTGTTTTTAAACATTTGGCAGTCATGTTAAATAACAGCCATGATGCCATGGGACATCACTTTTTCAAGTGTTATTCACTGTCTGTGCTATTCACTTTCTCCATTTCTCTTATTCCCTTGCTGAAGCTGTCCACCTAATATATGAAGTCACGTAGGTCTCTCTCCACACAGTCAACACAACCACAAATATGAATATGATTTGACTAGTGGTGCATAAACTTGCTGTAACAGCTTTCACAATGTTTGACAAACAGCATCTATATTCTAAACCCCAGCAAAATAAGTGCCACAAAAGAAAATGCAGCCTGACAAAGGCGTGTGCACATACCCACAGCTGCATTCCTAACTCATGCACTCAGCCAGCTGCACTACACCTACACATATTGGCCCATGCCAGTCTTCCAAGCCTGACAGTGCCTAATTTTCCCTAAGCAATGTCACTGGATCTCTCCAGCTTGGGGAAAGTTCAAGCTACTCTGGATCAGTTTCACCAGCAGTCAGGGAACGTGCGCTTTCCTCATCAACAGGACCCTTCACCCTCTGTATAATGTGAAGAGTYACCTCTTTGCAGTCAGGATGTCCTGAAAATATCCCTAATAAATGACTGGTGGTATAGAAATCCACCAGCCAGGAGGCAGCAAGTCCCTGCTGCTCCTTTCCATTGCCAGGAAAGGGGCACCAGCTCCTGCAAACCAAGCACACTTCCTTCCAGTGACAGAACCACATCCTCACCTACAAACTGATCACACCTCAGCTTCTGCAGGTCCTTCATGTCAGCTTCTGCCCAGCCACAAGTTCCCCACAGCACAGAACTCTGCCAGACAAGCTCCTCACACTCATCTTCCCCCATCAGCAACTACCACAAACTTCCCAAGCAGACACTGAGCCAAGCCTGCACAGCTGCAGGACAGCCAGCATTTTGCAGGGGCATTTTGTACACTGGTGCTTCAGCCAAGAAGCCAAACCTGTTCACAACCACCAGTCTCAGCATTTTGAGACAGGGAAACCAAGGCAGAGTTCAGCTATCAGGTACACAGACCAAAAAAACTCTAATAAAACCTATGCATCCTGATAATCAGTTTAATCTCTAGATATGTTGCTTATAAATCATAAGCAGGATGAAGCCTTTAAAGCTAAGGTCAACTTTATTAGAGGAACCTGAAAAACTGGAATTTCATTTTAAATACAAGGAAAAAAAAGCCAAACAAAACACTTTTAAGACCTTCCTACTTGGCATTCCAAACTACACTAAACCCCTTATTTTGTAAGATTTAGATGTCAAGTATCAAAGGGATTAAAAGCTCAATCATACCTTTGTATACCCTAGAT
Organism: Cardinalis cardinalis; assembly: GCA_014549065.1. NCBI lineage: Eukaryota > Metazoa > Chordata > Aves > Passeriformes > Cardinalidae > Cardinalis > Cardinalis cardinalis. The sequence continues at coordinate 7,958,969 of JACDOX010000016.1, read as the reverse complement.
CCAAAATATGAACAAAGTGTTCATCTGTGAATTATAGAGCTTTATGGCCATTTATTTTACATCAATATATGTTCCATCTCACACACCACTTATTCCTCAACCCTTTACTCAAAACATAAGCTCTTTGCCAGTGTGCAGAGTACTACTTACAACAGAAGTTATAAATATGAATATGAAAAACATCAGATTATATAAAACAGTATCAAATTTACTGTTATCTCTACAATGAAAGTAATTAATCTGATCACCTACTTTACTGGTCAACCCAAGATTTTTTAATTAGTTGATTTATATTGCCTAATCAAATAGGTGCCATTTTGTAATGTTTCTCATTCTTTATAATAAAATATATGAATAATTTTAGTGTTGGATATACGAGTCCTCCTAATGCCAGGTCTGTGTGCCAATAAAGAAATGTCTCCATAAACATTGAGATACATTGACTCATTACCAAGAGATGATTAAGGCTGCTGATCACATATTTCTCATGCTCCAAATAAGCTCAGCATCATATAGTTTAAACATGATCCCTAAACCTGCTCATACTTTCAACACACTGAGATAATCAGCCACACGATCCCCATCACAAAGGCTGGAGCATTCTCAGGGCTAAGATTAGCACTTTAAAGGCAACGCACAAAAGAAATGCTCCCTTTCAGCAGCAGAGACATCAGACTGGGCTAGTTCTGATTTTTCTTGCATTTAAGACCACTACAGTTTAAAAACAACAGCATAAGATATAACACTAATGACACTGTTTCCCTGAAACAGGTTCAAATGTCTCACAACTCTTATCATCTTGATACTTTCCTTATATTTAAGTCATATTTTTTAACAACTCAGAATAAGTAGCAATTTATAGGAGACAGCTTCTCTTTTGGTAGCCTTAAATATATTTGATGCTTTCCATAAAAAGACTGAAGCACATCCACACCTTGTCATAGATGAATTAATCTTGAAAGGAGAGGTTTTGTACGGGCAGGTTTGTTGCCCACCTTTCTGTTTCTGAGAACAATAGTGACCCTGCACATGGCGCTGCATCCTTTCAGCCCCACCATAACAATGCCACGCTCAGCAACAATTAAAAAACATTCAGAGGACCTATACACCTCTCTCTTACAGCTTGTACCTGCTGTAGCTAAAGCAAAAGCCTGGCTGTAAGCAGACAATACAAGCTTGAAAGTACTAATATTGTAGTATTAGGCTGGAATTCTATTGGAAAGTAGTAGCCTTTGCAGCGATTTCCAGATAGAAAAGTCACCTACTCTGCTACCTGTGCATTTTAAAGCAACTCTTCCTCTGTTTGGAAGAGCTGCTTCCTTAAATAAAGGCAGATGGAATTCAGCACCCTGAGCTTATTGGTTTTATTTCAGAGAAAGAAAAAAAGTCACCTGTATATGCTAACACAGAATTCACAGCAACAAAAGGTGAACAAAAGCTGCATCAGGATTTGGCAAGACAAAGGCACATTGTGAAGCTACTTTACACTGACAACCTGTATAACTACGTAAGTATTCAGATATGAATGATTCAAATTTATTTTATAAGCTTTTATTGCAACTTTTTATGAAGACATTCAATTTGTATTCAGCTAAGACTTTAAAGAATAAAACAAGACCAAAGCAGGATGATTTCACTTCTACAAGAACTCACACGAACAAAAGTGCAATACAATACAGCAGGTGATTTCAAGCTCAATTTCCAAATGAAATAGTCAGAAGGAAACATTCACATATACACTATATAGAAAACCTGCCAGCCTCAAAGCTTAACTTGTCATTTCCAGATCAGCTCTACAAATTAACACCACCACAAACTTTTCAAATGAACATACACAGTATCATTATGAATAGAGCTTAATCTGCACAATTTCTCTACGTTTCAACAAAAAGGGAAAGACTTGACACGACATCCATCATGAAACATCCAGGATAAAATCGGGAGGGGGGTCTACATAGCAAACAAGATAAAATTCTGAGTGCCAATGTCATTTAATATGTATCAGGGTATTTTGCCACAGGGTAGTCTCACAAAAAGAATTCCCACCTTATTATCCTCATTTCTCTCACTTACATGTATGCTGGAGAAAGTGGCGATGACCTGGATGTTTTAAGCACAGGAACTGGGAATTTCCAGATAGCAGGAGAGCTCGTTTTCCATTTCAATGGCATGTTGTCACCACGGTACTACAATAACAGTAAACAGCGTTTCCATAACAGACTACCAACTAGGACTTCCATTCCACACACTACTGACACAGCAGTGGCTGCTGCTAAGAACAAGGAAATGATTCTGCCAATGCCCTTAAACCGATGCTTCCAATCTGTAAAACAGGGCTGTAAGGCATCTCCTTTTAAATCCTGCTGTCCCCTAAAGCAATATGATGATTCTATCCTTCTAACTCAACAATAGTGCCACCTCGTTAGGGAAGCACTGACTGCAGTATATGTTAAGAAAAAAAAAGAAAAGACTGCACTCTGCACACCAGCATAATGCAGCTTTATTTAATAAAAGCAGCTAATTTTTAAAGTACTGTTTCTGATGCTATTGTTCTACCTTAACAGGGACACTGCAGCACTGTACTATATTCTCTTCCTATTAACCTCATTTCTGACCAATGGAAGCAGAAAAAAAAATGGGTTTCATATGAAAATGAAACAACATACCTACTCAGAATACACTTGTCATCCTCTGAACATTCTTCTTTTGAGCTGCAACAATACAAATGGGATATAAATCTCAGCATAGCCTTAGGCCACGGCTAATAGAGATCAGTGACTAAATTCAGCAGCCTGTTTTCCTCCTGTGCAAGCTCTGACCAAACAATACAAGAATGCCATTATGGAAAAAGCCCATTGCAAAAATCAGTCCTTCTAATCCATAGCTAGGAAGACAAAATAAAGCAGAAATCGCTGCAGGTTTCTGCATGCTCTTCTAATAGCTTCTGGTTCAGGATGCTCTCATTTTCCTATTCTCATTTCCAAGGAGGAAGAGCGAAATCTCATGCATTTTACAACATGATATGGGAACACAAATATCACTCTGTCTTCTGCAGTGGAGAAGCAGAGACTAGCAGGCTGTTAATAGCAGTCTTTGTAGGAACGCTATCAACAATCTAATTCTCAACGCCCCCCAGCAGCTCCCAAATTGCCTCCAGAGCTGACGAAGCAGATGGGGCCACGGCGGTCCCCAGCAGGGACRGCTCCGCAGCTCAGGGCTCTGCCTGGTGACCTCCCGGGGCTGACGACAGCGGGGAGCAGGGAGGGAAAGCTATTAAAAAKGGACTGGGGAATTTAATAGCATCTTATGCAGAAGCAGAGCATGTTTCTAGGGAAAAGAAGGCAGAGATTCCGCTATACTGATTACCTTACAGGGAAAAAAATGCATCACCTCTAATGTATCGCCACAGCAGACCAAATCAACACTAAGATATTTAGTCTGCAGATTTCAGAATAGTCTCTGTGCAGCATGACAATTTTTCTATTCATCAGGACAGCTTAATCCTCTCATTAAAAAGCCAACACCCTGTCACGCTACTTAGCAATAAAGAATTGAACCAGGAGCTATTTCTATAAATGTCTATAAATTTATTCATTCCAGTGACATTTAACAACACTCTGATAGGGTTCTGTAACAGTGAAACATTTTAAGTTTCACTGTTACAAAATGTTTTTCACAATGTAAATTCAMTTTTGGGATGAAATCACCAGGGAATAATTGCTGCTCCTGATCACCATTATTGAAAATAGTTTTGGGCAAGCTGTTACCAAATCCAAAGGCAAGGAATTAAAAAAACACATGACAACCTCACTCAAAACCAGATGCACCCCTTGGACAAACAATTGAGGGCCTTCTCTGAAGTYCTAAATTACAAATGAGCAGCATTAACCCAGGCAACAAATTTCACAGGAACTGGGATGCTGAAGAGACACCACTGGGTATGACAATAGTGTTTATATGCTGTGACTATTAAGAAACATCAGTCCTGCAAAAATATCTATGCAGTTTTAGCACAGTCATACTTTTAGCAAAAGAATTCAAGTACTTACATGCCAACAGGCAGGCCTGGCTACACTCTTGGTCAATACTGTGTCCAGTCTCACAAACACACACAACACCAGACTACTACATCATGCTAGCTCTGCACTGAAGATCTAGAAATCTTGAAAGATGTTAGATAGCAGCTAKTATAATCACAAAGTAAAAAAATAAAAAAATCATTAATTTGCATTCACACACTCAGCTTTGCTTTTGCATTCACCATTATACAGAAAGTGTCTTAAAATACAAAAAGCAAACACAGTTACTCCCTTCCTCCCACYGAGTGCAGCCAACTGGTAACTGCTTGTAAAGCCTCTGCCTCCACTGCTCTACCACCCTCAAGGAGATCTTCACATGTTTTATTTATTAAGAGCAGCATGACTAATTTAAAAAAAAAAGAATGAGGTTAAAGACAATCAATGGACCCCTTTTTCAGAAGTAACTCCTGAAACACTCTTTTGATCAGTAAAATAAAATCCAACTGAAGCCATAAAGTCATTCCCAAGCATTGACTGACACTGAAGTCAATGCAGACAGGCACAGAAATCAGAGTTACTTCTCACTTTTGACCACAACAAGATCATTCACCCTAGAGGGCAACATGGGTCYTCAAATACCTGCTCTCCTTTGTGTGCTCCTGGTCCTACTTACTTTTCCACTTACTCTACAAACAACATAAATAAAACCTTAGCAGAAAAAACAATAAACAATTTTTTTAAAGTACAGGAATTTCAAGCACTGCCAACCAAATCCCCTCCCAAAGTCCASCATAAACTACTCCACCAAACAGTCCATGTATAATATCCAAAATTGAAGAAAGCACCAGTGCCAGGTATTCTAARAATAGGGAAATACTTGTCACTTGCTAAAGAACAGCCATGTGAGAAATGAATCACCTATCCACACATAATGAGAAAAAAAATAAATCAAATCCCATTTTCTTCCTGACAGTCACAGATTGGTTGCATATTCACAAGGAAAATACTATTATTATGTATTTTATGCTTTGCATCAACTATTCCTAAGTCAACAGAACATCTCAGTATATAATTCTGATATTTTAATTAAGACTTCAAAATAACATTTTAGCTGCACATTTAAATATATGGGAAAAGTAATCTGATCTCCTGGAGTGTGTTGTACCACTGAATACACATTTTTCTGTTCTCGTATTACATAGCTTTGCCACTCATCCTCAAATGAAGGATTCTGAGGGCCAAAAGCAGCATTACACCTCTGTGCAGAATACTCCTTGCTGAGAAAATATTTCCCAGTGAAGTGCTCTGAAAACATATCAACTTGGCACACAAATAGGAGATGTGCTTTAAATTTAAAACTCCTAAGAGCTGAAATTCCCATGATAACTGCACAGATTAAACATAATTTTGGGACCATTCGAGGGGTTTTTCTGTAATTTTCTCACAAGCATGTTGACATTCAAAATTAAAAGCATCTACAATTTAYAACTTGCTTGAAGTTACATTCTACTTATTATCCAAGTCTGCCACACATCCTTAATTCTGTGTACAAAAGAGGAGAAAGTGTTTGGGGTTTAAGCAACTATTTCCATGTTCATGTTTCCAAAGCTGCACTGAGCACAGACAAGTAACTGACAGAGTATCACAAACTTCTGCACCAAACTCAGGCATAAAGGAAAGGAACAGGTGGCATAAGAAGAACAAAAGTAAATAATGGCACCAAAGGCAAGATCCCAAGATGCCACTTTATAGAGCTGAGACATCAAGCGAGGCCAGGAGCTCCTGGCTGGGGCTGAACAGCAGTGAGCTCTGATCCCACAGAGAGAAGAGTGAAAAGTGCTTGTGATTAGAGGAAAGCATTTCCTCACCCTCTCCCTCCACCCCTGCACCTACATCCTGTTCCACTATTGACCAACAAGCAAAATTGGGCCCCACAYGAGAAGAGCAGGCACACAGCATCACTCAGCAAGCACATGACCAAATCACACACAGAGCTCCCCTGCCAGGGCACCGATCACAGCATCCTTTCTTCTGAAAGCTCTCCCTGGATTTCAGAGCAGGAACACAGTTAAAACCACATCCCTTGTGACTCTCCTCCTTTTCTGGGGATATCCTCTTCCTTCCTTTGAATGCTAAGCTGCTGCCACGTTGTGTCACACACAGCAACTGTCAACACATTGTCCTCTTACAGCCCACCGTGTTCACAGTTCTGGGGCATCTGTGCATCCCACAAAACTTTTAAACCATCTCTGCATTTCCCATAAGACTTCCCTTCACAGTTGTTCAAAAAGAAGAAAAAGGCACAGCAGAAAGCTGTATCAGAGCCCAGGCAATAGAAAACTGTTCTAGTCTGAAAGTATTTATTGAGCCTTTGAATGCCACCTGAATTTTTGTATGAAAACTAAGCAGAATAAAAGTCAAATTCTAGACACGTTGCTGGATTTTCATCAGGTTGCACAGATAATGAGYTTAGCCTTTTTTCCTCAGTTCTTATACTGTTAAAAACAAAACTGAAAAAAATACTTGCTCAGTCAAGTGATTTGCTGTGGTTAAAAAACTGCTGTTCCACTTTAACAGGCTACTTACCTGTCTCCTTCTATTCATCTCTTAGGTGTCAGAGGAACYGAAAGCACTAGGTGAAAAGCAGGGTTATGCTACATCACAACTTTGTCAAGTCTTCCAAACCCTTCCTTTCATGACCTGAAAAGTCTTCTCACTTCCAGAACCTCAGGCTTCTTAAGCTTTCCAGAAAGAAAACCAGCCAAAGCTACAGTGACAGTGTGATGTACAGCTCCCATTTTCAGCTAGAAATGTGGACAACAGAAAGGTCTTAATATCTGTGCCACAAACTTTTTCCTACTGATAGAGTGTTTATATAAGGGAAGATGCCAGACTCAGCAACAAGAAAAACACCTTAAAATGGTAGTGGTTAGACCAGTAAACATATTCAAACTTCTGAGATTCTTTTCCCCCACACCTGTGTTCTAAAAACTCATTGATACAAAAGCATGTTTCCATTTTAAAATGCGCATTTGTTATGTGATAAAATCCCTGGTTTATGATATTAGCAGCAGCAGAGCTCACTCCAAACTGAAGGCAGAAAATCAGTTTCACATGGGGAGGAATTGCTCTCACCTTTCCTATATCTTCAAACCACCAGCCTGCTGAGCTGATGCATCCTACACCACACAAGAGCATTTTGATACAGAAGAAAATAAAGCAGAACCCCCAAAACCCAGCAAAATATTCCCAAAGGCACGGAGCTCAAATGCAGTAATCATTTCAATATCCAAATCATTTCAGCAACTTAAATATGGCTGCAAAGGCACAAGTCTAGAAACCGAAGAGGAGCAAATAAGGATGTGTAACGTTTCTCTACAGGTTCCCAAAAAACTGACTGTGTGATAATTTAATTGGCTTCCTTACTCAGCTCTTTCCACTTTACATGGGTGCTTCTCATGCCTCTACCCCTGGCTTTTCAGTCTATTAAACTGCAGCTGTTCCAATTACTGGAAGAGATAATTAAAAGATGGTGTTGACTGTACTGGCCTATATATGAGTCAGTTACTTAGAACAATTTCTTTGACCATATATCTCAAAATATTCATACCAAAATTCATAGGAAGGGAAAACAAATCTTTGCCTAAGGAAGAATCCAAAGGAAACCACTGCAGTCACATCTGCAGTCCTGTCACAGCAGCACTGAAACATTCCCCAAATACTGAASTACAGAAAAAGACTGGCAATATGCACCTGGCAATGCTTTTACTGAAATGGCAACTTTTMTAGAAACATCAAAAGTCTTACTAAGAAATTTTACTAAATCTTACAAAGAAACAGTCTTTGAATTAATTTTTTTAAATTTAATTAAGAAATTAGCTTTAAAATTGCTAAAGACAGTTCTGACAATTAGCCCTGTACTTTGACTTGCTACCTGCTATACTGTCTCAATTTTTTTTTTATAACTGGGGCTAAAAAGGCCCTCAGACATCAGATATAAGTTACAGCAGCTTTTAGATCAAGGTGCATGTGATGGATAATAAATGGATCCATCCATAATCTCAYCTCATAAATGGATCAGAGATGCTTAMAAAGTAGTTACTATCAAATAAATGTAATTCTTTTAAACTGGGATGACTCCTCATGGAACAAGGAACAATGATAAAGAAGTGAGATATACTGGGTTTGCAGCCAACCCCTCCTGCTGTCAAAATGCTGTAAGTAGTGCAGGTTCCTGTCTCTATAGCAATATGTGGGGGCCTTTCTCAAACAGGAAAAGAAATCCCCAAATCTTTAAATATTCAGTTAAGCAGTCAGGGCATGTCCTTTGTGTTTAACAAGAAGTCCWACAGTTTTCTATCCACTCATTTAGCATTTTTTCCTGTATAAATGAGGAAATTGCTGCAGTAACATTTTAGGATGCATCAATTCAGTGAAAATTATTATACATAAATATGCATACTCATATATGGGATTGTGTACATAGTATGYGTGCATATATGYATATATACACACATACATACACTCTATATAGACATACATTATTTCTATATATATTTGACAAATACACATTACCATGCATCTGATACAGCCACTTCCCCTTCCCTTCCACACACCTCAGACTGGAGGGATGCAAATTCTCCCATGATTTTGAGACTACTAAAGTAAGTATATGTTCTTCAACAAACCAACGATGCTGAGAAGGAATCATGTTGAAAATTTAGTTTCTCCATTTCACACATTCTTCAAATGTCCATAACCCTTGTCTTTGCATCATTCATAAATGAAAAAAAAAATCTTAAAGTCCAAGTTTGAAATTTCTGAAATTATTCAGCAACAGCRAACATTCAAAAAAACTCACACCATTTCCTATAAGGTCACAATCAACTATTTTTAAAACTATTTAAGTAAAATAATTTTGCTCAATTCTTAAGTCAGGTTCCCAAAACCTTGCAGGAAAAAGGAGACTAGAAATACACAAATTCAGTCCCTGCAGTATTCACACTTTAAATATTTGGAAGCATTCATTTATTAAAATATTAAAGCCTGTCTCAGGTATATTTGGTAACTACAAARAAGTCTCAGAAACATTTCTAATATTCTAAAGTGTGTGTTTCTTACCATGAAAGTGGGTTTTATTTTATGCCACTTATGGAGGTCTTRCATTTTCTTGTGTGAATTCTTGAAGAGAGATTTTTCTAAAATTGAGGTAAGATTTGTCAAGATGCACTGTTAACTTAATTACAAGACACAGGTTATAATATTAAAAAAACCCAGCTTTGCTTGGGTAAATTACTGTTATGTAAAATTTATTAGGTAAAATAAGGTCTTGAAATACTTAGTAGGAGGTAAAACCAAAGTGAGCTAATGAAGGTTTCCAATTTTTGATCTAAGTCCATGTACTGTACTGACAGCACACCCCTAAGAAGAAATRCTTTTGAATTAGCACCAATTTATTCAGAGAACTTGGCTCATCTTCCCCAGGTGATTATATTTAATAAATCAACACAGAAAACTGAATGCACAGTCACAGCAGCCAGACTGACCCTGCTGAAGATAATTGTCTGAAGCAACAGTTATTTTTATTAGGTCAAACTGTGAACTACAAAGAATTTATTTCTAAACAACTTCTCCACAGCTGTTATAGTCTGCTGGCTGCTCAATTTATTTTAGTAAAGTATGCCTAAACACATTTACACATCAGACTCGAATGCTGCAAATACATTAAACAATTTAGTAAAGGAACAGAAKCCAGGACTGAGCACCAGCCATGAACAACTTCAGTATTTCCTGCACCACAGAGAGAAAACTGCAAACTACAGGTGGCATGTTTTTTTGAAATATTCTTAAAGTGGAGGTTTGTAGGCTTTTTCTTTCATTCTTGCATTATTTATATGGAATCTGTTAGTCCTCTTGCATTCTCTAAATCCCACCATCTTTGTCCACAGGAGTGTGTTTTTGTGGTCCTGCACACCTACAAAGCGCCCCTGAGGAAAAGAGAAGAGCAGGTGTGGGGAGGCAAGAACAAAGCCTTGATCACTGCTCTTTGTGTGCTTCTGTAAGGAYTCAGTTTCATTAAAAGCCAAAAATACAAACCTTTCCACAAGGCAGGAGTTCCTACTGCACTGTCACCTCTGATGTCCCCACTGTGGACACTCCTGACACCTCTATCCAAAGGCCAGAATCCCTCAGGAAGACTGAGAGAATGAGATTGAAAAGGTTTCAAGAAAGATGCTGATGCTTCAAGTGCAGGTTGTCAGAAATCATTGTGTGCAGCCTGGGAGCCATAAAAACTGCAGCATGCATCTTCCAGGATGCCACTGCACTGCAGCTGGCTGGATTCCTTCAAGGAGCCACAAAAGGTGCAATCAATTTAATTACCTGTCTTCAGATACTCTGAAGCATATTAGATACAATTTTTCATGAAATAGCAGTTTGATCTTAAAGTTCAGCTTGCCTTCACACAGGGACATGTGAATGTCTTAGGCAGCAAAAAGTTCAATTTCAAATTTGTCACTAATGTTAATTGTTTATGGCTAGTGTTAATKTCTCACATTCAGTGAGAGAAAAAATAGTATAATTTCTCTACACTAGAAAAGGAGTTTCAGGACCACAGATCATTTTAAATAAATGCCATGAGAACAGGTGAAATTAGTACCAAAACCAGAGCAGCTAACAGGCAGTGTGGGAAAAAGAGAGTTTTGTACTAAATTTTCAYTGTACAATCAATGAGTGTATTCATGACACAGAATTAGACCCATYCTAGGGGTCATCWACATTTTAAAAACACTTGCARCTTTCAAAATGCCTATCTTGCTTAYATWTAGATTTTTCTGGAAGACAACCACGATCACAAAAACAATTCTTCATATGAACTCGTCCCATTTCTCTGAAACACATCATAATGTTCTACTTCTAAATCACTAAATGTCAAAACTCCTGTGTAATAATTAAATTATAGACAGAAAATTACAAACTGCTTTCATCTTTAGCAGCTCTGACAACATAAATTTAAGGAAAATTCCACATTTCCTAGGCAAAGTTTTGAAAAATGCCAGTTACTTMTTTCAAATATATTATGGTGGGCAAACATACAAGCTATTAATTCATTTCCAAAAGCAGATTTWAAGTTTTAAAATATTCACTTAGCAGACTGGAAGAACTCTGCAATTGCAATGCCCCTATTTAGTGGCAATCTGGATAATTTAGGATCAAATGAGGACACGCTGCTTTGCATAAAATAATTGTACATAGCAAGAAAAGTACAAGCTGATTTTAGAAAGGCCCATGGAAGAATGGCAATCTTACTTGGATTTTTAAAAACTATGAACTATTTAAATGAAATACTTTCAAGTCTTATTATTACAAACCTTTCTTTTATATAACTTCAAACATCTGACTCCTATTCAAAAGYGCAGTTCAGTGCTTTCACCAATGTCCATGTAGCAGCTTCTACAGGTCTTTTTACCAGCACTCCACACACTCCCGACAGTTTCCTACATCTTTATTGAGAAATGTGGCCACATCTCTTTACCTGGCAAAGTCCCCTTCAGAAACAGCCCCCTCAGAATTGAAAACAAACCAGTGAAGCTCAGAGGAGAAGACTGTGGGAGGTGGGTGGGAGGCTCAGCCCAGCGAAAGCCACCACCAGCACAGCTGCACCACTTCATCGCACCCACATCATCTGGTTAGGGAAAAAAGGGTCTAAATTCTGCAAATAACTCCAGGCTCCTATGCAAAACAGTCACATCCTTCTCATCTGTGCTGCTCTAGTGAATCACAGCAGGCTCAGGAGAGATCACACTGGAGAAAAAAAATAAAGAATCAATAGATGTGCATGGTGTAGAGGTCCTTGGGGTGAAATAGCACTGCACAGCTGTGATGCATGAAGACACAGTGCAAGAGTCAGCTAAACCAAGAAATGTCTGTATTTCAGCACCTTCTGCAGCTGCAGTAGTGTACTTTTCTACAGCTGAAGATGTCTTTTTGAAGCATACATAGAGAACACCAWGCAACTGTGATAACTTTGAGCTGGGACAAGCCCTTCACTGAAATAGTTCTAAGTAAAGCAGTTGTAATTCAGGGCTTTGTCTGCCAGAGGGAGCTGAAGGAAAGTGAAAAAAATCCCATGCATCTTATTCCTTCAAAAGTTTCAGGGYTGTCCTACACGTTTACAATTAAGTATTCCAACAAAAAGGGGRTGTAATGTAAAATCCACCCCAGCTGTGTCTGCACAGGGCACCCCTGCACTGACCCCACTACCAAAACCCTGCCCAGTGCCCTCACTCTAGGAGTGAGTCTCTCTACATTGAATGGAAATAATACCTCCATTTAAAGTTTATTTAACWACTTTTTGATCAACACCATAGTGGAGATGACTGCTCCAGAGACAGACTAATAAGGAAAGCATCAAATGAGATGGTATCTAACAGCTCCTTGCACCAGCTTGTCAATAAATGCAGGGCAGCACTGCACAAAGACTGAGCTTCCAGTTAGAACAAGACACATTAGCTGAAAATAGATTGTCATTAAAAGGCTCATTGGTCTTTTTTGCACACTCTTTTCACATACTACTTCTAACACCTAATGTTGGTACACCTAAAAATCTGCCTGTGGTTAGAGGTGCTACCACACAAAACTATCATTTATATGTTACCATATCAATAATTTATTTTTTTATAGTGCTTGCTAAAGAGCTTAAAAGAAACAGGAGTTGGTCTCATTTCACAAATTGATGAAGCAAGCTATTTAAACAATGTGTTCATGGGAAACTGGGATTCTGTAAAACAGCTCAGGGAAATATTTCACTGCACACATACTGGATGACTCCTTTCTCCCCCCCTGCATTTTCAAACTACTTCCACCTTCAAAAACTTGACCTATAAAAACCTGCACACAAGGGTTTTGCAGTTTGAAAAACAAAAAGGCAGATGGGTATACCTTTAAATAACTCTTTTAAATGCTAAGGTCTAAGCTGATCCAGCTACCCTTAGATCAAAATCTCACCAACAGCTTTAAAATCAGCACAGTAGCATCGTGCGCACTTCTTGCRGTCAGAACACTTTAGGAAAACCAGTTGTGCCACCTTCTGGTATTCCCAAGAACTACACACCAAGACAAATATTTTAATACATTCCCATTTTAAATGGGAAAAAAAMCCCAGTACAAACAAAAAAGTCATTTTATCTATGAAAACAATGAAAAATATTAAAATATTACTTTTTWAAGCTTTGGTTGATCTGTGCAACATCATAGCTAGGACTAGCTAGATTGGACTAGTTTGTACCCAGCCTTGAAGCCCTAAGGCCATTCTACCCAGGAGATGGATTTGATGGTCCTTAGAGGTCACTTCCAACTGAAGATATTCTGTGACACCTGCTGACAAACACAGCACCCTTCCCACACATCACCTGATCTGAGACATCAGCTATTCTGCCCCTTGGTCCATCTTACCAGCTGCAGCAAAGAACTGGGAAAGGCAGAGACTGAAAAGGATGAGAAAACTTGTGGAATGACTTCTGTACAAGAATGAACTTTCAGATTCCACTTAACAGCATGGAAAGCAGAGAGGAAAGAAGAAATACATTCAGAGTATATAGCGTCACAAAAAGCATGGGAAACGTGGGATCCTTATTGACCGCCTCTCCAACACAATAAAGAGAAAGCTTTACATGAAACTAGCAGATGTTTGGTGGAAAAAAAAATGAAACAGAGGAAATGTCTTCAAGTACCATGCTGCAGATATCCCACAGCAGCAGCTCTTCAATAATTGTTTATTACAACACAGACTCACTGAAACAAAGTGAGAAAAACAGTTTAAACCAGAAGTGGTTGTACCCAGTGCCCTGTAGGTGACTCCAGCACTCACATACAAGGCCAGCAATCAAACTTCTCCACCTTATCCCCCACTACCAAAGCATCCCTAATACTGCAGTGGGACACACACATGGTTATGTWAAAACAACTATAAATGCCCTTCCTCCTCTATTATACCTGGATTTTTCCAATTAACTCTGTACTGATAAAAACACAAGGGAAGATGAGTTTAAGCTATGACTTCAAGAAATTTTTGATCATTTCCAATCTATGCTTTCAATATAAAACTGTTTCTAGATGTCAAATTCCCACCAACAGGTTCTGGAGCAGAAAAAGCTTTGGTGAAKGAAGAATGAAGGCATAGAATTAGATATGAAATAACATTAACAAATTAAGCGAATAACTGACTCCAAAGTGTGTCACAACCCCTCCTAAGACAAACATTTAGTGATTCTCCAATCTTAGACAATCTCTGACACAGAAAGTAGGTATTTCTGACTATAACTTTCCACTGTAACTTTGAACTACAAAATGTAACTATATGAATTTAAAATAGAATTTGGAAGTTTGGTGTAGGAACCAAACCCAAGACCACACTCAGTCACTAATGTACCAACAGCAAAAACAAGGTAAGACGGCTGAAACACAAAGACATCTATTTGCATGCTAACAAACCTCTGCATTTACTTTCAACCATGTTTACTCAGCTCTCTGCAGAGTGTGTCCCATGGTATAATCATTTTCTGGATCTCTAAACAAAGCAAAACTTACATTAATCAAAGCTTTGCTTTGACATGTTCTTCCTAGTGCAGGATATTTTACTCATTCTGAAGTTTGGCAGTTTCATTTTCTGGAGATGCTGAAATTACAATTTTGCCCACACAAGAGAGAATGATAATACTCAGGAGGGTATACAACACCATGAGAAATACAAAATATGATTTTCATCATAAGCAACACCATAAATCATGCTGCAAATAATATCTTACTTGCCTGAAAGATTTTACAAGAACCTTGAGATAACTAATATAACAGCAAAGTTGCCCAATAATACTTCAGGAGAATCATGAGAGTAACTCAGACCAGGCAGAATGTGACTGCAACCCCCTGAACAAAGTCTTGCTGCATATTGCACAGTGTTGCCAGGAAAATGCAATGCCATAATCCCACATAACTAACTGTTAAAATAATTTTTTTATAAAAAACCATGCACTAACATCAGTCATGTCTGAGCTTCTCCTGCCTCCCTGTGTATCTACAGACATTTAGAACTGGAAGTGAGTAGATTCCTGCAAYTGACCAAAGCATTTCTTCACTCACTTGGAACACTGATTCTAAATTTCAAAATGCAGCATTGGCGTCTAGAGATCCAAAGGCAATCTCAAAGGAGCTCAGTACTTTCATGACAGTAAAATCCTTGAGAGCTGAAGCTTTGGAGGCCTTTGAACAGCCTATACTGAAAACATGAAAAGAAGGGAAGATTAATTCTGGGGACACATGGGAAATACACATTACTGCAAAAGCACAGGATGCAGCAGTCAGATTAGGAAGGGAGGAAGGCAGGAAGGGAGGGCAGTAAACCAGATATTTATTCAGTAGGGTCAGTTCCGAATTCAAAGCAAAAAGCAGTTGGTAGCTTAAGATAAGATGAACGTTTGCCACAAGAGTTTCTGTAAACACTGAAATAAAACCTGTTCAGTGAATAATAAACCTCTGCAGGGAAAGCAAGTTACAGTAACTATGAATCCAGGAGTTTTACATAAACACTGCTACAGAAGACTGTTCTTTCTTTAGTGCTTCTCATCAGATTTCTGTGAACTTATGTTCTGGCTCATATCCTGAATCAAGCAACAACATGCACAAACATACCTTCTTCTGTTTTTGAGTCTTTCACTAAAGTAGAAATATAAGTAAACTACCAACACCTTGCTGTCCAAAAAGTAGCTGCTGGGGAGAAGTTTCTAAAACATGGCAAAGTTTTGCTGGATCTTGAAATAAATGTCCATTCAGGGACATTTTTTTTGCTGTGGGAAAGGGGGTGTGCAGATGGCACTAATCAAAGACTGATTTATTTAAAGGAAAAGGCCTATTTGAAGACTACCAAGTATTTTAAATAATTACATTAAATAAATAGTTAAGAAGATTTTCAGAATTTTCAGTCATTCTATCAGGCACCTGTGTGTAAATAACTAAATACAGGATTTGTAGATAAGCAGCCTATTTATAATTGTGTTTTATCAACACCCTAGAACAACGCACAAGGCCCASTGTGACTAAGCTTTTACTTCAGGGCTCTAATCTGATGAAAGTCTGCAAAATCCAAAGGGCTAAGGTAAGATTAACTAAAATTATTGAGCTTTAGCCTTTTGGTGTTGAATGTACAAATTCTTTTTCACAGCAAATTCCAGCAATGTGATTCAGTTCATTTACCCTGCTCCTGAGTTCTGCATCAGTCTCTAACCCAGTTCAGTGGCTGGAGAACAAGGCCATTGCTGTTCTCCAGCAGAGYTGCTCATTACTCCTGAAGCATGAACAGCAGAGGGATGGCTGCTCCCACTGCACACCAAGCCAGCAGCATCACAATTACTCCTCATAGCCCAAGCCTCTGCCACACCCCAGTGCAGAGCAGCAATGAAAAGGATTCCTGGCTGCCAATGACAGACCAGGGATGTCCTGGCCAAGGCCCTGAGCAAAGCCCAACACAGACAACTTGTACTTTGCTGCATGGGCCAAGCTCTAATTATCTGAAAACASAACTGAGCAGAGTCACATTGGTGCTTTAATTACCGGGAGACAGAACAAGAGAGGAGAAAACCTGGCTGTGGGAGCACAGAGGAACCCAGACAAAGGCAAAGATGCTGCTCCAGCCAGAGAGAGCAGCTAGACAAAGCCTGCAAACTCCTCTGCTGCTGCTCTGGTGTTCTGCTGCACTCCCACATTGCTCTGACTCACTCCAGTCACATCAATTTCAGCAACAGCAAACACGGCTTTGCTCCTTGTCCAGCTGGGCTTCTGAGGACTTGCTGACTTGTTCACACATGACCTCTGTGCTCTCTGGGACAACAGAAGCAAAATGAGATTTAACACATTCTCCTTAAATTAAGTTTCTTCCTGGATCCTTGGCTGATCCACCTCCACCTACCTGGCTGTCAGCTTAGATTCAGCCACCCTCTAACAGGTGAGCTGGAGCAGAAGAATGAAAGCAGAATTCAGGAATTTGGAACAGGGTGTTTGCATGCTRGAAATGTTTGGAATCCAACATGATGTAGCTGGATGTGAAAACATAGCTTGGGAAAGTGGAAGGAGATTAGCAAGATGCTCAAGTTTCAGCAATGCCATAGGAAGGTCAGGCATAAATATACACAGAATATTATGACAAGGCAGAAGAGCAATAGTTATAGCTGGAGGTTTTCCGTGACAGACACGGACACTTAAACAGTGCACTGTTATGTTCAGTTGTTAAATTTGCCATTATCTGCAGGAATTATACTGATGTCTGAATTTCAGAGTGTTTATTTATGGGATTGGAAGTCACCAGGCTGTAGAACATACTGTTTTAAAAACTGAGCTGTTTCCCTGAACAGCCTTTGCTGGTCCTGCAGGATACCTGTATAATACCTCTGAAGATCACATGAAAACTTAATAGTTGCTTCAACTTTCATTCTCCAGGACTGAACATGAATGCAAATATAACCCAACACTTCTCATTATTACAAGATCACCTTAACAACATTAGTAAGCTTAAGGCACAGCTCATTAAAACAGATCAGTTTCAGATGCAAAACTGATCTCCCCATACAACGAGCAMAAGCAAGACTGTTTTTCCAGCACAGTCTCCACCACTGTGTGATTATTTTCCAAGATATGGCTGATTTTGCAYCCAAGTGAACTGCAGCCTGAATCAGAGACATCCCAGATGTTCAATGACAATGGAATAATGGGAAATGTATTACCAAGATGCACACAGGAACATTCACAGGCAGAACACCTCTAGCATAAAAAGAGTGGAATGACTCATTTTTGAAACAACAAGAGTAATTTTTGAATGTTTTGTACATTATCAATTTAAGAACTATGCCAGTCTCTACCTAAAAGTAATACACACAGTTTAAACATAAGGTCACAATCAATAAATTACATGCAGACAAACAAATACCATTCTCTCTCTCGAAGGGACAATGCCATATACACTATGGGAGTACATTATTTTAGATTTAGGACTTTAAAGCACCTTATAAGCACAAATTTGCTTCGGTTAAAGCCCTTCTTTCTAACTTGATGCATTCAAATAAACAGCAAACAGAGCAGGGAAACAATTACTCATAACCTACAACCACCAGTCATCAGGAGAGCAATGATAATCAGCAGASACCCACCCACCCAAGTGACAGAAGACAGAGAGAGGAAACAAAAGGGAAAGTGACAATCAGCATGAKATTACACTACACTGCTAACAGGTGCCATCAGATGGAGAACTTTCCAAAGSCAGCTTTCCAGAAAAAAACCTGCTTACAGTATGTTGAACATCCTACAAGCCAGCCAGACCTTCCAAGCAGCCAGGGCAGTTTGCAAGCTCACCTATCCCASTAAAAGCAGCAGCTGACCTCCTTTGAATGAAATATGAACTATTTTAGATCCACACCTCTCTGCCTCCCACATGAAGTTCAAGTTGCAAACAGTTCCTGTGCAAAAGGCACTGGCTCACAAACCATACACAGAAGCTGCCCTTGGACAGATGGCAGGACCCACAGCCATGTCTAGAGGAAAATGAACTGCATTTAACCCAGAAACATACCCAAACCAAAACCCAGCTTTTAAATAGGAAAGAGAATGTTTCTGCTTTGAACCACTGTTCTTTCTTCATGAAAAAAAGAAAAAACAGGAATACACTTGTGTCATGTTTCAGTAAATTCATTAAGCCTGGATGTTAATTTCTAGTCACAGAAGAGGAACTTGGGTGTTTTTATCAAATATTCCATCACAAAGAAAACATTACTTTTACCTAGCCAATCTTGAAAAAAATTACAGATACTTTCTTTTAATGCAAGTTAACACTAAAGTTGCAAGTATTCACTCTACCAATTCCTAGGTCATTTTAGTGGTTGGTTGAAAATAAAGATTATTTGGAGAGCTAAAAGCATTTACAGGAGAAAAACTTTTTACTGAAGAGGTTCATTCTTCCACTGAGATTAAGAAATCTTTACCCCTTAACAAGCATAAACACTGTCACACACACCATACTGAGACCAGATGTAACAAAAACCAGTGCCCAATAAATATGGTAAGAAGTTTGTCATTGCCTTAAAAAAATATTCACYGATTTTTTTTCTAGTTCTTTATCTTCTTATTTTAATTCTTACATGAATATATTAAAAAAGGCTTCACATCACAATGCCAACATTCACATTTTGAATGGCAATGGACTTCTAAAGCATTCAAGTGCATATGCCTGGGAACAAAGGACAAAATCATGAAACTAGTGAGGACTGAAAGCACTTATAACATCACTGCTGTGAACACAGATGTGTTCATCTGCTAAATAAAATGAAGCACAAAAGAGTAACATGAAGGAAATAGGACTGAGTAGGTATTGCTTGGGATTACTAGAGACTGGAAGCTTTCAGAGATGGAGAGAACACATACATAAGAACTCTGCTCTAAGGAAAGCTTTTATAACTTTCTTTCTCAGAGTTTCACAGAATTATTCATTAAAGAGCCATTTTCCACACTAAGCAGAAATGTAACTGACCAAAACACTAAGAGGTTGCTAAGAGGTTGTGCGCACTCAGAGTGCAAGTCTGAAAAGTGAAACTTGAGACTGAATATGCTCAAGTAACCATAAATGCATCCAGCAGACAAAACGCACTTGTGTGCCTGTTTTGGAAAAAAAAAAATATTGCTTCTAATCCAAGATCAAACCTATGAGGAAAACCCCCCCGGAAGCAGCAAGCAGCATACCAATGAGTTTGGTCATTCTTCAAGACTGATTCAGCTGCTGCCAAAACATAACTTTAGTAATTACAACTGTTGTCCTATGAATTATCTATTTAGACTGAGACAAAAGTACACTAAATCAGCCACTGAAACTACAGAATCTATTAAGATTTCTTCACTCCAGACTTGCTAAAAGAAGGTTGCTTAATGTCAATACATGCCTTGGAACAGAAATAATTGAGCATTTATTCTTAAGATGAATGCTCAAAACAGTTTTATTAATCTAGTTAAATGAAAGGTTTAAAAGGCCATTAGCAATCCAAAGGAAAAAAAGTGGAAGTGTTAAATAGCATTAACAGAAAATCCTAGTCATGAATGATGCCTCTTGCTGCAGCAATAGTTTCAATCACCTATAAAGGAAAATAAATCCTACCAACATACTGAAAAACTCATAGCCAGGCTGTTACATTTCGTACAGTGGTGAGGAAAGGCACATTATGGATCCCTGCCACTTTCTTAGACAAACACTAAATCAAAAGTATCACTCCTGACAGGATCTCAGGATGTGAAGTTCCTTTACAAACTAGTGTCAGAAACTGTTGTGCCAGCAGCACATTTCATCATAAACTTATGACCCCAATCTTACCTTTTCCATGTAAGTATGATGTCCCTATTCAATTGCAAAATGCATGAAAACTAATAAAGTTATTTATATTTGAGCATGCAGCTCAAAAATTTTATACAGAAACAAACTGCACTACAAAAATTTTTATTTTTCTTTGAAAGAATGAACCCAGTTACTCCAACATAAATTAACCACATCAGCCAAACTACCATTATGGGCATGCAAAGTACAGCACAAGATAATATAAACAATGCTACAGCTTCTAT
This sequence comes from Cardinalis cardinalis, assembly GCA_014549065.1. Taxonomy (NCBI): domain Eukaryota; kingdom Metazoa; phylum Chordata; class Aves; order Passeriformes; family Cardinalidae; genus Cardinalis; species Cardinalis cardinalis. The sequence continues at coordinate 7,938,309 of JACDOX010000016.1, read as the reverse complement.
GTTCATATTCTAAATGAACAATTATGTTTTAAGTGAGGATTTCATTTCTAGAAAAGACACTGAAATAAGGTTGCTGGAATTTCTGTTGGGTTAAGGCAGTTAACTCTGCATTAAATGACTGCTGAAGATCTGTGGAGTCCATCTCCTGTTTACTATAAGAAATTTAGATTTGTGGTTTCAAAAAAGCTTACATCACAGAAAACCACAAAACAGAAGAGACATTCTAAAACATAGAATCACATCGAATCACGAGTTTCCAATATCTAAAATGTAGAGAAGATGGGAACTGTTCCCTTCACAAGGATACACTTGTCTCATTTTCCCATCAAAAATCTCTCTTGAAAACGTGTTAAGAACCAAATTATTATCCAATTAAAATCAATATTAAGTTATTTTAAGTTATTTTTGTCACCACAAAGCGTTCCAGACAATGAAGATATTATGTATTACAAAAAAGGGGAAAAAAACCTACTAAACTTGACTCATTTTTCTCTCTGCCAGCAAAGCATCAAGAATTGAAATTCAAAAGCTGAACTAGGTTTTCAGACATTTTCATATTATAAACCTTGGGTGAAAGTGACAGTATTTATATCAAAATAATCTTCTCATTTCTTCTCTTCTGCCCACATGCCACCTCGAGTTTTGGGCAGATCTTTATTTATGCCTTTTATCTTGCCTGCAGCAGTACATCACTAGGGACGTGCAGTTTTGCCTGACTGGTAATTTGTTTGCTGGGAGCACTAAAGAAAGAGGGTTTTGTTTGCAGGATCCTGTCCCTTGGCATGAAAGTGAAGACATAGGAAATATGAAGGGTGCTGTTTCTCTAAAAAACTCACATATTCAGAACAGCAAAGGCCTTAAATAAATGCAATTACATTGCTAAATTATTTTTATCAATTTATGTCATCAGTTAGGATAAGACATYGTCTAGAAGTGTATGCTGCAGGTATAAAGAGTTACTGGCAAATAGACAACCATTTTCCAAAACTTCTTCTACATCATCTTCAAGATGCAGCCTTTTCTGCCTTATTGTCTAGTCAGGTAAAATCCATCTTTCAAACAAAATTAAATTGTTCTGGCTTCTGACAAGCCCCACATTTCCTAATCTTTGAAACTACTCAAGTATCTTCCTGCCTTGTCTCTTCAGCCACATTAATTTACTACAGCACATCCATCCAAAACTCCTGCTTCTCTCACTACATCCAGCATGAAAAGCTGCTTTCTGATGCCCTACAGGGCTCAGCTTTGCTGGTTTTGCAGCAATTTTTCCGCTCAATTAGATCAACCCTTGGCAGTACAGCCAACAAACACTTCTGTGCTCTCTTCCATGGGACCCCKAACACACCAGAAAAGAAGCAGCAACAACAATTTCTCCTTCAGAACACCAAGCTAGCAATGGCACTCAGCAGTCAGAGTGATGATATAGGCAACTATCACTGCTTAGGCACTGGAGGAGATTTTGCACAGATCCCCAGACAASCCACAAGCTCTTACAGCAAGAACTGGGAGCTCCAGGCTGGCACAGCACAGGCACAGCTTTAGAAGTGCAGTTAAGCAGCAATTGCTAAGGTAACACTTTGCATCTTGCAATCCCATTACAAAAACTCAGTCATCTCTGATCAAAAGCCACCAAAACTAACTATGACTGAGGGGTGCAAGCTGACTGCAGAGCACTCTGCTAGCACAGCAACAGCTGAGACTCAGCCCCCCATCACAGGATATTCTGATCCAGCTGCAAACACCCACAGGCAACATCTGTTGAGTCAGGGCTGCTTAGGAGCAAGGATTAAAAGGGGCATCGGACAACATTTTAAAAAATATTCCCCATGGATTTTTCTCTTTAACTGAAAATACTATGACATTGTTCTTTATTACAAAAAGAAAAAAAATTAACAATAAAACTATTCAGTTTGGCCCCTTGAAGCAATTTTTAATAAGTTGTGCAAAACTGTCCAAAGACTAAATTTTAAGGAAGCTTTGTTAATAAAAAAACCCAACACACTTCATATTGCACTGAAAAGTTCATCAAAATTCAGCTGTAGGCAAAGTCAGCATGTGTTGGATCAGTTCAGACYTCCTGAAATGCCATTTACAAGCAGTGAATTTCAGGTAAGCCACATACACTAAAAAGGAAGTGAGACTAATGGAACAGGATTCACTACAATGAACTCCATCATACAAAGCCATATTTAAAATCAGTGCAAGYAATTATTGTTTTATGTAAACCATTCTACTGCAAAATTAGCTCGTACAGCACACAGAACACTGCTAAAGCAGCATAAACACCTGGTTTGTGAAAAATACACCCTGGCAAGCAGGAGGCAACCCAGCAAAGGACACATTACCAATGTGCAGAGAGTAAAGCTCCAAAAGATCTATTGCTTTGCCCTCACCATCCTAAAACACTTCCCAAAACAGCTCAGGAGGACACCTGTACCAAATCAGAATACAAACTGCTTCACTGCATAGCCACTGCAACCTTTAATAAGACATTGTACAGCAGCAAAATAAAACTCTTGTGCTGTTACTTGGAGAAAGGAAAAGCCTTCCACAGCCTTAATGAAATCTAATCTATAATCTCAAAACCATTGAGCAATTTCAATCCCTGCATAACATTTGCAGGAACACAACTGTGCTTCTGTGCTCCCAAGCTGCACAGGATTATTTCACTGCCTAAGTACACTGGCATCTTGGCTCTCAAGTCAAGCCCTGTCTTGGCAGTTAGGGGCTAATTCCTACATTAAGCTCCAAGAGGGACAAATCTGACAATACCAGAGTCATTGTAAAATTTCAGAGCAAACAGGGTCGCATTTTACAGAGAGATTTATGTAACTTAAGTTTAAAAGCAGATCTGTCTGTTAACACATTTAGGGAGATGTAGGACAAAGCATAGCTGGAACACACTTTTACAGAAATTTTAATCCACTATCYCACGTCTGCCACAAGTCACCTGAGGCCCCTCCTCTCTTTGTACATTACTTCTAAAGTTTATCTGCTCCAAATGAGCTTTTCTGTCCATTTTCATGGCCTAGAAGATGACACTGCTTCCACCTTCTGCCTTGTGTCYAAGTGAACAGCTCAGCTTACTGCAGCCTCAGACAGAGCAGGGACAGAAACTCTTCCCACCAACATCTTCCCTCAAATGGGGCAGGCACAGAAATCCCCATTTCTACAGGCAGCACATGACCTCAGTCAGGGCTCCCTGCAAGGACAGCTTTAAACCACTGCACTCAACATAAAGCAGCAGAAAACAGAACTTTTACAATGCTGAGGTATGTGTATTAAAATAGTGTCTTAAATGAAATATTCTTCTGAATTTTAAGTCAGATGATCAACTTTTTCATGCCTGGATTTGCACAATGAACCAAATTCAAACTCACATATCTATGGTGAAATTAATCAAATTATTATTAGCTGGCCCAAAAGCATCTAATCAATTTATAAGCGCTCTTAAAATGTGAACTTAGAGATTTCCCATCTCTTCAGTATTCTGCAAAGGACTTTCATCTGCACTTTCCAACCCTCATAAAACCTTTCCCTGATATAAGTCACCTGTGGCTACAACTTATTAAAGCTCATTCATCATCACCTACACTTAATAAACCCAGAGTGATGAAATAAACTCTGCTGACAAAAGGTTGATTAGATAAGCATTGCATGTAAGAAAAAAACTGTACATAAGAAATCCAGCAAAGCTGATTTGGTTGTGGATTGTCTCCACAAAGACAACAGGACTACGACATTTGGATCTCACCCTTTCCTCACTACCAAGTAAAAAAAATCCTGCTATGAAACCAGCTGCTGACTGTCAATTATTTTAAGAGCATAAAGCTTTATGTGGTTACAGAGAGGAAAGGCCAACAGAACACATTAATCAACCCATTCATGAGGAAACTGAATAGCTTAAATACAGCATGTCCCTTCAGTGCCCAGCTTGTCACATACAGCCCCTGCTCTACTGACTACCAAGGGCACAGCTCAAGCACCTTCTACTATTGCACAAATTARACTCACTCAGACATGGGCAGAAGGCAAGCAGAACAAGGCACCCTCATTCAGCCTGTCCAGAAATAATCAGCATTGGGAATGCTGTGCATCTCTGCATTTTGGTTGAACTCCATGTTAAATATTATCCACTTTAGAATCCCACTCAAGAATTGATATTTCTGAAGTTTATTAATTTAGAAGTCAATACTACATGGAAAATGAAAAAGCTTTTATTGGACATTTGTTCTTCATTAGCTAAGTTACTTTTTAACTTAATGGACTAAGTTGCAGTGTATATTTCAAGCCCTTTAAAACCTTTSATCATTCAAAAGGTGAAAGGTTTTTCAATTTTTCACCAGAAATTCTACACATCAAGTACACAGTAATAACCACAAAAAGAACAATGGTAACAGGAAAAAAACWATTTCCTTTATCTAGTCCACAAACTTGATAAATACTTCTCAAGATATTACAGCATAAAGGTTAAAGCCAAAGTTATGATCATACAGAACTGCCAGTTCCTTCAGCTCCCTCCTGCACCAAAAATTAAATTAAATTCTCAACTTATCCCATTATATTTTACACACATTGCAATAATGCCATAAGACCTAATGGAACTGTCCACAAAGATATTGCCTGTTATTGCAGCTACCAATGCTGACACAGAGGAGTATTAATGTAGGGAAATCCCAAAACACTCTTCATGGTGGGTGTCATTGGCTGTGAGCCTCATCCACTCAAGCATCAGAGCACARCCTGACCCAGCCCAGTGCTGAAGACCATGAAAAGCTGACTGCTTAACTGAAAGATGCTTAACAACAACCATCTGTACAAATTAAATGCTAGCCCCACAAAATAACTGCTRCCTATTTTACAGAAACTCTTTTCTGAAAATATAATCAACATCTGTAAATAAACTTCAGGAAAAATGTATATATTATCAAATTACTGTAGCATCACCATAAGAACACTTCAAGGTATAAAGACTGATACTTGGAACATTTATACCTAAATTTCTTATTTAATTTAAAAAAAATCAAGTTCCAATTTTATTAAGCAGATAATATTAAGAGAACTTTTTTTTAAAATAATRAAGTAATGAAGAATATTGCATATTATCATTGCTACTCAGCCAACTGCAGCTAAAACTTCACAGACTTTGTCCACAAGAGATCTCAACATAACAGAGTAAATCAAATCAACACTATCTCCTGGGYAAGTCAGCTGGATCAGGACAAGGATTTCTCCTGCTGCTTCATAAAGAATCCAGCATCTGGCCAGGAGATTGTTATAAAAAATCCTCACACGKCCTTCCTGAACCAGCAAGCAGAGCCTGGAAGAAGCCAAGGGAAAGATGACTACAAGCCAACATTATCTTTAAGCTGATTTTCTCTTGAGTGAAAGCAAGACAGGCTTTCAAATCAGGCACTATTTGCAGATGCCAAACCAGAATGAGGACATTAAGCAATAGTGACTTTAATTAGTTACTTAACAAATCACAAAACCGTATCTAAGAAAATATCCAAAAGTCTCCAGGAAGAGGGAAGTCTAAAAACCATTTAACCTTTCTCTTAGATCCAGGTAACAAGAAAGGCAAGTCACATCTAGGAACCCAAACTGGCTCCTACCAAGRAGTTGAAGCAATTACAAGTCTGTTGTAATAAAAGGATTTTTCTTCAAGAAAAGAACAAAGAAAAAAAATTCACTGTGTAGCTTTAATGCTATAAACATAGGAAAACTTAGAAATCAAGGTGCCTGAGGTTAAGAGCAGTTCTTCTAAATTGAGCTCTTCCTTGCCAAGAAAAGCACTGAAGTTGTCCACAAAGGCACTATTCTCCTAGATAATTATCATTAGAACAAAGCAGCARCTCCAGAGTATCAAAGTTTATGGTTTAAAAGAAAACACTCAGGAACACATTACTCATATTATACTTACACACAAAAAAAAAGAAGCGCAAAGACTATCACGGAAAATCCTAAAAYAACATGCTGCTTTAATTCACAACTGTTACTGGAAATCTGGCAAAAAAAAGGAAACACTGGGACTAATTACTCCAAAGGAATGCTGGCTGAGGAGCCTATAGCACTAAARGCACAGCATTTTTATGGAATCCATCTGAAAAATAAGACATTGCATCACCTAATTGTGCTCTCTAAAAACGACCTTGTCTGCACAAAAGCAAATCCTTTAAGTACTTATTTAGGTACAGTTATACTCCATCACAGAGGTTCTTTCTTTCCTGTAATATTTTAGCAGTGTGGTTTAGCTGCTTGACCCCAGAATATTGTTGTTTATTCCAGCAGAAAAGAACTGAAAACTTTCAGGAAAGCTTCTACTGACTGCTATTATTCCCATCATCTCTAGAGCAGATATAGCAGACATGCAACCCAAAACTGGACAAGGACAATAAAATGTCAAGAACCTGACATGCAGAATAAACTTCTATAAGAAACAAGTTAACCCTGCTAAAGGTTCCCCATGCCCACCACGTCAGGGGTTTTACTGCAGTCTTGAACACTTTCAGCAGCCAACAGTAAAAGCCTTTGGTAGACTGATCACTACAGACAAGTGAAGCATTGTGGTTAATCCATACATGGCTCTGTCCTCCAGCTCTTTCCTTCAACAATGAGCTTTGTTCTATGGTTCCCATGAAGGGCTCTACACTCACAGCTTCCCAGACCCAAATGAAACTGTCAGGCAAATGRCACAGTTACTCTAAGTTAGAGAATTAAAAAAAAAAATAAAAATAATTCCCACATTAGCATTTTGGGCTTTTTAGAAAACACACATCAGTTACTCACAAAGAGTCTCTCCACATCATCTCTGACAAGCGGAAATATCTCCTCTGTTCTTCATGCACCTGTAGTCAAACAGAAAAGAACTGAAGCAGAGTCACAGACAGACATCCCCAAATAGCACCTGGCTCTCTGATCCCATGGATTTTCACAAAATGAACCAAGATTTGTTCCAAACRTTCAAGCACAATCTGTTTCCCCATTTCACTTACTCTCTCTGGTAAAATTACAGAGATGAAGGAGGACAAAAGCAAGAAAAGTGCTTCCTGTTTGCATGCATTAGGCTGCTCTTTGCTGTGGAAACAAGGATGAATTATGAAAACTAATCAAGTGAACAGAGAGCACATGCCCTAGATTTTTCAAATAATCTCTTGGTTTAACCCAGTTGTTCCCGAGCCTGCCTATCCCATGAACAATTTACTAAAATGGAAGCTGTGACTCATTAAAGCCACCTTTTAAGGGAGAGAGAAACGGCTCAAATTATTTATAAGCAAGACGTAATCACATTAATTTGTATAGAAGAGTCCAAAATCTTAATGACATTTCTAAGATCTAATACAGCTGATAAACAAACTCCTCATTCTTTCTTTTTTTTAATGTCTCAGGAGTATGGTATCTTACAGCCTTTAACCAAAATGAAAGACAAGAGACTATACTGTGGCTTGTGAAATCATACCTCCACTTGAAGGGACAGTGAAAAAGTTGTAACATTTCTATTTGTTGACATTTATTTATTAGCAAACATTGCAAAATATAAACTAGGCAATACCCCTGAAAAGAGTCACACTTCAGATTTTCAATCTTTTATATATTTTACATTTATAAACATAACTGAATGATAAAAACTTAGTAGCTATATGCACTGGGCATTTCTTTAAAGCAATTTGCTATTAATTCATAGCCCAAAGAAGAAATTTCTTTTTCTTAGTCAATACTTTAAAAATACAGAAGCAAATTTTTAGATAAGGTCACAGTGGCAGCTTATACATAACAGAAAATAAAAGCTTCTGCAAATCATCCTCTCCCCTTCAAGTGCTCTGCACCATGACAAATAAAATTTTGACTTCAGAGAGTAGACACAAACGCTCCTAATTTAAGAGCCTGTCTAAAATCTTATTTTGCTAAAGCAGACTTAGACATTTAGTGGAAGGAAATAGCACACAGTATTTGTAAGCATGAATTATAAATTCAGTGTATGCTTTGCAATACTTTAAACACGCCACAACTGAGACAGCATCAAACAGAATTGTTTAATAGCAGCTAACTTGCCCACTCCCTCCCACTGACACTACAGCAGCTGGCAGGATAAAGTGGTTCTTAACTCTTGATGTTGTTACACCTCAGGACATCCTCTTGTTTCAAATAAACTTTAGGTTCTCCTCTTTTAAAGAAGTCTGCTGAGTGAATGGGATGGTTTTTATCCATCCTCCATTACAAAACTAGCATTCAGAAAGTGCCACATCACCTGAGCTGTTCTGCTACCATCATTACTCCATTTTTGTGAAGTCCTGTGTGATGTGTAGCGTGGTTCCAGCAATTGGGATGGATGCTTAAGTCTCAGTCCTTGTTTTACCAACCTGTGGACACTACACAAGCTTCTCTAATGAGACCAATACRTTACACAACAGTATGAAGGGATCAAAAAAATTCCATGTTGAAATAGAATWTTTCATACTCTGAAAATTTTAGTCAACTTTCATCTTCAGCAATAGAGCTTCTATCATCCTCAGTGATGATACTACATTCCCAGCAAATATCAAATGCAAATATCAAAAATTCACATCTSTGCTTATACCTCTGCCACAGAAAGGACAAATCTGATCACCAGCACAAACGTGCATCCCCATGCCAGGAGCTGAATTTCTCACTAGTGTGCAAGATCCTGAGGTGTCTGTTTTGCACTTGTAGCTGCTGTTATATTTTGCCATCATTCTTTCAGAAATGCCAAAAGTAACACATTTATTAATGAATAAGGATTCATTTCCTGTATAAACCATTTCATTTGTTCTAACCATCTTCAGCCTGAATACAAGAAGACCATTTAAAAGAGGTGTGGTTGAGATCCATGTAAAATTGTTGAGCATTCCTGAGAAGCTAAACTATTTCTACTTCCAACTCCATAAAGCAAACACACTACATGCATTGTCGTATGCCACTGAATGCAACTCATGTGGTGGGTACCCAGTGAAACTTATTTTTGCACCTGTAATTCATCTGTCAGGAAGCTCTAGATTATTCAGGGTTGATAGTGCACRCTGCTTATGTAGGTTACTTGTATCAGTTACAGCCAGCTCTTCAGAAACAACAGCAGATGAGTGACACAAGGCATGCCAAGGAGTGACAAAGTGTGCCRGGCACAGCCTAGGAAGCCCCTGAATGAACAAGCCCACACATCCTCAGGGGCAAAMGTGAGCATCCAGGGAATGTGAGAAACACCTGTCAGGTCAGAGGCCAGACCTCAGCAAAYATCACTCCTACAGCAGGCAAGCTGGGTTTAAATGATTCTCAAAAATCACACAGTAGATGCTGGGACTGAGCCTGACCTACAGTGGYAACACAGCAGACAACCTTCCTCCAGCACAGCTGACAACCTGAATCAAAGCTAACAAAACACAACTGCTGAAAAGCAGAGTGCTGGAGAAATGCACGGAGCAAGAGGCTGAATTCTCCCTTGGGAGCACCACGGAGGGCCACAGCCCCATGCTACTTGGTTTCACCCAACCACCCCTTGCCTACCTTGCGACCCAGCTGCACAAGCCACCAGCAAACAGCTGTGAGGGACAAGCAGAGCCAGCACAGCCAGTGCTGTCCCACCAGAGGGACAGGGAGATGCTGCTCTCCAGGGCAGCTGCAAATCCCCAGCACCCACTGGGCAAAGAGAGAAGSAAGCAGCACTGTCCCTTCCAGCAGCAACTGATTAAATCTGACACTGAACTGTGCTCTTAAAAGAATGGTTTTAATCTCTATATAAGTAATAGTAAGAGAATCTCTCTCTAAATACAGAGAAGATATATCTAAAAAAGCATTATCATCTTAGAAGTCAGATGCAGACTATCCTGATGTAGGCAGTTTTCAGCATGGACTTCGTACACRTTTCTGGAGAACAGCACAGCCTCCCAGTTTTTATAATAGGCATCAGAGTAGCATTACTCAAGAGCAGCATTACTCTATATCAACTATCACCTGATAATCATTACCAAGTAGAATAATTTACTGACTTCCACCCATAAACCAGAAGTACTTAAACATTTTCTATAAAAATCGAGTCCAGACACAAAAGTAACCCCATATTATAGACTACAGAAAATATAACTGAAGCTACCAATTAGCTTCAGTCAAAGTGCTGCATTTTGGAAAACTCAGTGTCATAAATGAAGCCAACAGACAAAATACAACTCTAGGCAGCAGAACAGATTTTATCCTAATGGAAATTTTGCAATTGTGAAGAAGTCTTACCCACCAAAAGCAGTGCTACCATGCTTGTCAACTGCAGTTACAGAATGGCCTTTATTAATGTACTTTAAAAATATATTTGATAAAGATTTTACTTAATATATTCTAGAAACACAAAATAAAACAAGCTTCAGCATGCTCACACAAGCTTAGAAGTCTTCAGTAATTCTTCAAGTATTAAAAAACCCAAGCTTCTTGGTATAGTATTTCACTCACACAGAAAGAGAAAACAGTTCCCTGAAGCAGATCCAGTCATTAATACACCACATATAAATCACACCTAAGTGGAACACCTGCAGTTTAAAACGGCACCATAGGCAAGAAGAAAATGCTGTGTTGTATTGAATAGCTGTGCTAAGCCTGGCAGACCTAGGTTGGATGCCCTTATATTACATTCTCAACACTGGGAGCTTCAGCAATTACAGCATAGCATAATCCAGTCCATTCTTCCATTCTTCTGCCCATTCCCTTGAGCCCTAAGCAGAACCTCTTCCCACACAGCAATCCCAGCCTGGGAGAGAGGGACAAGGAACAGGCTGCAGATGACACACTGCAGTGACACTGAGTCTAAGATGCCAGCACAGGGAGGGGACAGGGATGCAGCACGGACCAGTGCCCCAAAACACAAGAAAGCAAGAGTGAGACAAGCCAGCTCCTGTGAGGGCCACAATGTCCTGACAGGTTAGTGACTCACCCGCGTTCAGCTCTGCTCCTGGACAGCACTGCTCTGTCTCTTCTGCCCTTGCCTCAAGCATCTGCACCCTCTTGTCATCCCCAGCTGCAGGTCCAAGCATTGCTCAGAGCTGTGCACAGCACCCAGATGATCTGTCAGTGGCAGCTGCCCAAAATGCTGCTGTCCTCCCACTGCTGCTCCTACAGGCAGAGCAGGCCCCTACCACTGACAGCGCCCACAACTCCTGCTGTCTGCTGTGTCCAGACCACAAAGCAGCTTCCATGCCACCCCTCTCCTAAAGGTAATGTGAGCTTCTGCCTCCATGCTTATAACTGGAGGAAGGTTTTCAATCATTGTCTCTCAAGAGTGCTGACAGTACAAATTTAGGAGTCTTACCCTCTATGGATCGCTTCCATTCTCCAGGAGCTCCGTTCTGGACAGTCTGTGTCACAGATTATGGGGAACCAACTGGCACCAACTACTCTGGAAGTGTTAATGAAAAGGCCAGTTCACATCAGACTGGAAACAAGTGATGAAAACAGGAAGTAAAAGTCTGTGAAGCCTCCTGGTAAAACAATGCACACACACTTCAGCAGACTGAAATCTTCCAGCCTTCACAAGTGACTCCCAGATAGCCAGTATGCATTACCTGGCAATAGAAGCAAAAAAAGCTCAGAATATTAAAGCCCATTTTCAGCTGTAAACCTTTTGGCACCCTCTCCTACATCCCATACCAGAGTATCAGAACCACCTGCATCACTGAGAAATTGAATCCTTGGTATTTCCTTATGGCTACCATTCAAGTATCCCTATGACAAGGCACCTTGGAATCACTTTGCACTTAACTCCAAGCCTTCCCTCCTGCTGTTACTTCCATCAACAATGTCCTTTACCTGGAGATTTCTCCTAATCTACATATGCAAATAAAGGCCTCAGAAAAATGCTCCTAGATGAAGTTAGTCAGTATGATTTCCAACAGCAGGCTTCCTAATTGTGCAGTGCTGTTATGGGCAAAGGTGGAAGCTCAGGGAACACCAGGCTGCAGATAACTCAGAGGCATTAGTGCTCCTTTAYTGTCTTTCTAAAGCTGTTCTGAGCAGAGCTTGAAATGGCACAAACACTGAACTGACTCATGCACACCCTTGCACACCTGCTCACACTCCTGCACACCCACTGCTTTATCCTAAGCCTCACAAATGACATGAGAGCTGAGTAGGCTGCACTTCACCTGTTGGTCATTCAGCTTTAGTCAGTAGCATGTGGATGTTTTCTAACGCAACAGCTTTAAAAGTAAAATGGGATTTGGATTTCTGATTGATACTTGTGCTAGAAATGGACATTAACAACTTCCCAAACACAAGGATCTACAACAACAGTCCAGCTTTTTTGTCTCAAATAACCACCTTGAAGGAAAGAYCAGAAGAGAAGCCACACAACCTTTAGATAACTGATTAGCAGGTAACAAAAAAACCCAGGATCATTCTAGATGTTCCAACCTCTCAAACAGTGAATTTCCTAAATAAGACAGTTCAAAACGAAGCAATGCTTTACCTCTGAGCAGCACAGCTTAAATTGTTAGCTCAGTCAATCTACAATCAGAAAAAGTAAACTGAAGCTTTAGCTGCCTTCTGGAAAATTTTCAAAGCTATTTAATATTCTACAAATATATACGTTTATCTTTTTCAGGTAAGCTGAACAAACTTCTCAGAAAGCCAAAAGTAATCAGTCTTAGCAGAATCTGCTTGGAGTGACATAGCCTGCTTTGTACAAAGCACTAAGCTTCCTGTGTCTTTATCAGCTCCGCTAATAAAGAACATAAAGGCTCTGTGATTTGATCTACAAGAATTTAACAATTATAGTTTGTTCATCAAAYGAGAGTCCTAATATTTTCAAGATATTCACAGTGCCTGACATCTCAAGGATATAAACCAGCTTTTGAAAGCCCTAGAAAAAGCTGCTCCCACAGAAGAATTAAACATGACACGGTCAGAGTCCTACAACAGAAAATAAAATACTTCTTCATTCTAACATTTGCATGTTAAGTATTTACAGTGCTGTGAAGAGTTTAGTTTACAGGGGTTTTCAAGAGAKGTACATTTTCAATGGACTAGATCCAAATTATTATATGTAACAATACAAAAGCCTTCTGATTTCTGTCCCAGTGAAGGCTGACAGATTGTGTAGGTTTTCTGCAGACACTGTTGATACTTTACAAATATATTACTCACCCACACAGTCTCTCAAGTAATCTATTTTGTACCAGGAAAATTAATTAGAATAATTTTCAATTAGTTAATTTAAGGATGTCTACTGCAACATCTGGAAAAGGCTATGTAAAGAATACAGAGCATGTACATACATGAATATTTACACATCCTTCAAGCTAGGAAGTCTCAGGATACCAACAACACAAAAAWATCTGAATATTTTGATCAACACTCAAGAATATCTTCAAAGCTRTCTTGCTTTCTTGGCTACATGAACTGTTTAATCAACCTCTGTTACAYACTAAGTTTCATATAAGAAAAGCACCACACAAAAGTGGGACAGGAAAGCTCAGACTGGAGACCTAATCAGCCAGGCTACCTGTCCAACAGCAGTTAATTCAGGAGCAGTGGCAGTGAAAGGACATTGCCTCCTGGCAGCTTCTCTCTGTCAGGGTTTTAGGGAYTTCCTCCCACAAACTGCATCTGGAATTCAGCCTTGAGCACTTCAAAATTCACTTTTCCTTCCACTAATTTATCTAATCACATTTCAATCTAATTTGCACTCCAGGTATCCCATTACAATGGAGTCTTGATATAATTATACACTGGGTAACAATGGAGTCTCACAATATAATTACACATTACAGGAAAGCATCCTTCAGCTACTACCTCAATAATTTCCTAATGCACCACCCCTAGCAGCTTCCCACCTCCAATGCCATACTGACTGCAGAGACCTCCCCACTTGATAATACTTTTTTAGGCATATATTCTCTGCATTTAGAGTAATAGTGCACAGCTTCCCAAAGAATGCTCCCCTGCTGGTCCACCCCTCTGACACACTCTGCTGCCTCTTTATTGCCTGGAAAGCTGGGAGCACTCCACACCAGCTGCACAATGTGTGCCTGGTTGTGTTAATTGAACAGGAATGGTTTCACTGGGGTTTAGTCACTAAAAGAAAATTATTTGCATACACAAAGTATCTCAACTTTCTTACTGTTCATGGCAGGATCCCAGGGCTATGTTTCGCCATTCCCAAGCAGTCCAGGTTAATTTTGACATCTAGAACAAGGTTTGGAAGAGAAAAAAATTGTCACACACGTTTGCACACTATTATCCACTGTAGACGTTATTTTAAAGAACTGCAGGGTAGAGCATCTCCAACAGAGTTAACTATTGGCTTCTGCAGCCCTTTGAGCTCTGTCTCTAGTGTGAGTGGAAAATTGGATAGCCCTGCTTCTTGCCTGAAGGGAAAGTTCACATAACTCACTAAAAATCTGTGGCATCCTGCTCTTTTCCATGTGTATGGAATATTTCATACAGAACCCCACAAGATCACAGCTCCACATAAAAATCTATTTCAACAGTAGCACAGAAGAAAAAAAGTCAGATCTAATTTTTGCTTTGAAGCTACTCAGRCAGACACTGTTTCAGAATCACAGCCACCACTTCATGTCAATCACAAAGTGCACACAAGCCACAGGAGGTACAGAAGTCCTAACAGAAGTAATACCTTGCACCATGATCCCAAGCCAAGCCCCCTTCTCACAAAGTCCCCCCAGCAGCTGCTACCACAGCAGGAAGCTCTGGCTGGGCTTGCACAGAGAGCACCAGTCACAGCAGAGCTGAAATAGCACAAAGTTACAGTGAAAAGTCATCTTACAGCCATGAACAATGGGATAGAGGGATTTAGGAGACACTGCACTTCTTTTTAATGCTGAAAATATAGCCCAATCAACTTGAAAAGAAAACAGCARGCAGTTACCCCAAAACACAAGGAGCAATCAGCAGTGCTGTTATTTGCACTGGCATTATTTTTTTTTAATTAATTCTAACGTAAAGCAGAGTGRAGAAATGCTGGCAATAATGCTGCTGGATTTCATTTCCTCTGCATTTCCTCTCAGAAAAGAAAAAAACAAAAACGTTGCACTTGGCAACCCATATTCTCACACCGTTAGCACCAGAAAGTGAGGGTCGCTTGTATAATTCAACGAATGAACAGTGTTTTTTTCAATTACAAGCCCTTGCCAATCAAATTATTTATCCAGTTAAAACAATAAAGCAATGCTAACAACAAAATCACTAAGAAAGTGCAAGTTAACCAATAATAATGGATCAGAAGCACTAAGGAACATTTACACTTCTTAACCAAAACAAAGGGTTTACCTGAAGATAAGGGGCTATGGCAGTCTTATTTTATGAAGCTTTTGATACTCCTCCTTAAAATGTGTCAAATTATATTGCTTTGATAAATACAAAGCTATGGATGGCAGCAATCAGAATGACAAGTTCCAGAACTAAAATACCATTGTGTCAGAAATGGCACACACAATTCACCAGGAAGCCTCTCACACAGTTTGTTTTGGTGAAGAAGGCCAGAAAGACATGAAGTTAGAAAGTAGGTTTTGGTGGTTTCTTACACCCTTTAAAACCAGGAGTAAGATCCAGCTCCCCCCCATGCCCTATGAGCACATTTTGCCCAATCTGCAGGGTGGCAGAGCTGTGTCAGGCTGCCCCAGTGACACACACGAGCATCACTGCTGGGCCTTGTGAAAGGCTCTTAGTAATGAAAATCTCAGACAATGTCAGACTTGTTAGACACATCTGGGATGGCACTGAAACAATAAAATCAATAGAAAGACAGCATTTTCTCCTCTGACCCATTCATTTTTTCCTCCTCCCATTTGTTTTTCTGCCATTATTTATTCCTGACTCCTTGTTTAGGACCATGCAGTGTTGTCATGCAAACTCCTACCTTACACATTCATGTTTTCCAGCCTAAGCCCCTCCTACCATTAATTTTACTAATGAATAAACAATCTGAACTAGTAGTGGGAGCTGGTTACAACCAAAACATGGACTCTTCTGTACACAGGTGAGGAAGACAAGGCACTKCTGCACAGCAGCCCCACACCACATGTCCTGGCATCAGGCAGCACCAYCACAAGGGTGCCAGCACTGCCATCCCCTGCTTCCACATGATATATGCCTAAATTTAATCACTTCTTTCACTCCCCACCAGCAGATCATTACAGCCTAACCAGAAAACACACACATTCCCCATGAGGATGATGAAGTGGAATTTTCTTATTTCAGCTGTAATCACAGGGTTATTTGCAGGGACAAACCACATTTCTGCCTCCAAGCAGCCCTTCAGCTTGTGAACCTCTGCCCTAGGTTTGGATCTCCTCCTCTAGGAACAGCTGTGCCATGGAAGAGCTCAGCACCCTTGGCTGCTTGTCCCTGCTCTCTGCCATAAGGCTCCAGCTGAGCTGCTCTTAAGTACTTTCTAACCTATTTACTCAGGATCAACCAATACAAAGAGTGATTATTTAGGCTGTTAAAACCACTCCAGCTTATTTTGGTTGACATTCTGCAGAAGAGCTCACATAAATGCCTAAGCTGCCAGAGTTTACAACCCCCTTAATGAAATACTTTCTGCTCCTACAAACTAGAAATGATATCCAACAGCAAGAGAAAGCCAGCAGCAGACAAGAAATCCCTCCTGTCATCCCAAAAGAAGCCAGGGCATTTGGCACACTCATCACCACCAAAGAAATCAATTTTAAGAGGAGGACAAGTCCAGTGTACATCTGTTCAGCCCCTTCTCTCAGAAAAGACATAACTTGGAGCTCCATGAGCCAGGAGAGCCATGTAAGCACCTACAATAACACTTAAMACAAACCCCTGCCCTTAGAGGAAGGCAAAAGTGCTGGTAAAAGTCCACCACATCACCTTAAGGCTACAAGAAAGAGAAAAACTTACCACCACAGGCTGGACTACTTGCTTACTAAGACGTTACGAACAGTTCTAACTGTTCCTTTTTACAGTCATAACCAACCCCACCCACTGCCACCAAACACCAGAAGAATAACCAGWGGAAGAAAAACTTCATCAGCATAGCAAGATTTGGGAAGGGAACAGAAACTGCCTTTTTGTTCTGCACATGGGAGGTGCTATCATTACAAGGTGCATCACTGTGGCTCATAATTATCATCAGGTAGGCACACCAGCTAGAAMACCATGAAAAAAAAAAGATAAGGAATTGCAGTAGGAACATAAAATCTCAGAGTCCTTACCTTCTTGCTAAAGGGAAGTGCTAGCGGGGTTGTACCATGGTTCATTTAGAGTCTCACAGCAAACTCCTCCACATATCAAAATTTACATTAAGACAAGGTACTAGAGCATCTCTGAGAAGGATTTGCAAAGATACAGCCAGGCTCTCTTGTAGCAAGTGACACCACCAACATCACTGAGATAAATGATGAGTTTGCAACACTTCTATCAACCCCAAGACAGGTGATAACATGATCATCTCATTACTCTTACCCTTTAAATAACAGAACTCTGTTTGGACATTAAAGACAAAATTTTCAGACTCAGGGGTAAAATATGGTACCAAGTCTCACTTGGATCACAAAACTCCCCACAACAGTCCTTTTATCATTAAAGAAGTCAGTGTTTGGTACTAATAAGGAAAGAGACAGTGAATGTTGGCACATTTACTTCCCCAGACAAAGGTGAGCAACCACAAGAGACTGGTCAGATTTGCAGAGCCACCAAGGGAGCAGTGTAAGGCAGCTCAAGCAACCTGGTAAATTCAATATTGCTGACTTATCTAGATTTMTCCTCCAATTGCTTTGTAGTTTAAGTGTTTAATTCCTAATTTCCAGCTTCAATGTGTAAGCTTGCTAAGTCTTTTGTTTGTATGTCTCATAGGACATACACCCTGGTGGAAATACCTTAATTSCACTGTATAAAAACAAGCTTTCCTTAGAACAGCAAACACAAGAGCCCAGAATAAATTTCTAACCATAAAATCATTGCTATACTGTAAGTTCAACATTGAAGAAAGCAAAACTCATAACACTGTTCCTGTTAAAATCTTTCAACATAAAAAAGAAGTTAAATATAATTATTAATAAGTGTCAGCAATACAACCTCACATGTATTTTGTAACTTGTAGTTGCTACTACTTAAAAAGTTACTAACGCTGAGATGA
Source organism: Cardinalis cardinalis (assembly GCA_014549065.1). NCBI lineage: Eukaryota > Metazoa > Chordata > Aves > Passeriformes > Cardinalidae > Cardinalis > Cardinalis cardinalis. The sequence goes on along the minus strand of JACDOX010000016.1, from coordinate 7,920,191 downwards.
AAGATGATGGGGGGGTGGTAGGCATAAAATATTAACACAAGTCTTCTACGATTCTSGCACCATGGTGGATAATCAGCTTCTAAAAAAAATAAATATATATATACAGAACACATGCCCACGTCTGTAGGATTCTAGTGCTGCTTCAGCTTTCTTTAAATAACGGATGTGCTACTCACTTCCTCAATTCTATTCAAAAACTGTGGGCAGCCATAAACTTGCCCAGAACCATGTGTTTTGTAACACTGAAACTGGCTGAGTGTCAGGCACTGAAAAGCCAAAAGTTGACAAGGCAGAAGAGCAACCCATTCCTCCCTCTTGGCTCCCTTCAAGAGCCAGGTATCTGTCAGGAGAATGCAGGGCAGTGTTTGAATCGTCCAGAACTAAGAAAAAGTTTTCCTTCTTCCTTAATATAGTGCAGAATTTCTGCTTTAATATAAATATTTACCTGAAACCATGAAATTAAGTGTTACGTGGATCATTCAGCTTCCTCACAGATGGAAATCTAATTGGAGAACAGCAATCCCAGGAAGGGTTCTTTAAAGGCATCTGGAAACATGACAAGTTTGAAGTGGGAGCAATGCCCTGGTCCTGCTGAGCTGAGTTTGATGCTCCATCCCCAGCATCTGCTGGGAGAAGCTGTGCTGCTTGCCCTCCACTCACCTCCTGACACGATTCCTGCCTCCACCTGCAAGGTGTAGCCACAGGGTGAGTTAGCAAACTGATAAAACATTACTGAGTGGGTAAGTTTCCCATGAGCTAAGCAGCATGAAAGAAATCATCCTGCAATCACTGAAGCATGGGCTCTGCCAATGGAGCTGCCCCAGGAGATCAGGGCACAAGGCAGGACCACCCGGGGGTACATCTGATGAATTACCTGCAAGACCAAACTGTCTCCAAAGTCTCCAGCTTCAGATTTTGCTGTCTGAGTGTGAATCTTCTGCTTAATTTTTAATCCTAACAAGTTTATAAAGAAGTTTGAAATCTGAAATATTTTGCATTGTTTTCTTACAGAATTATTTCAAAATGTAAAAAACATACTGCAATCATATATGAMAGAACCAGAGCTTCAACTTCAGAAAGCCAGTACAGTAAAAATGTGCTGGGTATTTCAGATCATCATCTTAACACACTGCTGGATACCTCCATTAGCATTATCAGATAAGGTTAGTTATTCAAAGGAATCAAAGTTCTCACAATACTAAATTAAATGCATGTGAAACACATTCAACTTTAACTAGAACACACCACTCACATGGAGATCCCAAAGAACAACCAGGAAAAAGGAACTGGGTTGATATTCACATTTATCCTTGCTTTTTTCAGYCTRTAAGATTCTCTCTAATACYTAATCACTCACACTCATTCTGCTGAATTTTTTCATCACATGGCACCCCACCTTCCTCATAACAATTTGCACTTGACCAGATGGTTATGGTGTGAATTAAGCTCATTTACCATGCACCATGGTTTTCACTTGTCATGATGCTAAATCCTGGTCTGTGCGTTCTGAATAACAGACTGATAAAATGAGTTTATTTTCACCACCAAGAAAAAAGGAACAAAGTTCTTCCCCCACTGCCCTGCAAAGATGGAAATTAACATTCATAACAGGACTCACATGATGAGTAGCTGAGCACTGCAATATTTGTTAGAACAGATACTTTTCAGTCCTCTGAGCAAGGACAGGCACTCAAATCACCCCATCCCTAGTTTTAACCATGAGATCCATGCAYCACATTCCCATAAGCTTTGTGCCAACTGTTTCTCTTGCAAGGTGGAACAGCTTAGACAGGACCTCTGTCCTAAAGCAGCTTACACCTCCCACTTCAGGCAAATAAAGAGACTTCTGAGAGGCAGGACRAACTAGTCCATGTGCCAGGAGGCAGGAGGCAAAGCGAGTGTCTGACATCACAGGTAAATAGCCCTGCTGCTTTGCCTACTGACAAGCAGCTCTGGCTCTGGCACCATCCACACCTGCACGGAGAACAGCARCAGTTTTGATCTGTCAGTTGCCTTCCCTGTGCATGACTGTCTGGGCACCCTCCAGAGAAGGGGCTCTTGAAAAGGGAGAGCAAAATGTGCGATGTGACAACTCAAGCGTGGGGCACCTGGTAAGATTGATGCTCTTTAACAGGGAAATAAGGAAAGGTCTGAAGTTTTCCCCAAAATTTAAGCAGCTACAAGTCAGGGCAAAAGCTCTAAGAACTTATTTAAAAGCAAAACTTCTGTTCACAAACCATTTTCATTTGTACTTTCTCCTGTACATAAGTTTGTTCATATTTTAAATATTTCACATTAAAGAAACCAAGCAGAATAGCTGGCATTGCCAAACAAATTTCACAACTACAGAGCACACCACCAAGCAGCTGCATCAGTCACAAAGAAGGTAAAACAAAAGCCCCAAGGAATCATATGACCATTGTCATTAGTATTAACAAAGCATTGTTTCCAGAAAAAGAAACTTGAATTATGTATTTCCTACAGCAAGTTTAAAGCGAAAACCTCAATAATACAAATCAGTAGCTGGGGCACTCTTCAGAAAGTAGTACAGCCAACTCACTTGAAAACAGCTTCCCAGAAAAGGCATTGAAGACATCAAATACATTACAGGACACTGAACATGGAAAATCACCCAAATTTTCTTAGTCTTCTGAAATATACAAGTCAATTAAAGGAGTCAGATTTAATTTTGTCACAGGTTGAAAGCTCCTCCTGGGTTCAAACAGGTCCCTTTCTACCTCAAAATTCAAAAGATATCTTCAGGAAATCCATTTCTGACACGCTTCTGTCAGCAGTACCAAGTCACACATTCCAGCTCCCTGTATCCCCCACCCCAATGCACTTACAGCCTCGTCAGAACCTCCTGGCACAGGATATTGACTGTCTGCACTGCATGGCACCGGCACACCTTCACCCCAAAACACCTCCTACTCTGTCAAGTCCTGAGAGACAAAGCTTTATGAAAATAATTCATAATATTTCATAATCATGAATAATTTCATAATCACAATTCAGATAAAACTGGAAAATTTTTCAATTCTGCTGAGTGCCCACTGAAAGCGTGCCTATGTACCAGAGGCTACAATTTAACATTGGTTAATTACTTTGTAGCTTTTCAAAGACACTTAGCTTAAGGCGAGCCAATACACTGAGAAAAGTTTCTTCCACAGCAGTGCTTCTAATTTATCCACAAAGCTCTAATCTCACAATTTTGATAAATCTGTTGCATCACAAATAGTTAAAAAGAAAACCATAAAAATGTTTCCAGTCAGTACTCTGACAATGCAATACAGCTGTGAGAATGAAAAAGACCTGAAAGTAGAGAACCTTGAAAGGAAAGCAGAACATATGTTGCCCCATCTATTTAAGCTTTTACCTCCCACTCACACTGACACCCATAAACACTATGCCAGATCTGTGATAAAAGCATCTATCCCTGTGAACCCAGCCCCAGGCTGTCAAAATCAACTCTGATAAGCTATTAAGAGTCATTAGAAAAGTTTTTCACTATTGATACAGTGAAACAGACAAACACTGAATATGTTCTGAGGCTGCTATTCTTAAAACACTCCATAATTGTTCAATTTTTGCCATAGTGCAGTTTCACAGAAAGTTTTGCCAGCACAGATAGATCATCTAAAATAGTAAAGGGAAAAAAAGAAAAGCCATATACTAGGCATCACAACTATTTCAGCAACCTAACAACCATGAAAAACACRAGCATTTCTGACAGCTTTGCTCCTGGTGTTTGTGGAGGTGATAGAGTAGTGCTAGCAGAAACACTCCCAGCAGAACACACTGCAGATTCCTTTGGAATTGCTACCAACACTTTCTTTGTAGTGTTGATTAATGATCCCTTTCCAACAGCTAGACCACACCAAGAACATAGAGCCCTGGAGGTAACTTCAATGATACCTTTAGATCCAGACAACCTGGGCTTGATCATCATTGTCAAAGAAACCATAGAAGAACTGAATTACACTGAGATATATTCAACATGAGATAGCTTGTTGATTTTTTTTAAAGAACTCCAGCATTTTTCTCAGCCTGTTGGAAAACAAAACAAAGGAAAAATCAGACTTCTGACTAGAATTCATAGAACGATCTGGGTTGGTAGGGACCTCAAAGATCACCTGGYTCCAACCCCCCTTGCCATGGGCAAGGACATCTCCCACTGCACCAGGTTTCTCAATGCCCCATCCAACCYGGCCTGGAATTCAGGGGGAAAAGGCAAGGCCTTCCTTTGTATGCCCAACCCCACTGTGCCTCTAGACAGGTCATGTGCCAGCAGAAAAACCCTTCCTGCAGAGCTACATCTCACTTCCCCTCTGAGCCTCCCGTACCAGCTGCACATCCTCCCTCCCCTGCACGGCCCTCCATGTGCCTGAGACGATCCCAGTGCTCAGCACTGCCCCATGGACACACTCTGCTGGCAGCTGGGGGACTCCACTGCAAACCAGACCAGGCAATCTGGGCCCTTTTCTTCTGGTTGGGTGCATCTGCTGATCTGCTTCATACATCACCAGAAGTTGTGCCAATGATACCAGGAATTGCAGAAGTCTCCAAGCCACAATTACTGCTACAGATCAGGTACAGTTGAACTACAGCCTCAGATGACATTCAGCTTAGTGAAACTTATACAGAAGAGCAGAAGAAATTATTTAAAGGAATAATAATAAAAAAAGCTGGCTGGGGCAAAGTCACTTTAATTCATTTTTGACACCTAGAGTCATTGGCTCACTAGAAGCAGTCTTGCTTCTTTGAAGCAGAGCAGCATGCTAATTTGTGCTGGCACCTCACTACAATTTTTTGAACTTTATAAGCGAAGGAAAATGTTTAGAAGCACAATTTTGAAAATCATAGAATCAAAGAGATCACAAGAAGTGCATTCAGGAGAGCATTTAATCCCAGTTACTACACAATTTTTTTTTTTACTATCAACACTCCGCAGCATATTCTAGTATTAAACAGGACTGCAGAACAAGCTCTACCATGAAATCAGAGAAGTGGGAAGAGTGCCCTGAAGGTTATTCATTAGCATTATCTCTATGTGTAGCTCACTGGGGAAAGAATAAGGAAAACTCCTCTGTGGCATTCTATTCAAATGTATGAGGCATATTTAAATGAGCGAGGGAAGTATCTCTGATGCAGATTTCACAGCAGGTCTAAGACAGCATCAGTTTCATTACCACTCAGAACATCCAAGCTGAAGCGCGCTTTGCCATACAAAACTGACAAAGACGCGCACCTTGCGTCTCCTGAATCAYACAAAGGAGCCGAGCCAAGACTCCTAGAGTTCTTAAGTTAACATCGCACTTTTCATACGGAGGCGAAAAGTCCTGAACAGTACCTACTAAAAACAGAGCTTGGCCTAAATTTTATGAGAACAGGGAGAAGAGGAAACTGACAAGTTAATTACAACCTACAGCTACGTCCTCCTTTCAAATGGCTRCACACCAGAACTAATCCCCAAAACTCCTTCCTGCACCCAGACCTCATCCAGCCCATTTAAGGACCAGGGAACAATAAACACTGACGAGCAGAACGGGCCGGGTGAAGGAAGAGAGCGATTACAATGGCTGCACAACAAAGCCCGCAAAAAGGAGAGTTAAAGACACTTTTTGCGAGCGGCACCAGCTCCGCAGCCCGCTCCGCACACGCCGCCAGCCGCGACCCCGGCCGGGACACTCCCGCTGTGTCCCCAGCGGTGACCCCCGTCCCGCCGGACCCCGTCCCTGCCCCGCCGGGCACGGCGCACCTCGGCTGTGCCCCGCACCGAGCAGCCCTCGCTGGTCCCCGCTGGGACGGGGGGGACCCGGGGGTACCGCACTGCCCCGCGCCGCCCCCGGCACGGGGCTGACCGCCCGCCGCCCCCCAGAGTGCGCCCGGGACAGCCCGGGGCCGTGCCGCCCGCAGGGAGCC
>JACDOX010000016.1:7837632-7913164 GCA_014549065.1 Cardinalis cardinalis | reverse complement strand
CCCAATGAAGAGCCCCTCTCCATGTAGTCTCCTCTCAGGCGCTCACTAAGTCCTTGGTGGCCTAGGGAATGTGAGTGATAGATAGACAAAAACATCTCCKTGTGTTCTCCTGGGGTTCATTTGGGATCAGCAGCATTACCAGGTGAAAGGCAAGCCACAAGCTGCTCTCCCTGACCAGAGTGTTGGCTCCTGGAGAGCTCAGGATTGCTTCACCTGCTCCCATAACGCTGGAGGATGCTAACCCTGGATTTTCCTCACAGTCCTCTCCTCTTTTTCATGTGGCCACATCTTTGATTTGGGAACTGCTGTTCTTCTGCTGTTCTGCCTGTGTTGTTTCCTGTAAACACGCCTTTAATTACTGAACCCCCAACATTCAGCAAATTTTTGACTGCAGGTAATCTTAGGGCAAATAATGCCTTAGTTAAACCCAGCCAACCCTAATGAAGTTATAGGAATTTTAGCAATGCAATTGAGGGCAGAACTTGAAGCAAAACTAATTATGAAGCCATAGGTAACCTTCCAGCCAAGACTGCAACCAGCTCCTCATTCTTTCAACCCTGGAGGATAAGTTGAAACACCTATGAGACCACAACACACCATTTCAGAGTTGTGTATGTCTGACAGCACTTGCTTTTAAAGCTGTTTTTTATCTGGACATTTTTTTACATTGGCTTATCAAAGCCAGTGCAGCATCAATCTCAGAGTAAAAGCTATCCTGGTTGAGTAACTCTAACAGATTTTGCTGTGGGCAGTTTTGGGTTCCCTTCTGTTCTCCTTACATCAGTGAGAGCAACTGAAGCAAATTCAGGCACAAGGAACCAATTCACCTCTGCTCTGAAGCTGGCAAGATAATCAGTATCTCAGTTGCAGAAAAAAATAATTTTTTGTGTATGTATTTTGTGTATATTTTTCCAACTCCTGTCCTTGAAAAGGACCTCTTGCATGAGCCAGTGCTCTCTTTGTAAAGATAAGTCTCGACTTATCTTTACAAACCTTTAGGAAGAATTCACCTCTGCTGAGAAGAGACATGGAYAGAGTGACACACTGGATATCACACAAATGTTCCCAAATAGAATAACTYCAGTATAGGAATGTGCTCAGTCATGATATTTTACAAAAAGAAGGTTGCAAGAGTGAGTTCTTCACCTTTTTGCTTCTTTCTTTCCATGAGAAAAGAAAGTGAAATTTGCCATTTAGATGGACAGTAGCTATAAAACACATGCCACTCCAGATATTGCTTTTTTTTCCTACTGCTCTTTTTTATCCCAAGGTAAAGTAATGTCTCCAATGCACATGAAACACGGGTTCTTGCCCAAGTTCAAGCCCACACTTCCAACAGTGCAGAAACTTTCTGATCATCTTTGCTCATTTACCTGGCAAAGGTGTTTTTTTACAGCCCAGGTTCCATCTCGTTTTACGGCTGAATATTCCTCTTTCCTTTCTTTCTTTCCTTCCTTTCTTTCTTTCTTTCTTTCTTTCTTTCTTTCTTTCTTTCTTTATTTCTTTCTTTCTTTCTTTCTTTCTTTCTTTCTTTCTTTCTTTCTTTCTTTCTACTAAGGACTTGACAAATTAATCAAGTGCTCTTACTGCTCCAGTGCTCTTCCAACAGTTCCATCTTGAAAACCAGGCAAGTTTTCCTGGTCTTTACCTGGGACCTCTCAGCACCAAATTCCAGCATGCACCTGGAAGCCCCAGGAGCCCAGCTGTGCAGGGGAGGGCTGCAAAGCTCTGTTCAGCAGACCTAGGCTTTGTCACTAAGGAGTTCTTCTTGAAAATACATATACTAGGGTTGTTTAGATATTATATTKTCATTAAAAAACTTGTTCTAAGCATAGTTTTCTACAAAGCTTTGATGCCTTTTATGTATTTCTCTGTAAGAAATCTGCCTGAAATTTACTGTAGACTCTGTCAGGCATCTCAAAGTATAAACACAAGACAAATACACAAAATTACTAACACAAAGCAATTTATATAGTAAGTTTYATACGTGATTATAATATATATTACATATTATATTACAGCAAGACTGTATTCACAAACATTTCCTGTGTAAGTCGACTTACAGAATAGTTCCTTTCAAAATAGCATTCTCAGTATTTATGCTGACAAATCTGATACAATTTGATAATTATACTGAACATAATTTAGTGTGATAATACATGTTTTCAGCATCTAAGAACAGTATAAAAATGAACAKCTACCAGTTCAGGCAGAGCAGGTTATATCTACCTCACAATCACTTTGCATTGATACTGCAGATTAGAGAGAGCAATATCCATTAAGCAAGAGTATTTCCTGTTCAGAAATTATACAACTCGATTTTATCTCAAAAGAAACACGTACCCGCCACCACCTGAGCTCAAAACAATTCTGAGCTTTTGCCATAAATTGTAAYAGAATCTGTTACAAAGCACAACACGCAACTTGGGGAGAGGAGAAATGTGCTCTATTAAGTTTCARTTGCTTGTGGCAACATTGATTCACTATTTGCAGTTCTGCAGGTAGTTACTGTCCGACTGGACTTGAGCATGTGAGGAGCTGCAGCTCACATGTAGTGAGTACCMACACGTGTTTAAGGCAGCATTTCTGCAGCTCCTTCAGCCAGCATTGCCTGCCAAAGTGAACTGTAGCAGCCCTGACCCCTTCTCCAAGRGCAGGGCTACAGGTGGAGATGCATCTATGTGCTTCCAGATAGAGAAGCGAGCTCCTCTGCTGCAGGAATGCTTTTTAGTTCCTCTTACTTTCTTTATTCTGCTATTTAGAAAAGTTACTTTCAGGATTTATACCTTTCCTATAATGAAAATGTTCTGTGTAGGACAGATCTGCATATTCATACCACAATAACAGCCTCACAAAATTAAAATCATTCTAAAACGAGAGGCGAGGTGCATACTTGTCAAGCAGTAAACACTGAAAATGTTTTGTGGTAAAAAATCATTCRTTTTAAGTGTTTTTAAAGTTGTCTTTCCCCCTCAAGACAGCTTGATTCYAGCCACGCACGTTGCATTTCCAAAGTTCACTGACAGCTCTGGCTCCTGCTAATGCACGAGAAATCCTGCAGAAGTGGAGCAGAAAGGAACATCTGCTGAGTGCAGGCAGTGCTGAGCTCCTGGCTGTTCCTGCAGGCTGCCATCCCATGCCATCCCATGCCATCCCATGCCATCCCATCCCATCCCATCCCATCCCATCCCATCCCAAAAGGGATGCACAGACTGACAGGAGGGGCTCTGTGAGCGCAGCCTCCAGCAGAGAGAGGGATCTCAGCAGCAATCCCCCACCTTTGCTGAGGCTGGTGAAGCCTCATAAAAAGTCTTCATTCAGACTGGAGTGTAGCTACACCCTSTTCTTGGTGTTTCTCCACGGTGTAAGTTGGGATTTCCCCCAGAAGATTATCAAAATAAAAATCCCTGGAGGGCAGAGCAGTGCTCTACAACTCTGTCCTACTCCACTTCCAACAGCACCCAGGAAACACCAGCCACTTTCCAGGAACACCAGCAAGGAAAGCTTCCTTTCTTTTTGAACTATTTCTCAGGTATTTCCTGTAAGAATGACAGCCTGGCAGCCTCTCTGTCTGTGAGAGGCTCTCTCCCTGAGATGCAAACCTGAGATACCCAGCATGAAAAATGGAAATTTCACCTTCCAGCCTCACGCTTTAGGGCAGAGAAATGGGTATCGGCTTCCTCACCACCCAAGCACTGGTCAGATCAGAGCCAACTGAGGTGCACAGAGACACAGCCATGCCTCCCCAGACAGCTGCAGGCAGCCCTCAAATGCAAATTACATTAAAATATATATTAAAGCTTTATCAAAATGATATTTGAAATGTCTCTCCTTGCACAGTCAGTGCCTTTACATTACAAAAGTACCAGATATTAGAGTAGTTCCCAGTGCTTGGAAGAGGAAATAGCTGGCTGGTATGTGCTGGCACACAAAAGCATTCTAAATTAAATTATAATACTGATAAATCCTGCATATGCAAGCCCTGATTTTAGAACTTTTTTTACCATCCACAGCCATTTTCACAAATCTAAAAATAGGGGCTAAACAACAACCCAAAGATTAATTTTTCTTGATATCACTTTGAATGTCTTATCTCTCTTTGCYCTCTGAATGTTTTGTCTCTCTATGCCCTCCACACAGTCAGGCACCACTGAAATGGCAATTACTGGGGCAGCAGAGAATCACAGGCAGCTTGGACAGCCTGCCCTTGTCTGCCAGGCAACAGGGAAGAAATCAGCATAAACAGCATTGCTAATCTCAGAGAAACATTTCCAATGTAAATGGAGCATCTCACTGGAGAGAGATATTTAAAATATTAAAATATGTAGGAAGGGGGAGTTACTTTGGCCACCGAGCATTAAAATTCATCATGTGGAAGAAAAAGAAGACAGAAAACATTYAGGTTAAAATTGATCCAAATCTTAGGAGTTTGGGAAGACAAATGAAATGTGAAGGGAGTGGATGGCAGGATGGGGAAATCAGAGAGGATGACTGCAGGGAGTACAGTCTGTGACTGGCATCCAGGCAGAAAGGAGGCCATCCTGGGCAGGCGGGGATTTCAATGCCCCAAGGATTCAGAGYGGTTCTAAAATTTAACCCAACAACTACAAAGAGAGGATCTGACCTAAATACACCACTGACATGCTTACATTGTCCAGTGCAGCAATAACCTCTGTAGTTTGAGGCYATGAAGGACTGATATAAAAGCAACACCGACGTTGTAATGCTATTTTTAAACTATGCCAAGATTACTGATTGACTTATTCTTTTCAAGACATACCAGTAGATTTTACATTCCGTATCACACCAGCTTTGCATAAAAGGGTGAAGTGGGCATCAGACAGTCAGAGATCCATTGCCCAGGGTATGGCTTCTTGTGGCAGACACACAAAATGTTTTACCCACTTTGYCGTGCAGGGTGTGATTGCAACATTTCCATTTGTAGCAAGGACTGCCTCATCTTCAGTTGACTAAATTGTTTTGGAAGCCTTCCTTGGGAACATAAGCACTGACAAATAACAACCTTTACCAGCTGCAGTCTGCCAGTCTCAGCCCCAAGTCTTCCCTTACCTCAAAGGATTTCACTCAAAAAATAAATAGCAGTGTAACTTGTCATTTCCTCCGAAGTGATTTTGGAGTTTATCATGTTTTCCCTCCAGCAAAAATCAGCGAAGCAGAATTTCAGATTTAGAGGAATAGCTGTTTTTAAAATAGATTTCTTCATGCTATAATATGTTATAATAAAATATCACTATCAAAAGATCAGGGAGTGCTTTTCCTTAGCTGAGGTAGRGAGCCATTTGGGAGCCGGGGCAGGCCGCAGGTTGTGCCTGAACTTGGTGCAGGACTCAGTTAAGACATTTCTTTGGTAATTCAGGTATTCCTCTACAACAGCTTTCATTTTTAATACAGGAATTTTCCTGTAAAATCTTTCCTTGCTTGCTCACTTTGAGATTCAAATTTATAAAGAAGAGTGAAGCAACTCAATATTTTAGTTGTATTATTTCTCTACGTTGCTTTTATCTTGATTTCCTATGCAAGTTTTGAGGCAGCCCAGAGAGGGGTAGAAATCTGAAGTTTGAGTTATAGATTATCAGCAAGTCCAAAGTCTTAATTTTCTGGGTTTTTGTAATGTCAGATTTGTGTCTTCATTGTGTCTTTTCTAAAGTTTGGCTTGTTTTATAGCTTTTAAAGTAATGGGAAAAAAATATCCAGATGTAATTCTTTCTCACTGTTAGGCAAAAAGTGGAGTAGTGCAAGTCAGGAAGTGCTTCCAACAAATGTCTGAGGAAGAAAGCAAAATACAGTACCTTCTTTCAATCCTACACATTTCCAAAATGCACTACAATAAGGTGTTTGTTATCATTCCCATCAATCTCTCTCTTTTTTTTTTTTTTAATGTCTGTACAGCAGCATTGAGCTTTGAAGTGCCAGCATGGGGATATTTTATGATTCATGAAATAATTATGTTTGCATTCAGCTGCTACAAGTTCCAACAGCCAACAGAAGTGCTGGGTTAATCAATGTCTTCTGCAAATTCTTGCTGCTCTTCTGGCTTAGGCAGCAACTGGAACAACACTTTTTGCTCAGAATTACAAATCACCACAGACAACTACTAGCACTGCAGACTGTGTATTCTCCAGGCTAAATAATTTGTCATTGCACGCTTATGCTTTTGTTCCCTGCTGGCAAATGTTTCCAACTCCTTTCATATGACTGCAGGGCAGCTTTCAGAACATGACAGGAATTTTAAAACACTAATAATAATTCTCAATTTGAGTAAAATCAGCTTACTTTTAACTCATAAAACTGGTGTTACAAGTCTTTCTTATCACCAAGAGGAAATGGGAGTTCAACACTGCCAGGAATGCAGATAAAYAGCATCACTTTCATCTTCCTTTCCTTTCCCACAGGTGGGGATGAACAGGGAACAAGTGCCAGCAGAGGAAACTGCTTCAGCCAACACAGTTCAGCCAGGATGCAGGAGAAGTGGCCTGTGCCAGATGAAGGGATTATATTTACAATTTCCCCTGGAGCAACAGGGAGAGCAGTGGCTCCTGATGAAGCAGTGGAGCCTTGCAGTGCAGCACGGCACTCCTCGTTTGCTCACTGCACATGGCATAATCCATACACTGGTTTGATACCTGGGARTTTCTTCCCATAGTGAAGAAAGCAATGCACCTTAGTTTCTTTAGAATTAGCAGTAAGGACAGAAAATGTGGAATTCTAGAAACCCCCGTATGTCTTAATAAGTTATCACGTATCACKACAATATCAAAACAAGATATGAACTTCTGTTGTGTATTATTTTTCCTATCACAAAAAGAAAGGTAATAAAGCCTGCATTTTGCTTGCCTCTTGCAAACACTCGTGCTGATCTGTGGAACACTGCTCATTTGAAAGTTGTAGGATCTGATCAAAGTTGGGTGTGACACAACCTGACCATGTCCTGGCAGAAGAGCTGCCTCTGACCACCCCTAACATCACAAAAGCAGTGAAAGCAACTSTGTGCTCTCATTTTCCACAAAGTGAGCTGCTAAATGGGCTTTCTGCAGCAGTCAATAGTTCTTATACCAAAGCAATYTGTCTTTAGGGTTCACTCCCAATTAGAGATCACAATGAATATAAAATAAATTATTGATTGCTGTCAGGAAATACATTAACAAATCCATCTCCAAGCAAGAGCAGCTCAATGGTTCTAAGTGGAGCAAATTTAGTGATTGGCAGTGGTGTGGAATGACTCCATTCATCATCTGATACTAAACCTTCTGAGCCATGCCAAGATATGGACAGGAGAACAACACAGGACTACCGAGTGGCCATTTCCCAAAACAATGCTTCAAAAATAAGTTTCACATTGCCACAGGGTAAAACATAGTGCCTCATCATGATACTCCCAAAGGCAAGGGAACCTGCCCTGAGGCAGATTCAGGCACCTCTAGTAAGGCTAACCAGCACTGCAGCAACAGTGAAGCGTTTATTTCTACAGAGATAAACAAATTGTGCCTGCACCACTGAGATGCTGCAGTGTGCACAGCATCAGCAGAACCCAGTGACACCAGCTATCTCATTACAGGGTATTTTACTGCAGTAGCTGCATGGATATAAATCCTAAGTTTTGAGCCATGACTGCAGTTCAAGTCTGTGTCTTTATTTTCTGTGCAGTACAAGGATAATCACTGCAGAGAGAAAACAAAGATGTTCAGTCCAATAGTTTATCTACAGGGGATCATTTCAGCTACTGCATCTGGAATAGGTAACACCAAGATCTGTTACAGCAGGGAGGGCAGAGGCAACTGGTCCTGAATTCCTATGCCTAAATGGCATAAAGAAAGTAGAATTCAGAAACAAAAATGCAACACAACATGTATTGGAAAAGAAAAAGGCTGAGCTCCTTGACAGGCTCACAGCCTAGCTCCTGAACAGGCTGTGCAAGTTCTGCCCAGGAATGTCCATGCTGACCACAGAGATTTACTCTCTCCAGGAGCTTTCTAAAGTGGGCTTCATGTAGAGGGGGATATTTGATCATAAACAACAACWATCTGAGTGTAGTGTCATGGTTTTAGTACTTCTAGTCCGTATTCTTTACAGCATAATRCCAGGTAGACATTTCATGAGTCTGCATATACATGTTCTGTATCACTCAATAGGTTACCCTAAAAATTGTGTATGAGAGAGGGCACAGCAAAGAGTATCAGTACTGACAGAAACCTGGATCACCATCAGCTCTCCTGGCTGTGCCCCAACACTGACAAAACCCTGCTGTTGTGAGGGCACTGGGGACATACTAYTTTAATTCTAAACTTGATTCTCTGTGTTATGGCAGAAGTTCTCAGCAGTGTGTCTCCCTTCAAGGAGACCAAATAAATTAGCATAAAGTGGGGGTTGTAAATAACAGGTCATCAGTATTGGCAGGGAAATTATAGGTGTTTGGCAGCAGGATAATCAGTGGAGGTGAGCCCAGCCAATTGCTTTTGAAACTCCTTATTTACTGCTGGTCCCAGCTGCAGGCTCTGATGGCTGTAAACATYGCTCTTGAAACATGGGATGTAGATCCCCCAGAGCATCTGTCCATAGGGTGTAATAGCAAACCCTTACACCAAACAGGGAAACACAATATCGAAAGCAATACAATAAAATGGAGTGTGTGTGCCAGTGAAGCTCTGCTTCATTTGGCTCAACACATCATTGAAAACTATTTCCATGGAACTGTATAGAAAGTGTTTTCAAAATATCCTTGAAAGGCTCCTGGAAATAGTTGTGAATGTCTGACAAGCAAGCACAGCCAGTACTCCTCTTTGTGCCAGTAAAACCAGAGGCACAGGAGCGAGTCCTGAGCGTCTTTTCTCCAGGGTTTTGTTGTCTGGGCTCTGTGACAGTGTATTTTATGTGGTGACTGGAGCTTGCACAGCTAGGAATTTKTGGAGATTTACGAGGCTGATACTCCATTCTTTTCAAGTGCCCCAGATAYTGGCTCTCTAGCAATCCCTTCAGTGCCAGGGAGAGAGACCCTTAGGGAAGCTCCAGGTGGTCGGGCAGAGAGGGGAAAGAAAACTGGTTCTTCATTTCCCTTCAGGAGGAGAGGTTGCARTGCACACAGTGCACAGGCTGTGCCTTGCAGGCTGTCCTGTCTAGTCCACGATTAAGGATGCAGTTTATGGTTTTTTGCCATTCCACAGCTGAGCACGATCACCTGATCCCTCAGGAAGGTCCTGGGTGCCTTCCTGAGGACACTGAACACTCTGTTGTGTCTGGGTGTGTTRTATCACACCCATTTAACACTCTGCCTCCCTTCCCTGCCTTGGCACATTTGCCACTGTCTGGCAGAGGGGCTCTTGCTGTTTCTTTCCACTCACATGTCCTGCACACAACAGCAACAGTCGATTTTCCTTGTGTGGGCAGATGTGAAGCTGGGGGAAACAGCCATTGCAGTGCAGCTTCCATCCTGCTGGGATGCTCAGAGCTGTCCTGGGCATGCAGTCATCCCCAGTAACTTTGGGGGTTGGGTTTGGTTTTGCTGGTTTCTTTTTTTTTAATTCAGGGAGGAATTTAATGCATATYTTAAAATTATTTTTAGTGTACATGTAATATTTTTAATATTCAACTTCATTTCCTGGCCAGTCCATGTGTCCCAGTGGGGGTTTGTGCCTTCTCTGTGACTCCTCCTGGTAGAGAGCCAATTTATTAAAAAATGAAATGAAGATTCTCATTAAATGAGAAAAATCCTATCCACCCTCAGAGCTTCTCTGTCTCAAGGCAGAGCAGCTTAACCCTTTCTTTAGTCTCCTTGCTTGAACTCTTTGTGTGAGATATCCTAGAAGGAATTCCCAAATACCATGGGTCTTTCAGGAGAAAAAAGACATTGAGGTACTTCCCATGACTGTTTTTTTCATGAGCAGACTTAGCATTAAAAATGCACATTTCTGACAGCAGCAATTTGTACTGTTCCTACCACACTACTGCCCAGGATGTCTGAAAAAAAAAGTTACTGCTTCTGCCTCACCACAGCTTTCCTAGCTGCCTGTGGTGCTGCTGATGCCTGGGAATGCAGCAGGTATGCTGGATGCTGCCTGCTTTTTACTATGCAGGTCCTGAGGGGTAGTGAGGGATTGCACTTCAATACAGTGCATCTGAATTTTAATTGAATTGTAGCCTGCAGCTAAGTGGAAAGACATGAAAATGAAATTTCAGTGTTTCACTCTAGAGYTGATGCTCCACCACACCTCTGAAATAACTGATCAACTCTCTCTCCTGTCTCTGTCCTCACCCATGGCTCTGGGAGACCCTGCCAGGAGCCTGGTGCAGCTTCCCAGGCAGGTCACAGAGACATAGACCTTGTCCCAGGACAGTGTTCAAACCACTGCCTGATGCTGGCAGTGCTGGCCACATGCATTTCCTACATTTTAATGAGGATAACATAAGGACAGGGTTTCCAGGGATTGTGGCAGTGTAACCCGAATCTACAAGAAAGCCTGGGTTTGGCAATGCCACTCCATCCTGGTGCTGCCAAATACAAAATAAATGTCAGAAACAAACAGGTAATTGATTCACCCARCCCTTGGCCTTTGGGGTTTTGGGCCATGAAGCACCCCAGAGAAAAGAGCAGCAAGGATGCCTTGTGGTGCCTCCCTGACACCTTGATGATAAGTGAGAGGTTCTGGTGACTGTGGGAGTCAGTGGAGGGCCTTGTCCCYCCCAAACAGCAATTTAATACAAACTTCTGCTACAGCAACTGCATCCACTGGCCCAGGAGTGATTTAGCTCTCACCATGAGCACTGTTGTTCTCAGTTACCCTACACAAACATGGAAAATGTGCAGAGGAGGGTTGTAAAAGTTGCTGTTTTAGCTGGAACAACATAAGAATGAGAGAAAACACAATCAAAAGTATGAAGCAGCTATAAATAAATGGGCACACCCTTGCAAGAGTGGAGATTCAATAAATATTTGAATATACTGACCCCTGAAATCAAAATGTTAAAAATAGTCTCTTGCTTTTGTTTTTCACAAAGGAGAGTACCCCATTGCCAGAAGAGGAGAGGTCACTGTCACGCCTACCAGCTGCTGTGAACCTGCTGCTCACCAGGGGATATTTGGGCTTTGCAGAAGCTGCTTCCCACAAGTTGTAGTTGCAGTCTCCACATCTGTCCCTGCTCCATCCCTGTCCCCTCAAGCTGCAGCAAGCAAAGGTTTTTCCCAAAGCTTTGAGACCATCTGCAGAGCAGGGATGTGGCCCTCTGACCAGGCTTTGTTTGTATTCCTTGTCCATGTGAAATTGTGAGTGTGGGTGCAACACAGCTGCCCTGTCACATCCCCTGCCACACAGGGCTGCTGCTCTGTGGGGTCTGACCTCTCTTTTTCCAGACAGTTCCGCTGCCCAGAACCATCAGCTAGCYCAGCACAGTTCTTCTCCATGTGCATTTGAAGACTCTATCTGCTATTTTAGACTYGAGGTGTGGGTTATCTGTGCAAAGTGTGTTGGTTCTTCCAGCTCTATCAATGTCACAGAAGAAGCTGTGTCTTCATGAAACTTGTCCCACTTTCATTCTCAGAACACCACAGGTCCAGAAGTGCCTCTGCTAAACATTTTCTAGCCATTTTTCTGGTTTCCCTGGTTTTTCCTGTTTTCCAGTTTCCTGGTTTAAAGAAGATCAGAACAGTATAAAAATAAACTTTATATTAAMGAGCAAAACTTGCTCAGTATGTCTTGCTTCACTGTTGGAACAGGAACCATTTTTCCAGGTGCTGGTTAATCATCAAGAAACTTTATAGACTATGCTGAGGCCTTCACCAGGGACATTGCTAATTCTTGCTACTGCTTCTTCTACAGCCTTGGCCTGTGGTATGACATTTTAAAAATTATTTCTACAAAAGCTTTTAGTTTCTATGCCACAGCTTCAGCTTTTGGGGCTRTGCTCTCAAATAGGAATTCCTTGCAGTTTTTAAAAGAAAATGGAATTAAAAGTGCACAGTCCAACAAGTAGGACAGATGTAGCCAGCAGAAGTAGGGAGAGGGCTATGAAGGAAAGTGCAGGATGTCAGAAACAGGATGTTGTGTGTCAGCCTTGAGATTCTGACCTAGAATAGGCTTTGATCTCTGCTCTCTCTGTCCTGTTCATGTCAGGCACGGCTAAGCCAATGGCCACAGGCACCAACAGGCTCCTGCCCTGCAGCCATCCACCAGCAGYGACCTCCATCCACACTGGGGACTTGTAATAATTTGAAACGTTTCGAGTTGCTCTCAGATTTTCACATCTCTGTTCCAAGCATTTGCCCCACTTTGAGGAGAATGGAGCATCACAGGGGTTGGGCTCTGCTGCTTTGGCATCTGCACAGGGCTCACAGGGACTTCAGGGAAAAGTGGTCCCTTCTCACCCCCATCAGCTTTAGACTGAGATTCATTTGAAAGTACGGGAACCATCACAGAATGTAATTGTGTTTACAGGCACGAACGAAACTCATCAGTTTTGCTTATTATTTCAAGTGGTTTGGTTTTCACTTGCTTAATGCTCCATAACTATGGTCTCTACCACTGAAGAGACAAAGGTGTTGCTCTGTTCCCAGCCACAGCTATTTATATCTTGTAATAACACTYCTCGGGATACAAGAAACCAACAGTGTAAAATTAGGACAGAGACACAACCTTCGGGGCCTTTCTGCTCAAAAGCTGTCACTAATATTATCACTTCACCTTTGTTTTCTCTGCTGGATTGCTYCCCTGCAATCCCTCAGCCAGATGGTCTTTAATTCTGTTTATTTGAGCTTAATTCAAAGCAAAAGGAGTCCATGTCTTTGGGGACATCCGTCCCACTTTCAGCACTAGATGTGCTGACACCTCTGAGAGCCCAGTGATTACYAAACCGTTTAAGAGCCTCTAAACGTGGGGGAAGCAGAGCCAGCAGCGTTCAGGTCTCACCCAGCTCTGCCCTTATTGCAGCTCTCCCTGTGTGTGGCCACTGTGGGATGGACATATCCCAGCCTCCTGGTGGGTGTGAACCCCTTCCCTGCGAGGGAGCCCCAAGGGAGAGGGGGCTGGTGGAAATTCAGACACACCTGAGCACTTGGCAGGTACTTACTGTGCCTTTTGRAATGTTCCCTCTAACTCTGAAATTACAGCTTGTCATTCCAGGAGTGTGTTGAGATACTGTTTTGCTGCCCCTTGGATGTTTTTCCCTTAAGGATTCCCTTAGGAGAATTGACAAAAATAAGTACTTAGTAATTCTTTGGAAATCAGACGTGGATGCAATTCCCTTAAATCTCCACTGCCAAAATACATGTATTTGTAGCATATATAGATTTCCTAGTACCCACTTGTACATATATAGATTTCCTAGTACCCACTCAGATTATTTTCCAGTTGTTTCCTTTGCTGTTAGCCTGTCTGAAAAGGATTCACGAACAACACTAGAGGTCCCATTCCTTCAAAACAAAGTCTGTCCTAAAAGTGACTTGTAACCAGATGTGCCACAGTATGTTACACACACACTGTGCTATTTTTMTCCCTCCCTGTTTTCCTCAGTGACTAAAGTTTTATGATGTAACCCAGCACTTGGAAAGGGCTTCTGCTGTTCYACASSGCRGCTCAGTGCTCCATCCCACGGTAAYCTCCCCCTGATTGCMGGGAGATGCTGCCCCAGACGCGCTGGGAGACAGAGCTGGGCTTTGAGCGAGCTGCCTCCGCCCTTAGCGGGCTTTCTGTTGAGAGGTGTCTCCTCTGGATAGGGGTGAGCTGTCTGGGGTGGTCTTCAGGTCCGTCTGGGCCCGAAGGAAGAGARTTCAGACCAGGAGATACAGGGGGATGTTCCCAGCCTGCCTTTTCTTTCAGCCTTGTGCCCCCGACATCACTTACTGGCCGAAGAGCTCTGCAGCTGCTGGGAGAGTGAAACTCAAATCTGCCCCTTCCTCTTTTTCCTACATTTCTCCCTTCAGAATATACGCAAAGATTGATTGAAATTGTACATGGTTTTAAAAAACAATAATTACATTACCTGATAAATTTATCAGAAAAACGTGAATTAAAACTCCCACAGTACTGCGTAGGATTTTTAGAAAAACATACTTAAAAGAACCCCAACCAGCTGTCCGCATTTCAATCCCCAGTGCCTGTGAGCAGGACCAGGGGGCAGAGCTGTGCCCGTGTGTCCCGGGSCCGGCGAGCCGCTCCCGGCCGGGCCGCACCTCCGCGGCTTCTCCCGGGCCCGGAGCTGCTGCCCCAGCGCCCGCGGCAGCCCGGAGCGCGCTGGATCGAGATAATGAACACGCCTCGTTCAACAAACATTTGGCGAGAAATGCAGACGGAGTAATCTAGATACTCATCTGCTTCAGAAAAGGCTTCTGAGAGTTAAGTTACGCCCTTGCTACGTCATATATCCAATTATAATTCAGCTACCTCCCCCTGGGAATTAGTATAGAAGCTCATCACTGTGTAAACTGCAGAATGTGTGGGAAATTGTCTTTTATCAGCTCCGGTGCYACCCCTGGGAATGGGAGCGTTCAGGCAGCAGCGTGCTCCCTGCAGCAATTCCGTCTGCTGCTCCGGGATGCTGCTGGGTGCTYGGGGTTTTTCCATGCCCCGAGCCCCGTGGGGTGGACACCACAGTCCCCTGGCATGGCCGTGGTCTAAGGCCAGCTCTGCTTCTCGCTGTGGGTGGGARAAAAGATGCCAGGGCTGGTGGTACCTTGCAGAGAGTGACACGGGGATGTACAAGGAGCCAAACTGGGAGGAAAGCTCCAGCCAGCAGGGCTGACCTGCTCCTGGTGCACTTTGGGACACRCACACACCCCACCTCCCAGCCAGGAGGGCAGATCAATTCACCCTGAGCATCACCACAGCATCACCCTGTAATCCCCCTCAACAGCCAGGGCAAGCTATGGCTCTGCAGATAAAGACAAGTCATTTCCCTCCAGAGCAGCAGMTTCTGAGATACCAGACAGGTTTAATTTTTTTTTCTATCATTTTGAGTTTTTTACTTGCTCTTAAAAGGTGCAACTGCAAGAGGACAAAACAGATCTACACATATGTGAGAAGATGGTGCAACTTTGTTTTCAGCAAGCCCTGGGAAGTCACCGTTTCTGTCCTAGAGCCGTGCTGCACATCTTTGCCATTTCCCAGTTTACTCTTTCTTTCTCTTTAATTTGAACTTTAACAAAGGCACAACATATGCCCAATGACCTGTGCCCCTCACTGCTGAGCTTTGCTGAACAAAGAGCTGCCCAAGCTTCATGCCCTGAGACAGCTCTCAGCTCCCATGAGGCTGTTTAGGCTGAACCTACAAAGTGAGGCTTGAGCTTTGCTGGTGGACAGTGAGGCCCAGAGTATGGTGGCATTGGGGGTGGATGGGTGCCAGCTCACCAGGATATTTGGAAGGACATTTGGAAGAGGGCRTGGGTGCCTTTGTCACATTACAGAAAATGTAATGTCATATTCCATGATTCCTGAAGTCACCCTGCAGAGCTGCCTTTGTCTTTCTACAGCCAGGTGTAATTTGTGGGTTCTTGTTGCTAGTATTGTCCCACAGCAAACAAGCAGCAGGAGCCCCACTGGCATTTTCCCACAAGAGCCTCCTTGGGGCCAGGACTGTGGTGTTACCTGCACTGGAGTCCCTGAGCCAGAGCCCTGGTGCTCCCCTCGTCAGGGCCATGGTGCTGKACCAGGGCTGCCTGTGCCCAGCACTGCTCACCGGGCTCAGCAGCCAGCACAGCTCCATCCAGAGCACCTCAAATTAGTGAGCTCAAAGCAAACATTGCCATCATTTCACATTCCTGACTGACTTTGTGTCAGAGCACATCAGCATAAAGAAGTGGATGAGCCCTCAGGTTGAAGCAAGATGGTTGTTATTTAGATCTAATGAACTGCAATAGGCAGAAATACCTAAATCATTCCTAAATCAAGGAGTAAATCAAATGCAAGTGGCTGAGATGACAGTGGGGCCTGAATTTCCATCTGCTGAGGGCCAGATGCACCCAACAAGAGTATGAACTCTGTGCTTCCTGACAAGCTGCCTTTCTCAGCACCTGAGWTGAATGCTTTAACACTGACTGACCTACACTTTCTGTTGAGACCATGGCTCTGGGACAGCCACCCCCTGTGAAAGTCTCTGACTTGGCCATCCCCTACACAGAGGTGAACAATCATTTCTACCTGTAATGTGGACAGTTCCCCATGCTGTGCAGGTTTTGCATGGGCTTTCAGCCTCACTGAGCTTCCTTTATTCAGTTTTTAACTAATGGGAAGTAATTTGAACACGGGTGTAACCCCTGGATTCAGAAGAACTGCTGACACAGACAGGGCTGGATCTGGCCTGACCMTCATTAGCAGGAAAAAGGACACATTGTCACAGTTGCCATCAGAAGTCCCCACCCGGCCTTGCCACTGCACCCCAAAGGTTTCCATCTGAGATAAATAATAAATGCAAAAGCCAGCCTCACATCTTCCCCTTGAAGACTAGACAAAGCTGTGTTCAAGTGAAYTAAATCTGCTTGCTCTCTTTTGGTGATGAGCTTGAGGCTGATAAAAGTGTCCTATTTTTAGTGCTAGCTGGAGGCACAAGTGAATGGCTGGCAAAGCATGGAGTGCACTTCCCTGCCCTGCCAGTGCATCCAGCCAGGACTGCACCACCCAGGCACAAAGCATGCCAAGAGCCTTGCTGCCATGCTCCACCTTGCCCCCTTTGATTCAGAGTGCGCTCTGCAATTCCTGTGTCACAAGGAGAGGCTCCTTCCAGCTCAGAGCCCCTGGGCAGGTGAGCGCCAGCCTTTCTCCAGTGCCAGGGGATGCACTGCTGTGCTCAGCACTGGGGCTGCCATGAGCCCCACGGTTCTGCTCCTGAGGGAACCCTGCTTCTCTGCCTGCAGCAGCTCAGAGGGAAATGCCCAGGTGCAGCTGCCTGGGCTGTGTGACTGCACTGCCACAGGCTGGAGAAGAGGGAGGAATCTTCCACCTTTGGTTCAGGGCTGCCAAAAGCAGAAGATTCCTTCTTCTGCTTCTGCTGCAYGTCCTGCACCTTGCACCATGGGGAGGAGGAGATGAGCTTCAAGAGATTCAAGGAGATTTCCTCCAAGTGCTCTGAGGGCTGCTGCTGATTTCAAATTTACTTACTGTAATGTGTCCTTTACTGTGGTCATTTGTCTTGTTCTTCTAAGGCTATGGTCTGACACTTGGTCTTTACTGGATTTCACATTGCATGTGAGCATAAAGATCCTGTCTGCTTTAAATAAAGTTTTATCCAAGATGCTATTTACAAGTTTCTCCAAAATGACARTATTTGCTTTCCTGCAAGCTAGCAGGGTGCATCACACTTCCTGCCAGGCAGCACTGCAAACTGCAGGTGCTCAGTGTCCAGATAGTGTTTCTAAGCCCTCAGAGAGTCTTTCTGGGGGCTGATGTCCTGGGCAGCTGCCCCCTGCACATCCAGCTGTGGCTCCTCCTGTAAGGATCTGGCTGCTTTTTTTTCAAAGTTTATACTAGCAGTTACTCAYTGGGCTTTTTATACACAGATATCTCTTAAACTGTTTCCTTCTGTTCCTTGTCATATTTATTTGTGCTGCATGCATGGAGTTTTTCAGTCTGGGGTGTATACTTGAAGCAGAACAGGCCAGTCTTCTTTATGGCCTTGGTAGAGTCAGCTGCTCATTTGGCTGTTGTAAAAACAAATGAGGAGTTTAAATGTGCAAGACAGGAAGATCCTGTCTGTGTTTGGAAGCAGTGAGTGAGCAGGACCCTATTGGAGGTGGTGGCCCCAATGGCCAGAAGGAGCTGCGGGTGTGAAACCGAGTCCCTGCCTGCAGCAGCTGCAGATCCAGCACAGGCAGGCTTATCTGCCAGCAGGACAGCTGAACGCTGCTCCATGGGCTGCAGCAGTGCCCAGGCTCCGGTGCCGGCATTGCCCTGCAAGCACGGYGCCAGGGAGGGACAGGTCTCCGTGGCTTTGCAAGCTGCCTTCCCAGCCAGGTGCTCGGGGAAAGCTCCAGCAGCCCGTGTGCCGGATGCCTGGGAGCCTTGTGCTGCTTTGGCTGGSGAGGCAGCAGGACTGCAGGGCTCCAGCAGCAGACACCCCCCTGCCGGCAGAGTGACCCTTGCATTCTCCCATGCTCGGCCCCCTGCAGCAGCGCCGTGTGCCGTGCAAAMCCCCAGGCTCTGACGGCAGGAGGGGGAGATGAGCTGTGGGTGCCATCCTCAGCACAGCGCCCAGCMCCAGCCACCTCCTGCCCCTGCTCCCCAGGCTCTGCTCTGCCCCAGCCCCAAGCAAAGGGATCTGTTTCCATTGCCCCTGTTTCCCCACAGTATTATGCTCATCCAAGTYATTCCCCCAGAAGCAAAAGTGCTTTTCTATTATACCAGAATGCCCTTCCACTGCTGYCTGAGGAAGGGGGCAGTGAAATGTTGTTTGCTCTGCTTTATGACATAGTGAGGGGAGATAAGCACAAGGCAGCAACCTAAGCAACACAGCAAGCTCTTTCCAAGAGACACTGGCCTGCACTAGAYCTCTGCTTTGTGTGATGAATCAGTGTCCTTCCAGAGATATAAAACAAGATTTCCTTAATTCCATGGTATTCAGGATACAGAGCTAAACTCGCAGGACTTAATCTATTTAAATTGTCCTGTGATATATATTCAAGAAAACAGAGGTACACTCATAAGAGTTAATCCATTTAAAATTGATTTTGCCTCTCAGCCTTTGTGAAATATCTGTACAGGAGAGCCTGGGGGCTTTCTGCATTTTCCAGTTAGGAAAGAGACCAGCCAAGTCAACCAGGCACAGGGCAGATCTCAGCTTGCTTTACTGCAGACATGCTATATCCAGTCTTTCAACTAGTACMCAAACCCCAAACTGTTGGAAAGGAGCTGGGGAAAGCCACCAGTCTTATTTCTTCCAGAGATGATCAAAACAACCCCTGAGAACTGCTGCAAAGATAAGCAAGTGGAAAGGTCCCAAGGGAATGAGCATGCTTAAGCTCAGCTCCCATGCRGAGGCAAATAAATGGCTTTAAATTGATTCCTTTGCCAACCCCCGAGCGGAGACAGAACCACAGAATGCTTTGAGTTGGAAGGGACCTTAAGGACCATCGAGTTCCAATCTGCCTTCCATGGGCACCTCCCACAAGACCAGGTTGCACCTGCCCGGAGCCCATCACTTCCCGGGGACACCGGAGCCCATCGCTGCCCGGGGACACTGGAGCCCATCGCTGCTCGGTGACACCGGAGCCCATCGCTGCTCGGTGACACCGGAGCCCATCGCTGCTCGGTGATACCGGCCCGGAGCCCATCGCTGCTCGGTCACACCGGAGCCCATCGCTGCCCGGTGACAGCGGCCCGGAGCCCATCGCTGGGAGCCCATCGCTGCCCGGTGACAGCGGCCCGGAGCCCATCTCTGCCCGGGGACAGCGGCCCGGAGCCGTCGCTGCCGCTGCGCGCGGCGGGGCCCCAGCGCCACCCTCTGGGGACGCGGCCGCAGCCGAGCAGTCCCGGCTGCCCTCCCGGCCCCTCTCCCTCCCCTTTGCTCCCCTCCCCTTTGCTCCMCTCYCCTTTGCTCCCCTCCTCGCCCCYTCAGCGCTGTTTCGGGGTTCAGCCCCGGAGGAACTTCAGGGGCCGGAATGGGGCTCAATCCCCAGCGCTGCCGGGCGCAATGGGGATTGAGCAACTGCGCCTTGGTGCTGCCCTTTCAGCTGTGGAAAGAGGGTATTTATGGGCCATTTCAGAGCCAGCTGTTGAGAAAAGGTGTATTTAAAATATTCTTAAATCTCCCTCTCTCGGTTAAGAATCTCAACCTTTGGTTTGATCTTTTCACACAAAATGAGTTKGTTTGGAGTTTTTTTTCTGTTCATTTCCTGATCAGCTCCATCAGCKGAGGAGAATCACCTCCAGGAGGAAGAACGGGAGGACATTGCTGCAGAGAAAACCTTGAAGTTTGAGAAATGAGATACTCTGTAGCACAGGCGTGTCCAAGTGCTGCTCACACCAATAGATRCTCTAAAAACAAATTACTGTAAGTTTAGTAACAGGTTGCGGATGTGAGTGCTTCATATCTGCTTATAAAGGACTCCTSTTGTTATTTATTGCCCCTTTCAGGATTAGCTGAGGAAGGAAATGGGAAATTGTACTCACTGGCATGTCATGGAGCTGGCTGAGGGGCTGAGGAGRAAATGAAGCAGAAGCCAGCTGAGAGCAGCACCTTGCCATGGAATGCTGCAGGGTGGTTTTGGCCCATGTGAGGATCAAGGCAGCTTTGACTCAGCATTCCTCAGGTGAAAGTTTAAAATCAAATCAGCACAGCAGTGAGCACTTTTGCTGCTTCCTTCCATAACCACCAACTCGTGCCCAGTCACAAGCTTGGATGGAGAATTCCACTGCAGAGCTGAAGATGGCGAAAGGCTCCCGGTTGCCCCAGACCAACAGTGACAAATGTGCCAAGTTCTCCCCAAAATTCAGCAGTGATRTGTTTGTCCCCACTCTCATGAAGGTCGCTGGTGTTCTGCATGCTGGGACACACAGAAAGGAAGGTCAAGCATGCTGTCTTCCTGCTGAAGAGGGCATTTCCCCCCTGTACTAAATATGGAAGCAGACATAAGTAGCCCTCTTGTTTTTCCTGGGGTCATCTGAGGCATAGAAAACTCTGGAGGAGGCTGTTCTTCAGCCTCCACTCCTGACTCCTTCCGTCCCACTGTTGGCAGGGCCAGAGCGGGCAGAATGAGGAGGGCTGGCCTTGAATATCCCACTGTTCCCACAGAACACCCACCTGAGCYGGTGCCCAGCCTCTGGGCAGCCYCTGTGAGGAGCACTTGATGCAGTCACAAACAGGTTTTTGTGTGGGGTTTCTTTCCCCAACCAAATGAACATTTGCCAGAACTCTGSCCCTCCAGTGCAGTGTAACCATTGGCAGGGCAGTGGCTGTTGTGGGTATGAGCTCCTAAATCACAGCAAGAAGGAGAGAAGTGATTGCACAGCTTTTGCTGCTTTGCTGCAAGCCTTGGCCAGTCCCACCAAATCAAGCACTGCGGGATATCTGGGATGAAAATATCAGATCCACACAGGATCCAGGCATCATCCGTGGGATGCACTCCCAGCCCTGAGCCATCAGAGCCCAGGGATTTAGCAAGAGTTGCTTCCTTCCAAGAGAACACTGGATCTAAAATAAGTTACATTTCCTTCATTGTTTCTTGGCTTGAGCTTCTAAAATTCAAACTGTTTCTGTTTTCCTGGTGTTAGTCATGCACGCAGATTGGGAGCTTAACCTGTAATTCTGGCTTTGCTGCWACTATAAAACATTCACCCTGGGTTCTTCTAAACCAGGAGCAGAAACCTTTAATTTCATTCCACTAGAGGAGTTTAATCCAGGACTATGACATTTCAATTAGTTAKTAATACATATTTAACACCCCCAAAATTAACCAAGAGAAGGAAAAATGTTGTATATAAGCAACAGCAAGGATTTTATTTACAGCCAGCAAAAGCTCTAAATTTAGAACAAAGATCTAAACAAAGACCTTGCAGTAACTCCTTCTGCCTGTTAGGCTGCATAATTTAGGAACTTAGGTTCAAAACATAATGTCTGAGTTTTTAATTTCTCCTTAGTTTGAATTTTCGGCTGATAAGGGGCAGAAAAGCCTAAAATMTTGACAATTTCCCCTAGATGGGGAAACCATTTCTGCAGGATACTGGTCCTACTCTGGAGCACACAGATGTTCCTCATCCACAGGGGTTCAGTGCAGCTCCCTCTTTGTCTTTATCTCCTGGTAGCTATAGGCCTTCACCTTCAGTGGGGCTGTGAACACCCTCAGTGTGCCCCAAGCTGCTGCAGATGCTGGTCCTGCATGGTGCTGGCCTAGAGCTTGGCAGTGCTGTCCTGCAGCATCTGAAGTGCTCCATGGCTGGCCTCTCTTGAATAAATGTGTCACTAAGAAATACATTCAATTTTATATTCTTTAACATCACTGCTTTCTGTGCCTTCATAGGTGGTTATTTATTAACCACAGCCAGAGGTGGTTTTGCTCCTCAGCACAATAAATCARGCTCTTTTTAGCACAGCCTGAAGAATTCCCAGAGTGGTTTCAGYTCCCCCAGAACCACAGTGTGACTCAACACAGTGAACAGAAAACCAGACTTTCCCAGTAAACTCCTGYTTCTCCACAGAAGTTATTGCTGGATATGGGTTGGTTTCTTTTTCRTGGTGGTTGGTACTGGGGCTCTTCAGCCTCTGGATTAACCTTGGAGCAGGACATTGCAGGGGATTCAGCAGGCAGCCCTGGCCTTACAGAATGGGKGGCAGAAGTGGTCAGTGAGCAGGGGAGAGGTGATGAACAGCCAAGGGATAGAGGAAGAAATCCTGCAGGCTGTAGGGATTTGGGAGCAGCCTTGTGGAGGCAGCTGTTCAGGGGGTTGAGGAGCTTCCTGGCTTGGGCTTRCACACACACAGACTGGCCACCATGTGCAGGATGCAGCCAGCTTTCTGCACTTCCTAAATAGTTCCGGGATTATTATTATTATTATTACTTTTCAATCTATGTAGGAAATGAATAGAGGTGAGAATGGAAGTGCAGGGGTCAGCAAAGRAGCTGCTTTRTTATTTCTAACACAGCACAGCAGRSACCTGGAGCTGTTGACTAAAGCACAACAATAACAACAATACCCTTGGAGCTTCTCTTTTTATGAATGACTACTGATGTCTTTATTAGCTTCCACAGCAGTTAGCAACACCTGTAGCAGGAAAGAGATTTATACCCATTAATAATGAATTCTGTGTTAGCAATGGGGACTAACTCAAATATCATTAGCTGTACCTAACAATAAATCATAGAGGTCATATAGTGCCCTTTGAAAGCTCTGATGTGACTGTTGTGCTAAACTCACCACACTCTCTCCTGCCTGCCAGAGCACACAACAATGTTAATGTGGTCCTTGGCAGTCTTTAGAGGAAAAGTAAATGCTGAACTTCATTAAATATAATAGCACATAATAAGCTGATATTCGTTTACTTAATGCTCATGCTATGAATAGCAGATATTGACCCAAATGTGAGAATAGCCTTATCCAGTGTTCTGTCACCTAACATTAATCTTTATCAGCTTTGTGGTCATGTTCAGAGATCTCCCCTGGGTATGTTTCCTGGACACTGTTAAACAAATAAATTGCTTCTGCTGCCTATAATTAAAGACATMTATTCAGCAGCAAAGAGGCACAAATGGAAGTGTACAGCAGGAAATTGCTGCACYCTGAGTGATCCTTCACGTAAACCACAATGGCAGAATAGGACACACTCCCTGCTGGCAAGCAAAAAGCAGAAAAGAGAATGAGATTAAACTCTGACAAGCTGCAGTGCAGCCCTAGGGTTACCACATAAAATACTTTGATATATCAGCAWATACTCCTGATTTGGGAGAGATCATGCTCATTTGACCCCATCAYCACTGTTATTCCAGCTTTTACTGCCACCTTGCATTGACATCTCTCTGCTACCACCACCACCACACCTCCACCTCTCTCCCCATCTCTATACTCTGTCGACACCATTTCTTGCACCAGAAAGTAAAGCTCATCCCCAGGAATGGGGCAGGTGGTTCAATCAGTGGAGATTTTTTGGTAGATTCTTTCCATAAAAACGGAGAAGGCCCATTTCAGAATTTTCTCCCACATCTGTCCACCCAGGTTCAGAGATAKTCACAGTGTGTTCTTCCTGGGCACTGGAAAGAGCAGCAAGGAACAGTTTAATTTCCTCTGGGACCCAGACTCTATCAAGAGAAAAAGCAGCAGAATGGGTCACTAAAAAAATGATCATCAAAAGGATAGATAGATAGATAGATAGATAGATAGATAGATACATACATACATACATACATACATACATACAAACTTGGGTTAAACTAATCCTAAGGTTTAGGGAGAAAGCCATGAAAGCAGGAGAATTCAAAGCTGGGCTGCCATGGTAACCCTGACTCATGCCATGGTGGCTGGGCACTGCAGCAMCTCCCTGGGACCTCCCAGCAAGTGCTGATGTGTGCTCTGCATTTTGTGAGCATTCTGTGGACAGGTAAYGGAGCTGGAGAAAGCAGCTGGTGTGTTTGTGGAAGAGGATGCAAGTTCTGAGGGAAGAACTGGAAACCCAGACCTGGAGAGCGCCAATACAGGCACAGGTAAATCTGGGCTCACAAGTGAGGTTGCACATGAACTCCTGAGCCCACAGCCCCAGCAAGCCATGGGACCATGAGAAGCTGGTCAGGAAGACAAAAGTTTTAGTAGTGAAGCTTGGAATACTGAAATCCCACCTGTGAACCCTAAATCAGTGCCAGCTCTAGCATGGGTCCTGCTCACAGGGCTACAACTTCCAGGTCCTGCWCTGGCCAGCAGGTACCTCTGTGCAACAGAACAGCTTCATTTCCCTCCAAGAAAAATTTCTTGCAGTCATGGAAATCCCTTCATGCAACTGCATCCCATTTGTAGTTACTCTGTGGAGGAATTGAGTCTAAACCAGAGACCAAGGGCTGATAAAATCTCAGTTAAAAACAGTTTGACCTGCTGGCTGTAGGACAGGAGAGTCTGGCTCCTCCTGCCACATCAGAGGCAGTGCCCAGGAGAGCAGCCACAGGTTATTAACAAGAGGTGTGATGACCAGGAGCTGGAGAAGATGTTTTCTTGGCACCAACTGGCTTCATGTTAATTGTATATATAAAGTTATAACTTCCAGACTCCTCAGTGTCTTTGGAAATCAGACTGATTCTYGTGAGCATTTTTAGAATGCAGCCGTTTCAGAATTAATTTTGTCCAACACAGAAAAAGTATGCAACATCTTTCCTCCACTGTAATGTTATTATCTTTTCTCTTTCCCTTTCAATATAAGCGTTCTGTAAAATCTTGTCAGTAAAAGATATGTATTTGTTTCTCTTTCAACACTTACATTAATTCTGGATTTGTTTAATCTTCACAAGTAACAAATTACCTTGTAAAATCTGACAAAATTCACTTCAAAGCAAGCTGCTCTCCATTGTTCCTTACAAAAACAGCCAATGCACTCTTTTTCATTGTGCATGCCAGCATTCATTGCTTTGATCATGATTTTTAGTGAGCTGCAATGAAGAACAAAAGTAGATATTCAGAGAAGGGCACAATTCCCAGCTCTGCTATACATTGATACACCAAGCCTGATTCATAAAATAGCAGTGTGCTTTTAGGCATCTAGAGACAGAATGTAGAGAAAACAAAAATGTAACAATAGTATATGTATCCACTGAGCATCTTCAGACAAAAATAAAACATGGAAATTTGGAGAACAGAGCATTTGCATTGGCAAAGCTGCGACACAACTCATCTGCACATGCAGGAACTGTCAGCRTGCCAGGAAGAGCCATTAAACAGCACGTCTGTGTAGTTAAATTGGTTTGTTTGTGAGAGCAGATGATATAGTGCAAGTCAGAGCAGCAGGAAAATCCTTTGAATAGAAAGCCATGCACAGTCTGAGATTTGGAAGGCCACCTCAAAAGACAGATGGGGCTTTCTTAACCGTTTCTTAACCTATTCAGCAGGCACTGAGTCTTCACCTCACCTTTGATTTAGTAGCTGCACTTTATCCTGCTTCACACTTTGTGTAACTGACCATAAAATAACAAGGTTATTTCTACTTCCAACAGAAAAGTTTGATGCTCTGCTTCTGGAAGAAGGGAAACCTCCCAGGCACTGCCAGTTTTGCTCAACCTGTCCTGGCTCCTCCTTGCCAGGGWCCAGTCACTGCTGTTCAGTTCCAGGTACCGTGTCCCTACACCTGTGGGATGGAGGCAGGATCCAGACTGGGCATACCCTGTTTGGAGMAAAAGGGCACCAACCTCCCAGTGGACATTAAACTTCTTCTTCCCACCTTTTGAGYCATGGGAAGGAGCCTCACTGCTGGATTTTCCAGGGTGGATCTGGCCTTTGAAGAGAAAAACCAAGCCAACCCCTTCAGTTGCATAGAGCACACCCTGCTGGGCACGGCCAGGCATGGGTGTGCATCTCCATAAGGAAGGAGAGCAGGGGCACTTCTCACTAATTTGCTCAATGTCCTATCCAACCTGGCCTTGACACTGCCRRGGATGGGAYACCCATAACTTCTCTGGSCAACCTGTTCCAGTACCTCACAGTAAAGAATTTCTTCTGTATATCTAAACTAAATCTCTCCTCTTTCAGCTTGAGCCCATTACTCCTTTTCCTATCACTACAGTTCCTGATGAACCTTCAGAAAAAATAAGTCAGAGGACCTTCCCCTCTTAATCACGACAGGAAAAGACTGCCCAGTACATTCAGGACAAATATTTTCCAGATCCGCTTTTCAGATACATGATATTTTCTTTCCTACAGCATGCCTTGTGCTGAGCACTTCCCATGCTCACAGAAAGGAAAGGCATGTGTTCTAGCACCATTCCCTATCAGTCTCATAACCTGCATGAAAACAAAMCTGTTTCATAGCTGCTGGTGTAAATAGCCCAGGCACAGGGCTTGCAGTGTGACTCAGTCATCAGCAGCTGGCAAATGCCACTGTCTGTTTCCACACCTGACACACACAGYCACAGACAACCTTGCCATATCTCTCTTCCCTGCCACGCCTTCTTCAGGAAACATTTTGCTTGATACATTTTTGACAAGTGTGTTTTCTGTGATCTGATTTGCTGTTTATGGGGTTTTCATCACTGCTGTTACCTGGGTGCCCAGGGAAGACTATGTGGGAGCTGAGTTCAGAGCATTTCCCAGCATTTCCCATTTCCCAGTGCAGATTTCCCACTCCCCTGTGCCTGGAGGTGGGTGTTGGACCACATTCTACTGTTATCTTTGTGTTTGCATTTCTTAGTGCATTTCTTCACYCCCTGCAGGATGATTTGAGTTCCCTCATAGCATTGCCAGCTGGGATCCTCCCTCCCTCCTCCAGTTTCCCCTGGYTCCTCTCTTTGCCAATACTTGCCAAAGTTTCTCGCCTCTCCTCATCCTCCTGTGACCCTCCTGGCATTTCTGCACCATTTTGGGTGCACTCTGCATCCTTTGTGACCACCCTTCACACAAAGCTGCCTTTGCAAGACAGTTGTCAACAACCAAATCTCCCAGAAGGCTCCCCCTGGGACAGCACAGGGACCAAGGTGACACAGTATGATGCCTGTGGTGGCAGGTGCCAAGGGAAGGTGCCCGTGCATCAACAGTGGTTTTCAGYGCTGGGCAGGAGCAGTTCTCACGAAGAGAACCAGAAATCATGATTTGCATCAATGGCTTGTCAAACAAGCTGGCAAACATAGATGCTCCTACATGGCACTCAAGGTATGCAGCTTTTCCTGTTACCCTACCTCTCTCAGACCAGCACAGGCTTGGTGCTCAGGAGTTTGAATCCAATGCTCTTGCCCTGTTTTATCTGGCCATTCACAGTTCCACACAGGTCTCTTCTACTCTCACCAAACTCTGTATCCCCGGGGAGCAAGGCCATACAGAGAAGCATCTCCAAGCCCCAGGATGCCATGCAGGAAACCTTGGTGTAATTCTTGGTTCAGCCAGATGTTTTGGGTTTCATTTTGACTATCTTCATCCATGGTAGACTGTGACCAACAGTYCTTCCAGCACTTGTGCCCCTTGCTTCTCCCTGTGCSCAGAGGGCACTCAGGAGATCACCCACTGTCTATGCTGCAGGATGGAATCAGCTCCAAGTTATCCCTAAAAATACTTTTTGCCCTTATTTTTTTAATACAATGATTGAAAAAAGTTTTGCTTTAAAATCTTATGTCCCTAGGTGACCAGATGAATCTGGAGATGGGTGATATTTTGCAGAGGCTGAAAATCCACCCTGTATCYGTCTGCAGTGAGTATATAAAGATTTAGTGGGGCCAAGACCTATCTGCCARTATCAGCAGTGCTAGCAAATAAGCCAGGAAGAAACAGAGAGGGACTCCTGTGCTTTCTGAGCCTCTGAACTATGAAAGCAGCAGCAAAGTCACTCAAAAAGACACAAGGCTTTATGCTTGAAGTCAGCCTGGCCATGGCAAAAGACCAAGAAACATCCACAYGTCAGTGGTGGTTTTAATAAGGTGGTCCTGCTGACACCACAGAGTGCTTGGGACAAGCTGATACATGAGCTTGATTCATGGGAGGCCCTGGGAGTCCATGCCCAAGCTGAAGAAGACAAAAATTCTCATTACGTGGTCAAGATCAGAGAGGGCATGAAGGACCTTCAGCTGCTGGGCGCAGGGCTCAGCCATGGTGTAGTGGGGAAACTGGGACCAGTTTGTGCTCACTCGGGCGTGAAATGCATAGATGAATGGTTGAGCAGGACATGGAAGTCAGAAAACAATTCAAGTAATTCAATTGTGTATGATTTCATGTTAGCAAATCTTAGCACATGTACAATCTGCTATGTCAAGGAGTCTGCCATCCATAAGGATCTTAACCTGTGACCTCATCTTCTTCCTCATGTGGGTTTGGTTTTGAGAAAACTGGGCCAGGGACAATATCAGATGCAAGTCTGAAGATTTAACAGCTCCTTGCAGAGCTGGCCATTGCAGTCCCTCCAAGGCAACACATCCCACTCCTATGGCAAGGTGAGATGAGCCCTCACTGCCGYCCTGGTGCTCATCCCTGCCTGCACCTGGGGAAGAGCTGTGCCAGTTCTGGGGAGAAAGCAGCCAGGTCACTTGCAAACACTAATTATGACCTTTATCTTCTATCTYGGGAAACTTTGTCCCTGTTACACCCAATTGTCCTCTTGCTGATCCTTAGGAGCAGCAGAGATAACAGCAGCCAGCCAGCCTGAAAACACTGCACATCCCCAGCAACACCCTGCAGAGGCAGCAGCCAGCACAACCGCACCAGGAACAAGTCTTTGTTCTGGCTCTGTCTTGGCCAGGGGGTTTCCTGGTGCTTGGATAACACCTTAGTAGCCACTATTACATTTGTCTCCATGGGCAAATCAGGCATGGCTGTGTCACTGTGGTCCTGTGGTTATAATGCTCCTGATTTAGGGGCTCTATCAACCTCTGAGAAGCCATTCTGATGCAGAAAATAAGTGTGTTTGGAGTGGAAAGTTCAAGAGCACCGTGGTAAAGCTGAATTTTAATCGTTGTGTWAGACTTGACTAAATACCAAAACTGGGCTTTTATTTGAATGTTCTTTAATTCTGCAATGACATAATTTCCTCTGCCTAATAAAACATGAAGTCATGCAGCTGCCATGAGTGACACACTGATAAACAATTCAAGATGCCTTTCAATAGCATTTTTCTCCAGTTTCCAGAGCCATCTGCCTTCCCCAGCTAAGGTTACATCATTACAGACTTTAATTATTTAGAAGCCATCATGCTTACTCTAATGCAATTATTGTGTTTGGCTGTCAGTTAGAGCAGAAACAGTGYGCAATGAATAAAGTCAGCAATTTTCTGTACTAATTATTTATTCAAATTTATGCAAATTCAACATTGAGAGCTTGAGGTGTATGCTAGGCTCATTCTTCCTTATTTTTAAAAAGAACCAGACTGTTCATGCATTTCCAGTGTGTTTTCTTCCTGTCATCCCAGTACTTCTGCTGGTTTGGCTGAGAAGCATAATGATTTTTTAAGGGAATTTTTTGAGGAGGATGTGTCCTGATGTCACCTGCATGTGCAGGACAGGTGTGCATGTACCTGTTGCATGTGCACAACCACCTCTGTGTTGACCACTTGACAACAGTATCTGTCTCAATATGTTAAGCCTTTACTTATTTTACAAAAAAAAGAGAATTGACAGAGAACTCCAGTTTGTGTCAGTGCTTTGGGAAACTGTGCTTGTTAGAAGTCAGAATAAGAGCTGTAGCTGGGTTAAAGGAGCCAAAGAGCAAGGGGGACAGGAGGTCAGTGTAGGTAATGTGGAGGGAAGCCTAAATTTATGCTCAACCTCCTTACATGTATTGATTAAGTGTTTTGGCTCAGGAACAGGCATATATTACYGAGCAAATATTAAAAGCTATGCAGGTTTCAAGGGGAAGCCTCTTTCCTCTGGGAGTTGCTGCTGATTACTTATAATTAGTTGAGAGGTCAAAACCAACCAGAAGATCAGATGAAAATTTATGGCAGGAAAATATGAGGAAAAACAAATAAGGAACCATATATTTAATTCCTGCTGCCGGTTTCAAGCATTCATTACAGAAATTAATGAGAAAAAAACGTTTAAAACTTCTTGTCATTTTATCTAGTAGGCTATCGTAATTCTCTATCACCTGGTTGTATCACAGAATCCTTTGGCTGGAAAAGAYCCAGGTGGGGGTCGGGCTCTTCTCACAGGGAACCAGCAACAGGACAAGGGGACAAAGTCTTAATTTGCGCCAGGGGAGGTTTAGGTTGGACGTTAGGAAGAATTTCTCCACAAAAGGGCGATCAGACATTGGAAGGGGCAGCCCGGGGAGGGGGTGGAGTCACGGCCCCGGWGGTGTTTAAGGAAASACTGAAGGCGGCAYTCGGTGCCATGGCCTGGTTGACAGGTGGTGTTGGGCCATGGGCTGGACTCGGTGACCCCGAGGTCTGTTCCACCCCGCTCGGTTCCGCGATTTTGCGATCCGCGGGCTCCGCACGGGCCGAGCGGCGGCGCCTCCCCTCACGGCRGCCGCCAGGGGGCGCTGCGCGGCGCGGGGGAGCCCCTCCCTCTCTCCCTCCCTGCCGGCCCTCTGTGGCTCCGCGGGGCGGGGGCGGGGCCGGGCCGCTCTCGCGATACCCGCGCGGCGCCGCCCGGCCCGCGGTGCCCGGAGGTGGCGGCCCGGCCCGGCCATGGCGTCCGACAGCGACACCGAGGAGTTCTACGATGCGCCCGAGGACGTGCACCCCGCGGGCTCYCCCGCGCCGTGAGTTCGCCCTGCCCTCCCTCCTCTCAGCGCGGCCCCGCCGCCTCTGGGCAGCTCCCGGGGGTGCGGGGGGGAAGCGGGGTCAGAGCGGGGCCGCGGCCCCCATGGGAGCTCGGGGTCCGCTCGGAGCGCGGGGGGGCGGGCACCGAGCGGGGCTCGCCCGGCGCTGCTGCGGACGGCGGCGGCCGTGAGAGGAAGGATGAGCTCATACCTGCCTTCCTGAGGCGGGAGCGGGTGCAGTGCTGGGAGGAGACGGCCGGAGATGGCATCGGCATCGACAGAATAATCCCTGAAATGCGATAAAAGTAACAGATTTTCTGAGGAAGGAGAAGACCAGCGAGCTTCGTCAGCAACAGGCAGCTGTTGCTGCGTGAAGAACAACTTCTGGTGTGCTCCGTGCTCTGGTTTTAGTGGTGCCTTTAATACTTTTGCTGTTTTTAATGGGGACTGGACTAGATTATTTCCAGAGGTCCCTTCCAACCCTGACAAATCTGTGATTCGGTGTCGCTTTCGTGCCCTRAGCCGGTTGGTCCCTGCAGTGAAGGTTTACCAGCGCTTTGTGGGGTAGATCCCAGTGCTGCTGCCTCAGAAYGAACCCTGACGCTGTTGTTGGTGTCAACCAAATCTGCCCCTCCTGTTGTAAATCTCTTTCTGGTTGTGTGCTGTTCAGGTTATGCCTTGTMTCAGTTCTGGTTTTCGTGTAGCCTGGACCAAACCTCTTCAATATTTTACGTGGTAGGATGAGGTTTCACATGGCCTGTAWAGAGTAATAGATATGGATTGTGGGATCCATTTGAAGCTTTAATAATGGACCAAGRAGCTTGTTTTAAGCTGCGACTCAGTGGTCACTGGATGCCTACAAGAAAGAAAAGACTAGATCTTTTCTCCTCACCTTCAGATCCTGTATTAGAGTTTTTCTGAACTCAGCTGCTTAGCTGTAGCCTGGTGAAAAGCACATCTTAGCATACAGTTCTGCAAGATGTGATAAGCCAGATTCACAATGCTTGTACTGAAATGAGGTTTTTCTCCAACTGCTTACCTCCTGCTAGGAATACTGATAAACACTTCTCTGAGTTGCATTAACTCAGAGTAAACAGCTGAAAACTAGAAACAGCAAAAACTGTTCAATAAGTTAAAGCAGCTGAAGCCAGTCAAGGTTGGGACAGAGGTGGTGAAGGTGAGAGATTAGTGTGACTAGAGACCAAGACAGGAAAGGGGAAGCAGACTGTTTGGTAGAAGTGAGCTGTTAAATCTGCCCAACTGCACATCCACCTTTTGTCTGATACAGATCATGCCATGTGTCCTGCCTTTGCAGGTATCCACCACCTGTACCTAAGCAGAACTTGATAATATGAWGTCACTCACTAGAAATTAAAGTGAAAGATGCTTTTAATTTCTCTATTGCTCTTCCATAACCTGTGTCAATGCATCATTGATTTAAGTCAATAGAATTCTGTGAGCCTGAGTCAAGTAAGGTGRTGTCTGTGGGCTTAGTTTGCAGTACAGCTGCTGGTCTGTAATTCAGTCTGTTGTTGAATCTAACAATAGGGATAGTATTTTCTCAAAATAAGCTTTGAGATTTCATAAGAGCTAATTTCACACATGCATTGGACACTTCTAGGAAGCAGGCTGGTATATTATTTTGCATGTGTAATGATGTTGAGTTGGGACCACAAAAAWAAAAATCAAAWCCTTCTTGTTGCAGGCAAGGGAACTGAAAACAAGTACATGTTGCCCTCTGCAGTTTCAGATATTTCCTCCTGCATTCAGTGTTCTGATGATCAGTAAAATCAGCTGGGAGTCCTTTTTGGCAGCTCTAGTTTGCAGCAAAGCAGTGTAGATACATTTGCCCTCATTAAAAATGTGAGGTTTGTAGCTTCCTCCCTCCCTAGCCTTTGTTCTATGTGGGGAAGTTTAATAGCTGCTGATAGAGAAACTCTGAAAGTGGTGCCAAGTGTTCACGTCAGCTCGCTGACTTCTTTGCTGTTTACTTGCTTTATTAATTGTCTAGTCTATAAGAGTGGAGTTTTAAAGTTGGATGTAGGCTCCCAATTCCCACTGTTAAGTCATTAAAATACTGATGCTGGAGTCCCTCTCAAGGAAAGCACCATATTCTCATCCTTGACTACATCTGTAGCTGGTGCTTTTTAAGAACTAATTAACAGAAATTACAGAAACCAAAGTGTTTCTTTCAGGTTAAAATGGTCCCGAGTAAAAAGGGAGAGGTGGTGTGACAGAAGATGCCCCTATTTAACCTCTGTCACTCACTTTAGAAGCACTATAACCATGGAAGAGTTTTGGAAAAGATGCTGAAATGTAGAGGCCTGAGCAGTCCCATGCAGGAAGATATCAGTTTTGAGAGAAGGAAAGTATGAAGTAAGGCATACTTGGTTAGATGCAGGCATGTGACAGACCCTCTATGTTTTATTTATAGGAAAAGTGATCCACCCACTCTGAAATCAAGAACTGTTAAACCTAATCATTTGGACTTCATGTGCCTAACAGTGAGGGGGCAAGTTTGTTCCTAGTGTGCTTGTATCCTAAAAATTGTTATGAGAAACCAAATGAAAGAGATGGTGTAGGTAATAAGAAATGTCCTCTGTTTTGTTTAAATACTTGACTTGTAACTTCAGTAATCCTGTACTTTAGAAGGTGCCTTGATGCTTTTCCTGAAGMATTTAGTGTTCCTCTGTGTAGAAGGCAGGTAGGGTTAAGTTGTGCCCCATTGACGTGTGGGAGATTTTTAGTRCAACTTTTGTGTGTGTGAGTGTTTTAGCCAATGGGCAAAGCTGATCGTGGCAGCAAACAGATGGAGTGGGAAGTGTTGGTWGTGTTCAGTGCTGCAGATGCATTTCTGCACTCAGAGTTTGCTGAGCACCCCCAGGGCAGCCCAGACATGCACTGCAGCAGTGAATCCCTGTAGCTTTGGAGGTGTGACAGCCATGGAGAGCTGCAGCAGGAGTAATTACAGCTTCCAGGGCAGCCGCAGGCTGGAGGGAACATGGTGTGCAGGACAGGGGTGAGGGCAGTTCCYGGGCTGGCTGCTGAGCCTGTATGTTCTGTGCAGGGCACAGCTGCTCTGTGCACTGCAAACACCTGCCCATCTGCTTGCTGGCACACCTGTTGTGTAACAATGTACATCCTCCCAGGAAGGCAGGCACTGTCGCTTTGGGATTTGCCCAAGGCCAGTACTCACATTGTTTTTTGTTTGAAGGGCTGAATGTTTTGTTTTCTGTTACAAAACTTAACAACAACATGTTGAAAATGTTAAGCCCTCTTCAAACAGGTGCTAGGCTGGAGCTCCCTGATAGTAAGAATTGGAGCTTAGTGTGGTCTGGTCACTGTCAGGATGAATTTGATAGTGGGATAAACAATTTAAAAAAAAAGTTTCTTTGTGAGTTTGTTTGACTTTCAGAGTAATCAGGCATCTATTTGTGCAGGTGAAATGGGGTATTTCTTTGAATTATGTTTAATCTTTGTAGATAACCTTGAAGCCTTCCTTCTTTAAACTGGTGGAAAAGTAGTGTAATGTAAGATAATTTAGAAGTTATGTGAAATGCAGTCTAGAGGATGTATGGCTATCAGTTTATAAATCCCACTTTTTAGTGAATGTTCACACCAGATTAGTTTTTGCCTTGTGTTTTCTGTGGTATATGTCAGTTTTCATGTGCTGCYTGACCTTTCAAAGCCAAATCAATATTTGATCTTTGGGTTGATCTTATGCAAATATTTTCAGACACTTTTTCCATGTATATATGTTTTTTAAAAATGCAAAGATTTATACACTACCTCCAGAAAACTAATGGGCTTAAGTAAAGGGACATGGAGAAGTCTGTAAGTTCAGGTGGCTGGGAAGACAGGACCGTTCCAGAGCTACACAAGATTTCAGTTACCGAGCTGGCTGACTCTGTGTAAACGCAGCAGCACATAAGCAGTAACTGCTCAGGACTCTGGGAGCCATGCTGCTGACAGACACACAGCTCAAGTCCTCTCAGGCAAGACACTGCACTTACCTGCCTGTATTACAAACTGATCTGAAAGTGGGGGTTTTGCCAAACAGTTGTGGAAGCTTTCCAGTATTTTAAAAGCATGCAAATCCCATGGTAAACCTTCTCCTTAATTGTATATGTGGGTTRTGTCAAGCTATCAGCACCATGTTATGTTCTACACCTGCTAGTTTATAACCTTTATCACTCAAGCACCTTTTTCCCAAGGTAGCTGAGCAGCCTGAGCATGGAAAGTAACATCTGGTTTTGTTTGAGTGCAGGTTTTCTACAAAACTAATTAGCTGAAGAAGTCTGAAACAGTAGCAGTGTCTTTTGAACCTCCTATTTTGTGTAACCAGTGTAGGAATGAGTTGCCTGTACCAGAAGTGAGGTGCTAATTAGTGGGAAGTGTCACAGTAGAAAGCTGAAATATCTATTTGCATTTGAGGGATTTGTCTTATTTAGGTTGTTAAGCAGTGTCTTGTAAAACAGGAGCCTGGCTGAAGCCTAGGCATTAATGGTGTAATTATAATATATTTCATTGTTAAAGTCRTCTCGTGGACTTAATGAACTGTGACACATTTCTGCCACTCCTAAGAAAATCCAAGAGTTGATAGTGGAACTGAAAATGTTTCAGTAACCAGAAATCCCACACAGGCTGAGGCCTTTCCCAGCAATGTATTTTGCGATACAAAAAATGTTCTTATTTTTCTGGCCAAAATACTAATTTTTCTCCTTTTTTTTGCACATTGGGGTTAGAGCTTTCTAGGAGGATTATACCTCAAGCGGTGTCACAGGTATTGTGCACCTGAAGTTAATATTTGGACAGAAGCATCTCAGTGTAGCATGTTAAATTAGTTGCAATAATAGAGTGTTTATGTAACAAYCCACTGTACTTTCTTGTTTACTTAGCTCTGCTGTATAAAGGGGATCTTTGCTTTTTTTGTGTTTAAATGCTTCCAGATGGTAAAGAGCTGAAATTCTTAAAAAACAATTGGAAACAGTTGTGGTTTTTTTCAGGAAGTATTGTTCTTTAAAACGATTTTGGAGGCRGGAGGGGCAAATGAGGCTGAGATGTCAATATTTGTCTGTATTGCTTGGYGCCAGGTGATACTTGGGGTTCGGAGTGTCCCTGATCTTGGTGGTCAGCTGGGGTCTGTGTGCAATCCASGCAGTTCTTTTGGTAGTAAGCTTTTAGGGAATTAATCTGCAACTTTGTCTCTGCTTGTGACTGACAAACTGATAAAATCATAGGACAATTCAGGGTGGAAGCAGTCTGGAAAAATCATCTGGTCCAACCTTTCCTTTATGTATCAGCAAGATTTTGTAGTCAGAGTAAGTAGTGTGACTCTATATTTAAATATCTTCCAGAGTTCTGAAAGTCTTGTAGAAAATGTAAGTTCAGGATATAATAAGAGCTGACCATTCACWAATTGAATTGACTTGACAAGAAGTAATTATTTGATACCATTCCCCTAAGATAGCTTGTTCTTTCATGTAATTAGTGTGACGAGAGGTGGTGTGTGAGTGGTTGCTAATGCTAAGTCACTGTTTCTCTCTGAGTAGTTCGGAAAGTAGCGCACACCAGTTCCTTCCTGTTACAATGTATTTTGTCTCTGTTTATACCAAATGTCCTGATTAGAAACAAGATCTTAGGTTTGCTACAGAGTCTGAAGGGCAGAGTGGCTGTGATAGTGCGAACTCTATGAATCAGGATTCAGGCACTTGATTTGCAGAGTGCTAGAGTGTTGGTGCTTCTGCTCTCTGAGAGTTTTTGTTTCTTCAATGTCCACCCAATCCTTGGCAGACCCGTGCTAATTTTGAATTTTCTGTAGTGCAAGATGTTTTTAGTTTTATACTTGGAATAACATCTTTTTATTAGAAAAGGRTGATAGGTGATTCCTAGAAGATTCTGCTGGCAAACTCTCAGGATTTTGTAGAAGCTGTGGATCTGTGGGTGGTATAGAGTAGGGAACTTGTATGGAAGTGATGTGAAAAACATTCACTTTGTTGCCCATCTAAATTATCAAGTATACAGTTYCTGCAAAGGAAGGCTGTGTTGTAGAGTGTTTAAAACAAAGCTTACTGTCTGTGAACTCTACCTAAGTCTGTCTTCTCTTTCTAACAGGTCACCAACAAAAGTTGGAACCAATGTAGTAAAGGTGAGTTTCTTCTTAAAATCAGTCAAATGCTTGTTGACGATGAATACAGGGTTGAGTATTTCCACCTAATGTGCTRCAGTACCCCAACATCTGCACAGAGGAAATTACAGGCTTTCCTTGTTGTATGTAGCAATTGTGCCTGTCTTGAAATTCCAGCTTTCCTTTTAGTTAGGGTATGTTACAATGTCTCGAAGCTCATTTTATTCTGAAATGTCTATGTGCAATTTAATTAAGCTGTATGGGATTGCTAAACTGTGCTCTTTCAACTGATTTGTGAGTAGTAAGCAAGGCTCTGCAGCCGCCTGGCTTTTGGTCCTGATTTRTATGAAATAGTTGATTGTGCTCTCTTCTGTCTCCAAAATAAGAAAAATCTTAATGTTTRTACTTCAGAAGCCTCCCCTCTAGGTTATGTGAAGATAAACCACTATATTTAGCTTAATGAGACAGCGTTGCCACTTCCCACGCAGGTAATTGGTATTCTGTGCGTAGTGACAGCAAGGCTGAATCCAGCACACAGTGAATAGGTGAGGAGCTGGAACCTTGTGCAAATAACACTCATTTCCTGCTCTCAGAAGGGCCAAAGGTGCTGCTGTACAACACTTCTTGTAGGTTTGTCWGCAAAGTGTTGGGAAATCCTAGTGAAGCCAGTGTTTCTGAGCTGTCAGCAGTACTCTGCTCTGAATCAATAGTATTTTAACAGTGATTCCGTGTCTTGCTATACCTCTTAGGGAACAGGGCCTTACCCCCAGTTTTGTGTTCTGTTTAATGTCCCTTTAATAATTAAGTATTACAAATGTAAGCCTTTCAAGCAACGTTGTTTTATCATTCTCACTAAACCGTGTGCAATCAATGAACTTCAAAACTAACTTTAATGTCTTCGTGAATTATTAGCTATGAAGTTCTCTAGGTTGGTATTTGATTATTGAATTTTTTGAAGTATCTTCCTGAAGTACTTGTTCAAAGCTAAATTTCTGAAGGTGGAARAAGTAGTTTCTGTGCTTGGTATCATATCAGTTCAGTGAATGTGTGACTAATGGCATCATTTGTCTTGGAATGGGTAAGAAATATTTCCTAAGTCCAAAGTCTAATAGGTGTGTGAGTTTAATGTCAACAGAATTGAAAATTAATATAATGGGCTTCTCTAGGCACTGATTACATGTAAGTATTTATTGTCATCATACATTTGAAGATAAACTTTAATAATAAAGCAAAGTAGAGCTTGCATTTAGATTAGAAATGCTTTGTGGCAGGAAGGAGTGGAGAGGGAGGAATGATTTTTCTGTAATTGCAGCTGTCTTTGCACTATATGCCATTTCTTTGGGTCAGAACTCCCCAAGATGGATGTCTGCAAGAGTTTGGGGCAGGGAGGAGTTTCAAACATGATATGTTAGGATGCTCTAGAGGTTCTGTTTGGTTGTCTGAGAATCTGGACAAAGTCTAAGGAGAAATTTTTTTAATATCTGTACTAGACAGTCAC
The DNA here is from genome assembly GCA_014549065.1 of Cardinalis cardinalis. Taxonomy (NCBI): domain Eukaryota; kingdom Metazoa; phylum Chordata; class Aves; order Passeriformes; family Cardinalidae; genus Cardinalis; species Cardinalis cardinalis. The sequence continues at coordinate 7,874,742 of JACDOX010000016.1, read as the reverse complement.
TCTAAATAAAAAAACAGGGACAAATGATTGAAAATACCCTGTTCTAGTTGGCTCTGCTTTGAGGGCTACTGGATTTCTGCAGATCCCTTCCAATGTCAAGGATTCCATCAGGTTCCACTTTGGATATTGCTGATGTATGTGCTTATGGATGATGTGATGTTATGGCCTTTCATTGGACTGGAAGGTCTTTAAAGGGTTTTTTTTTTCCTAATGCAAACTTTTTAGGATTCTAATAATTCATGTAGAAGAGAAGGGATATGATGAAGTTCTTACTGGTCTGTATCACCTGAGGTTAAAGCAGTATCCTATGGTAAAAACTATTTGTGGTTCTGAGCCTAAAATTTTGCAAGAATTGATTAAAATGTTTACTCACAAATGAAATATCTCAACTTATTTGGATTTTGGAAGGATCTGCATGAAGACGACTGATGGCTAAAGTATGCAATGTGCATTAGGAATAATTGTAGAATGTAAGATTCCATCCTAGAAGCTCAGAAGTGTATTTGTGACCACTTGATAGAGCTGCCTTCATTTGGAGATTTGGATAGCCTGCCTTCATTTGGAGATTTCTAAATAGTTTCTACTATATGTGGCTGTTAAACAATTCTTGCATCCTTTCCTAAAAGCTGATAAAGAAAAGAGAAAATACTTTAATATGGAATTTCCTTGCTGCAGATTATCACATGTGTTTATTTCTCTGAACTTCATGCTGCCTTCGGTTTGATTTTAGTTGAGGTTGCAGCCTCTCATATATAACTGCCTATTTTGTTGCATAGTGTGCATGACACTGGAATACTTCTCATGTGTACTGAGCATTACTGTTTAAACATCTGACAGCAGTAATGTGTGAAAATGTGTCAGATTTCTTGTCCTTTATGCTATTGAATTTGTTGGAGCTGTATTTTTGTTAGATCATCTTACTGAAGAAGTTAGTACCATAGTCTTATGACTTTTTCTTTTGTAGGATGTGGACAATAAACTACATAAAGCTGGAAATGAAACATTTGTACGAGAAATGAAACAAGATGATTCAAAAGAGGTTAGTTACATATTGCTTTGAGCTTCCAACTAACACAAAGAATATTAAATAATTTAATGATCAATATTCATCCTGAAATTACCATAGGTTAGAATTAGTTGTTAATGTTAGTAAGACTGTTCATCTAAAGGGTAAAAATCAAACTTAAGTGTTCTGAAAACATATTTAGGATTCACCAGTTTTGAATTATTTGTGTAATTTACAGGATCATATTTAACAGTACATGAGAACTCTGAAGAGTGAGCAGCTTTTGTTTCCTAACAAAAAGTAGTTTTGTTTTCTCTCCAAATATATTGAAGAAGACTGGAGATTAGTTACTTTGTTTTATCTTTTGAATATGCCCATTTCTGCACCAAGGTTCTGGTCTCCTTTTTAACCAAACTGCATATTTATATATAAGAACTCTACAGTGGAAGAGTTCTTGTGGGTATTGTGCAGGCTGACTGGTTTGTGTACCCAGGAAATGCCTGCTGGTGACTGGTAGAATTGTTTTGTTTTGTTTCTCTAGATTATTGACAGTATTATAGAAGAAAGCCAGAAGGCCCAACAACTAGAAGATGATGCTTTAACTTCTAGAGGAAATGAATTGACTGTTCCAACTTCAGATGCAAATGCTTGGATTTCTGGAGCAGGTATCATTAGTGATGTCCCAGAAGTACCAGCTGCTAAAATACCATTACCAGAAGACATTAGAGAACCAGAGGATCAGAGTGTGTGTAAGGACACTGAATTGGAGTCTGGGAAGGTTTTGTTTAGTTCTGACCAACAGGAATCTCATAAACCAACAAAAGTAACAAGTGCAACTGACCATAAAACAGATGAAACTGAAGCACAAGGAGAAACATCAAAAAAAGAAGACATAACAGACAAGAAAGAGACAAATACTTTAGAAAAAGTGGCTTCAGATTTATCTACCAAAGACCCTTCTACAGCAGAAGAAATGCCCCCAGCCAAGCCCCCCAGGCAGCTGACTGTAGAGCCTGACATAGTTGCCAGCACCAAGAAACCTGTCCCAGCCCGGCCCCCGCCTCCCACCAATGTCCCTCCCCCGAGGCCACCCCCCCCTGCACGGCCAGCTCCACCTCCCCGGAAGAAGAAGAGTGAACTGGATTTTGAAGTGCAAAAACCTGTTCTAGAAGGCAAGTGTTCTATTTTAGATGGGTTTATTTATCTACAGGGTATTATTTTTTTGTGTTTTGAGTGAAGAATCATTCAGTTCTGTGATTTTAGTTTAGTTGATAGGTAAAAAAATCATGCAACAATCTTAGCTTATTACAATGAAGTAATACTCTTCTGCTTTACAAGTGTTCCTCATTCACAGACTTTCTTGTAAGGTAAGACTTCCTGCTAAAATAGCTGTAGCTACAGCAAGGAGAAGTTGACTCATCAATACATAAGCTAAAAACAGTTACTTCAAAAAAAAAGTGTGAGTGATCTTTATTTGCATAGAAATGCAAGTCAAGGAGTGGACTGAGGTCTTATGAAAATGAGTAGTCCTGGGTTACTAGGAAATTACTACTAAGAAGAAGTTAAGAAAGCTTAAGAGGCCTAGATGTGAAGTCATGCCTGAACCTCCAACTGTATATGACATACATAATTTTAAGTTAGATATGGTGTCAGTTTATCCTTGAAAAATAGCAAACTGGTCAGAAAGGGTGTTCAGGCCTGTAAGTGATGTTAGGGTTTGATCCCTAGGGCAAGTGTTATGCTCTTCTTTCTAATAAATCTCTTTTCAGTTTCTCGAGACAGCTTCACAGCTGGTGGTCTTTTAACTTCAAGTTCAGTGACAGAAGGTGTGCCCAAAGATTCTCAGCCTTCCTTGGATTTGGCCAGTGCAACTAGTGGAGATAAAATTGTCACTGCCCAGGTATTGGGAAATGGTTGTKAGTTTGATGACTGGAACATTTTCTGTTGCTTCAGTGATACAGTAGAGATAATGTAATCTCTGTCTGCACAGGAAAATGGGAAAGCAGCTGAYGGCCAAACAACAAATGAAGTACTTGGACCACAAAGACCCAGGTCTAACTCTGGCAGAGAGCTCACAGATGAGGTATCTATGGCTGTGGTCTGTACATGGAACACCTTTGTGCTTGCTTTCCCTGTCTGGTAAAAAAGTTGTTGCGGTCAGGTCACTCCTTGTTCTCTGAACCTCTCCATGCTGTCACCAGGAATGCAAATAGGAGTGATGGCACAGCTGGCTTTGTCCACCTAAGAACTTTGTGTCCCCTGAGTCATGTGTGCCCTTAGCCTTTGGAAGTGTGAGTTGTAAGAGACCTGAAATGCCATCAAGTTCATGTTGGTAGCTATGCAAACACCTCATAGGATTTTCATGGRAGGGAACACCAGCAAACCTGGCATTTTGTCATGTGTCTAAAAGGGGAAGGAGTCAGCAATAGGAAAATGATCTTCCTCATACTAAAAAATAGTTTCTTCAGTTAATAATCCCACTAATGACAATGATATTTGGCTTTTGTAAGTTCTCATTTATGTCTGTCACTGTACAGCTTTTTTAAATTGTTGCTGAACCTTTGTAAGCATTCATGAGATACTCCAAATAAACCTTTTCCTTTGTGGTACTAGTCAGTTCTAAATTCCTTTTTTCTCTGTATGTTAAGTTTGCCTTTGGCTAAACCTAAGATACAGCAGCTGGAGTAGGAAAGGGGAAGACTGCAATGTCTTTTAATTACATAGTATGTTTGATATTAGCATGAAAAGTGTCAGGCAGTGGTTGATGTCTCTATAGCTGCATTTTTGATTTATGAAATTGAAGCTTGTGATATGTAACTGTTCATCTTTGTCTAGTGGTTGATAATGTTTSCACTAACATGCTAATTTAAGCTTAGTCTTTGTAAAATAAATATCTAGTGAGCTACAGAATTTCCCATTAAGATAAGTAATTTGTAAGTTTTGATGATTTCTGTTTTGCTCTAGGTTTTCAAGTCTAATCAAGTTCTCTTCATTTCACATCTTATTTTTTTCTATAGGAAATTCTAGCAAGTGTAATGATAAAAAACCTCGATACAGGTGAAGAAATACCTCTGAGTTTGGCAGAAGAAAAGTTGCCAACAGGCATTAATCCCCTGACTTTGCATATCATGAGGAGAACTAAAGAATATGTCAGGTATGAATCATGAGAGCTTTCAGCTCACAAGATGCTGTTGCTCTCACGGGTTTTGCATAAACGGAAGCCGCTCTTACGCAGGTAAAAAGAGCCCCAGTCCATCTGTCTGACTAATCTGAGCTGATTCCCAGTTCTCAATGAACCAGGCTCATTATTGATTTCTCTCAAGTTAACTAAAACTTGCTGATCTTGCTGGAACTTGTCAAGCAAGTACATCTGAAAATCCACTGATCTGCAGTTAGCCTTTGATGTACTAAATGTCATTTCTGTGCTGAATTAAACACGTCTTGTGTTCAAGTACTGGATGTTGTTCGTGCCACCACCTCCTGTAGCTTTTTCAGTGGTTCATAGGAGACTGTTTCTCTGAAGATCTGTTGTCATTAGTGCAGCTGACTGCTTTGAGGTTTGCCTGTTCTTAATGCAGCTTTAGATCCTTCTAATGTGTAAAATGGAATCTTTTTGCAGCCTTTGATAGAAAAAGACAAATGCTTAATGATCAGAATATCATGTCAGTCTAGATGTTCTTTTCAAAGGCCATATGAATTTATACATCAGACAACTAATAGGTTTTTTGCATTGGTGTATTATTGAGAAACTCACTTTTCTAGAACTCCATTGTGGAAAAACWTCTATTTCAGGATTAACAACTATTAATTTATTTGATCTGCAGAAAGCAAGATATGAGAACAAAGTGGCATGTTACCAGTTCCTAGTAATTTAATGAATTTTGTCTGCTCTTAGCTTTCAAAGTGTCACTATAAGCTTAAGTTGGAAATTTGTGGCAGGGAATCTTTTGCACCTGCAGAGTGTATGCAGCTTCAGTATCAAGATGCCTAAGAATTGAAAGATCTGTTTATTATGTGATTAAAATAATGTCCATGCTTTTCCAACTTGTTACATAGAGGRATAAAGATGGATCCTAAAATGCATGGCCTACTTTATTAATGTTTCACTCAATTTAGATTCATTATGATATCCCATTAAACAGTCACTTCTGTATTTCCTAGTAATGATGCAGCACAGTCTGATGATGAAGACAAAATGCAGACACAGCAAACTGACACTGATGGAGGGAGGTTAAAACAGAAAACGTAAGATGCTGTTTTATGTTTTTTCCTTTCCCTAGAAAGAAAAAACAGATTTTATTTTTCTAAGAGGAATCCTCCCTTCTGTTTACTGAACAAGTTACCTTTCAAGTAATTACTTTACTAGTGATACCTGATTTTACATAAGCCTGTAGCTCTGWGGTTGAACTGGAGATTGCATGACTGCTGTCAAGCAAAATAAGCTATTTTGCTGCTTATTTTAAGAAGCAGTAATGAAAAAAGATAAGGTTGCATTACAAATCAAAATTACTGATTATAGTAGCAAAAAAAAAAAGACAATTTTCCATTATTATGTGTTGAAAATGTACCCTTGKTTTTAAGGACTCAACTGAAAAAGTTCCTTGGCAAGTCTGTGAAGAAAGCAAAGCACCTTGCTGAAGAATATGGTGAACGTGCTGTTAATAAGGTYAAGAGCGTTCGAGATGAAGGTAAGTGACAATCCTTTTTTTTTTTAATAGGGTAGTTGGTTTGTGCTTGTGCTTTTAGGAGTCAAAGCTGGCAGAGGAATGTACACTGCTGCATTCTACCACTGTTCTACAGTTGGTGATATGATTTTTTTAGAGTTGAACCTTGTAGCTTAGTAGGCATTTTGAGACGACCAGGTTACAAGGATAAATTCTTGTAAAGTAATAGATGAAAGACCTTTTCAACTAAACCAGCTTAAAGCTCTGATTTTTTGTTGTGCTGTTAGAAAGAGGTTTTGATATCAAAACGTACACATTTTTGGAAAGTTACTCCAGCAAAGGTAGAAGTGGGRATTATCTTCATTACTTTAGTAAATCAGATTGTTTTCTGGCAACCAGCACTGCAACTGGAATTTTCATATAGCATGAGCTCCTGTTTAATTTCCCAACTACAATTGAATTCTCCCCTTCCTGTTTCATCAGTATGGGCCTTTCAGACAGACTTCTAGTGCTGCAGCAAGCTGGTGTAACCACAGCCTGAGATAAGTGCCATGGAAATGCTGCACTTCAATGTCTTGTGTTGCCAGTGGCTGTTGGCCAYGGCTCTTCTGCAGTTCTTGTACTTCATGGGCAAATCACCAGGCCATTGCAGTGTACTCAGAGAGAAGAAGCCAATAGACTCATTTTCAGCACRCATCAAACTGACAGAAATCACTTAGTGCAGGATCTCCTGAATGCAAGACAAAGTGCCAAGAAAGGGGCAGAACAAAAATTGATAGCAGTTTTTATTTTCAGTGTTCAGTGTTTGGATTTGCTGTAGCCTAAAATGAATGCAGATGTGTTTTTAGACCTTAATGCAATACTGTTCTTATTTTGCTTTAAGATCTTTAAATTGCCTGTAGAAATTGTCTAATTCATGACTAATCCACTACCAAAAATTTTGCTAACATATTAAATGGGTGCTGCAATATCAAGTGCTGAATTTGTGTTTCTCTAAGTCTTCCACACAGATCAAGATGATCCCTCTTCCAGTGATGATGAAGGGATGCCCTATACAAGACCAGTTAAGTTCAAAGCAGCACATGGCTTCAAGGGACCTTATGATTTTGAACAAATTAAAGTTGTTCAGGATCTCAGTGGAGAGCATATGGTAGGTCTCAAATTCCATCTGTGGTTTTGCTCAGTCTGTTCAGCCTGAGATTCAACTTCTTATTTTCATCTACTTGCTGGCCTCCAAAAATGACTGTCAGGTTTATTCTCTGTGGAAAAACTTCATTCTGGAAAATAATAGTCTGGCAAGAAAAAAAAAAGGAAAATTTGGCAGGTTTGCCCAGATCTTCAGGGGGTAAAAAGCATGTAGATTCTTAGGAATCAGGGATTCTCTGAGCTCTCCTTTGAAGAGTTATGGTATCAAGTGGTATTTGGTTTTTTTTTTGTCCCTGCAGTTACAACTTTAGGCTGAAATAGGCTATTTTCCTCTATCAGAACTGAGCACTGAGCAGCAAGCTTGGCCTGCTCAGCAGTAAATAAATGAGTCTATTAGACAGATGAACACAATATTAAACAGAAATACTTACTAGGTTTTGGAGGCAAAAGTTGGGAGAGGTTAATGGAGTATGTGGTTCAGAATGATAAGGTGGGGAGAAACCAGGRTAGGATATTGCAGACATGCCTGTGGAGAATCAGGCAGAAAAGCTACTTTTTCATCACTGTTTGAAGTGTGCATGCTTCCCTATGGGTCTGCAATACATTCTAGTCTTCCTGATTTCCCTAACTTCTGCTGTCTGACATTGGAAGCAATCCTTCATCTCTAAGTGTTGGGCTGAGGGTAATGACCTACAGCAGTCAGTGACCAGAGATTCCAAATTGTCATCCRCAACTGAACTTTCCATTCCTGCTGGTAATCCCTGCTAGTTTCCATCAGGCCAATATTTGACTTCTTAAACCCAGGAAATTCCTCCAAATAGGTGGATCATGGTGGAGTCAAATGCCTGGTAGCTCTTTATTCAGTAGCAGGAGGAAATGGGATACTGCTTTTGTGGTTATGTTTTRTTGACTAGTAACTCTTTGGACTTGGCAATGGAGAAAGAATTGTTATTATCAGAGGCTGTGCAAAACCCTCGTGCCAATGATGAAYATAACAAATATATGTAGTACCCATTTTGGTTGTAACCAATCACAGTTTCTACTTTAAAAAATGCATGCAAACCTCAAGTGCAGCTACAAGTACTTGTCAGTTCTACAAAACAAGCAGGAGGTTCTGAGTCCCTCAGACAACTCTATGAGTCTTAYGTGGAATTCTGTGGTAGTGCTGACGTCCTGTAACTCCTCTCTTGCAGTCATCTGCCCTGTGAGCTTTTTCTTTCAAACTGGTTTTGCACATGTGTTACACAATCCACCAGTCTTAACAATTACTTATCAGCATTTTGATCTACAGTTTATTTTACTTGTGGTATCTTGAGTATGTCTAAAATCTTGTCATTTGGCTTTGTAGAAAGTCTTTTTGGTATGCAGTAAGGCACTTTTTGTGACTTAATCATCTCTTTATTTTGACAGGGTGCTGTTTGGACAATGAAATTTTCTCACTGTGGTCGCTTACTGGCATCTGCAGGGCAGGACAATGTAGTGAGGATATGGGTTTTGAAGAATGCCTTTGACTATTTCAATAACATGCGCATGAAGTACAACACAGAAGGTATCTGTGCATGGCTGGAGCTCTGGAACAGTAGAAGTTCTGGGTGTTTGGGAACTTTGTGCTGACCATGGTGTTTCTGTCTGTGTTCCAGGCCGTGTCTCCCCTTCTCCCTCCCAGGAGAGCCTGAATTCTTCCAAGTCTGATACTGATGCAGGGGTAGGTACACAAGGTGTTGGGAGGGGAAAAGATGGTCTGGTTTGGAATGCCAGATCTTCATTGTTGCTTTATCCAAACACACATTAAGGAGTTCTTGGCTTGTGTCTTTTTGTCAAACTRTCATATCAATAGATGTCTTCAATCAAATATATTAATTCCATGTACATGGGGCGCGAGCAAGGAAGCCCATCACTGAATTTAAAGCATTACAAAATCTGCATAGCTGTGCTGTGGCCTCCTGCCAGAGGAGATTGCTGAGTGAATTGCTAAGGGGAAGAACTCTACATCATTGAATTTCCTGTCTTAGTGTTTTATCTCTGACCATTACTTGTGGTTAATGTCTGACTTGATGTTTTTTCCGAGGAAGGCCGAAGTGAGCAATGGGATTCCCAGAAGCATAATGATACCTGACAGGTTTAAATTTTTCACATCTGTGTAGAAAAAAATGGAACATGACTGAAGAAGAGTATTCAGACACTCTTGCTTGTAGAGTTTCCAGATACTGTAGTAAACCTTGCCATTAAAATTAATGTATTTAAGGTGTTTTTTTTTTCTATTTTTGGCTTCCAGTAGGATAAGAAACAGATCATAAAATCAGGGTTTAAGTGAAGACCTTGGCAGTAGCATTATTAATGTGTGTTGTTTTGGCAGTGGGGGAAACAGGGAGGCCAGCAATTTTTCCTTAACTCATGTAAATAAGTGGGCTTGTTAAGCCATACACACCAGAGATGCTGTTTTGAGTGGTTGGGTTTTGTTGGATTTGGGTTAGTTTTTTTTTCCTGGAGAGGTTTTGTATGGGAACTTCTACGGCTTTTAAAAATTGTGATTTTACACCTGTTAATTCTGAACTGGTCTCTTACTAGGAAGTTGTCATTCATGATATGCACTAGAARCTTGGAAACCTGAACTCACAGTTTATATTCTGAAGTGGAATGTAGTTTTTAAGGTTGAGATACTTTGTTCCAAAAGCTTATCTTCAAGTGCTTGCTTAAATTGCTGTCAAACTGATCCCAGTGAATAAGAGAAAARTGAAAATTAAATGAAAAATGGAAAATTTAGAACTTGTTAATTTTGCTCTTCCAGGATGATGTTTCATAGCCCATTGTACTTGACATTTACTTTGGTTGTTTATTAGTGCAGTATTGTTTGTTCAAATTATTATTGTCCTTATACTTTAAGTGGTAAGTGCCGGATGGTAAATTTTTCCAGCTAATGGTTGGTAATATTTCTGTACATTTCTCTGATAGATTTGCAGTGCAGTTGATGAAGACCCAGATGATAAAAATGCCCCGTTTCGTCAACGACCATTTTGCAAATACAAAGGCCACACAGCAGATCTTCTTGATCTTTCCTGGTCTAAAGTAAGGCACCTTAATACAGGCTACACAGTTCTTCTGTGTTTTCCTTGTTTTCTGTTGTCACTTGCCACTGGAACCATACAATTAAACAGTATGAAATGATCCTTGAAGTTAAGAGAAGTTTTGTACAGGCAACATTTATTCTAGCTGAAATAGTTGGAATAAAGTGAACAACCTTCTTGTGCTTCTGTAATTAAGAGTGGTCTTAAAAAACCCAAACAAGCCAGTAACAATTACAATTGTGTATTCAATAATGAAAGTAAATTATTTAGAGTGGGAGGGTTTTCCRTTGAGCTGTGTGGTTTCTGTTGTGTTGTGTTACTGCTTTTCCTGTCTTCAGCGTGCTTCACTTTTTGTGCAAAGGGTACATGTTCTGAAGTTGCTGAACACATACATCTATTTTAAAATTAAAGAGTTTCCTTGTTTCACATCAGGGAATGCAGCTGTACTTTTAGGAGCGCAGTCTGGTTGAAGCATGTCAGCATCTCTGAAGTCTGTTGTGCCATTTCTTCCCTGAATACTTTAACTGCATTCCAAGTATTCATTTTACTGAGATTGTTCCAGAAAATTTTCTGTTACCAAGGGTCAGTGTACAGCTCTTAAGGAAAGCACTGATCAGTAATGGTAATTTGGATAAACCTTTTAATCTGAAAATATAAAATGTTGAATTTCATGGCAGCATAGCCTTGGTAAGGCTCTGCCAATCAAATTGCTTCTGTATTTCCAGTTACTTTGTGTCTATTAATAACTGTAGAATTCTCTTGTTTCACAGAATTACTTCTTGCTTTCTTCTTCTATGGATAAAACTGTCAGATTATGGCACATATCAAGAAGRGAATGTCTTTGCTGTTTCCAGCATATAGACTTTGTCACTGCTATAGCTTTCCATCCAAGGGTAAGTRTAACTGCCCTCTTACTTCTAGAGAGGTAGAATTTAAAATGACAACATTCCATTCCCTTTTTAATTAAAAAATAAAATGATTGAATAATAGGGTTTGTGAACTTCAAAAATATGCTTCATGGATAATATTCCAGGACTTCGTGTTCATCTTCACTGAACTTCACCAGGACTGTCCATGGGATTTAACCATGTGTACATGTGAAGTGGAAAGTGAATTGTCTGTTGGCTGTACCATCACAGCTGGTATAGTGTAGAGTAACCTTGTGAAAAGCTAGAATTTCCAGTGAGAGATATTGTGATTAAGTATTTGTGGGGGGAAAATTGTAATGAGATTGAACAGATTGTCCAGAGACCACAGAATCCTTGAGAATTTTTCAGACTTGGCAGAATATAACCCACTACAGCCTGATCAAACTTTCAGAACTGTCCTTGCTACAAGCAGGGGAGGTGAATCAGAGGCCTGCAGAGATTAATTTCAACTTACTTTTAATAAATTTTTAAAAATACTGTAATCAACTTCCTAATAKTAATAAAACTCAACTGGAAGAACAGTGTTTGTCAGTGTTCCCTAAACATACAGAACTGGTAGATGTAKGGGAAACCATGAAAAGAGCTTTCAGCTCCTGGCAGGGTGAGTGCTGAGAGGGTAGAAACTACCTGTGCTAACAGTGAGCAATTTTCTAACCTGAGCTGTAACTGCATCTGTGTAATCTTGTCAAAAACCTGTAAGAATTTGAATTCCATTTGCCACAAATTTCTTAAACATTATAATCAGCTTGTCTGAGGGTTCTTATTGGGAAATTCTGTAGAGGAGTTGTTTGGAAATGGGGTGGGAAGGTTTTAAGGAAGGCAGAAACTTAMTCCTAGCACAAGTGGAGATTAAACCTTGTGTGTGTTCTCAGGATGACAGGTACTTCCTCAGTGGTTCATTAGATGGAAAACTCCGACTCTGGAACATTCCTGACAAAAAAGTGGCATTATGGAATGAAGTAGATGGGCAGACAAAATTGATCACAGCTGCCAACTTCTGTCAGAATGGCAAATATGCAGTCATAGGCACCTATGATGGAAGATGCATCTTTTATGACACAGAGGTAAAAAAACTTTGAGACTGGATTTTTTATGTTAAATAACAGATTTAGAAATCATGGTAATTTAAATACCAAGAARCAAACCTGTTAGAACTTGAAGCAAACTAATGTTTTTRCACAATTGTTTCAGTTTGGGACACATTTTGTTATCTTTTCAGCACTTGAAGTATCACACACAAATACACGTGCGTTCTACCAGAGGTCGAAATAGAGTTGGAAGAAAAATTACTGGCATTGAACCTTTGCCTGGAGAAAATAAGGTACTGTCTTTGAGTGCAGCTTTGGCCCAGTACTGAATTCTGATATTTTATCTAATGCTTAGTAAGTTTGTGCCAAATCTTTTAACACTACTGAAATGAGCCTTACTGCTTGCTGATTTAGGCTAATACAATACTAAGTAGTGGTAAAATAGAATATATTTTCATATATTTTAATGATGTTATGCTCTGATTAATGTGCAGGTGAAAAAATGGTTGCAAATGGCTAATTGTTTCCACTCCTATATTTATTTATTTCTTCTCTAGATACTAGTGACATCAAATGACTCCAGAATCAGATTGTATGACCTAAGAGATCTGTCTTTATCTATGAAGTACAAAGGTTATGTCAACAGCAGCAGCCAAATCAAAGCCAGCTTTAGGTAAGACAGTTTTGTAATAATGGAGTTGATGGATTTGGGAAGTGCTGTGGCTGAAGTCTGGAGGGTTTTGTTTAAATAATCTACATTGGCATAAAACTGAGCTTCTGAGATGTCACTTGGCTTGGAATGCAAAGGTAAAAAAAGACTCTGGTGAAGAATGATGAGCTGGGAGCTCCTGTGGGTGAGTGAATGCGTGTCCATTACTGTTGGACATCCTGCATCCTGTGGACAGTGAGATGTGTGTCCATTACTGTTGCTGTGAGGGCAGGAACTGTGCTACAGCTGAGGTTGGAAAGGACCTTGGGAGATCATCAGGCTCAGCCCCCCTGCTCCAGATAAATTTCCCAGATTAAATCATCTCTACTTCCTGGGCTGTAGCCCAGTYAGTGTCAGAGTTTAGAGATGCAGAGCTGCTGTAATGCATGCTTGAACAGCTAAGAAAAGTAATGTTTTTCCTTCTTTGAATCTTTAGCCATGATTTTACCTACATTGTAAGTGGCTCAGAAGATAAATATGTCTACATTTGGAGTACATACCATGACCTAAGCAAGTTTACATCTGTAAGAAGAGATCGAAATGACTTCTGGGAAGGCATTAAAGGTAAAAACCAGCTTTTGATCTTTRTTTTATCAAAGCTCATATGATTTGAAAATTGAAACATTTTATTTATTATGCATTTAATGTGAACAAATTCTTAGCAGGATGCATGGTAGTTGGTGGCCTGTCAGGAATCCTTGTTCACAGGAGACTCTCTTTGGGATGGCAAGAGACAAAGTAGTTTAGAGTTTGTTCAGCTTCAGTAAGAGACTGTGAATTAATGTAATGTTTTGCTGGCTAATTTTGGAAATCAAAATAATTATCAACCCATAGTCCTTTATGGAAAAGTGACTTTGAAAACAAATGCAAGCTTTCTGTTTCATAGCAGACTAAAACCAAAATTGGGCAGGGTAAAAAGCAGCTCTTTTATCTGCTCCACATACCCACTGRTTTTGGAAAATGTGAGCCATGTTTATATCAAATGTGTTTTGGACCTCTTGCCAGTTAGTTTTGAGCACTTMGAGCATCTTCTGAAATCCATAAGATTATAGAACAATGGCAGTTGTTCCTTGAATTCTGAGTTTACCTGATGGCCACTAGCACTGAGATTCTTGTATATTTACTAGAAGTTCTGCCTGCTATTCTTGTAAAATTAACAAATTCTTGAAACAAGGTAATCAAAATTGGATTGTCTTTCTGAAGCGCACAATGCAGTCGTCACCTCTGCAATCTTTGCTCCAAATCCTGGTCTGATGGTGTCACTGGAAACTTCTGAAAAGCAAGAAGCTGAAAGTAAGGGAGAAGATTGTGAGATATCAGACACCATCCCCTCTGGTAGGTGTTTAAGGTGAACTCTGCTTGGTACCATGGTATGAGCAGGAAAATATGATGAATACTTCTGATCTGGGTGGGGGTTTCTTGAGAAGAAAAGTCCTTGCAGTGGCATGGGTACATATTCCAACTTAGCATTCCACCTTGAACATTTTGGCAGCTATTGCATTCTTACAAGCTGAGGGAGGATGTGAGATGAGGGGTACAGTTGCCATCCTAAGTACTTTAGAATTGTTCCTTTTACATTGGAGCTGCACCAACCATTAATGAAAAGGTTTTTCCTAGAAATGTAGATGTTTCTTGAAGTATTGGCTAGAAATCAGAAATATGATAAAGGAAGAAGGGTATCACAGTGATGTCATATATTTTAATGAGAGTGTAATTTATATATATATTTTTTTTATGAACTAACAATTTATTCTCATTCTTGTTAAGGAGCTCTGAAGACAGATCACACAGAAGTGCTTTTATCAGCTGACTTTACTGGAGCAATTAAAGTCTTCATTAACAAAAAGAAAAATGTATCTTAGTTGGTTTGCAACTGACAGCATAAAGCTATGGTACTGTGGGATTGAAATTCCATAAATAATGCAGGCAAAAGCAAAGTATCTAATATAATAATGTTACAGGCTGATTTATTTTTAAATCTTTATTTTAAGGCTACTCAAATATTGGATCCTTGGAAAGCAGTGTGCCTATTAACACCTGGGCTTGTAGGATAGAGAGGAATTTGTAAGAATAATCCTGCCAAACATTAGACTCTAAACTTTCTGCAAACAGTTGTTTTGCCATGTCATTGTGAACCTGCACAGGTTTCTGCACAAAATGGTGTCTGCACATGTGTGTGCCTTTGGGATACATGCACAAATTGGAACCTGTATCAAAAGGGTTTTAGTGGTGCTTCTGGCCACTAGGTGTCAGGAGSTGGGGTGAGAAAGGAAGGCTGGAAAAATGCTGAATAATGTAGTCTGATCTTTGCACAAAATTCCATTGGAGAAAGATCTTGAATTTGTAGTAGCTAATATTCAGAGTTTTAAGTTATGCAAGTTTTTGATGGGTCAGCAACCATGTGTAAATGTTTTTATAAATTTCTCAACTTCAGGACGTGAAAARTTTTTTGTTGTCTTTTAATTGTTGTGGACTTTAGATTCCTTTCTTATATATAATTTTTTGCACACTGGAGCACAATACTTGTGTAAAGAATTCTCTCATTCCGTGTTCACGGGCACCAGGATATAWTCACCTTCCAGATAAAATTAAGCTGCATTAGAAAGTTCTTATATTTTACAACTATGTAAAATAAACTGTTTACATTTTTTAAGCATTGTAGCTTAAAGTTTTAAGTTCTTCTTGTTTGTTTAGTGCCACTGAACTTTGAAAGTCTTTGTAAATATTCATATAAAACACCTATGAAGTAACATTCTGGGCATCATAACCCATGAAATGTTATTGATGGTCAAATGTTTCAGAGAACAAATGTATCATTAAACTTGGTCACACACTTGGAAATTGTTGCTTCTTTTCMGTTTTGATTTGTTAATTTGCCTTTTGTCTAAAGTAGTTTTGACCTGTTKCTGAGATCATTGATCCTGCAAGCACTTGTTACCTTCTGAGTTCTACTTCTGATCTTGTCACACCTTTTTTTCTGAAAGAATGGGGAATGGAGTACTGCAACTGKATATAAAGTAGAATTAAGAGATAATTATATGATAGTTTCACATGAGGAAAACTTCAGAAGTGTGCACAGAATCCTCTCCTTCCCATTAGTGGAAGAATGAAGACATGGAAAGGCAGGACGTGAGTCTCACTCACCATTTAATTCTTTTCTACTCAGGTGAATTTGGCTAGACTTTGTATAGCATTGTCTTGGACAAGAAAGGCAGTTCCAAGGGGTTTATTATCAGTAAAAATAGATAAAAGAATGGTGCACACATTATATAAAATTATCTTCAGTTAACACAGTTGGATGAGTTTGACTCAGAGTTGAAAATACCTGCGTGGATGAAACAAGCTAAACTCTCTCAAGGTTCTTTTGTTACTTTGAGCTCCACTGAATTGAGAGAATTGAGGAGGTGGCACATGAAGACATTTGGTTTGTGACTCCAAAAATCAGTTTCTGTAATATATGCAGTATCTGTGTAGAAGACTGTAACTGAGTGAGATTTCTGTGAGCTGTTCTCAGACACTTCTAGGATTTGTTATAGATGTTCTACATATTTATTGACTCATACAAGTTAAGCTACTTTATGCAGTACAATGCCATCACTTTGCTTACAGGTACCTTAATTCCAGAGTCTTGGCATATTGTGGCTTTCCTTTCTCTGGAACTAAAAGTCCAGACTGGAGGAAGAGGCATRTGGGCTTAGCATTGGGGGTTTTGGGTATGGTGTTTTTGTGTGTGTGTGCTGCTCTTTCACCCCTGCTTTTCCCATATTATAGTTAAAATAGTAAATGCYAAAATTGGGAATAAGTAATAGGAGAAGGRAGCTCTTATTAGCTGCTAAGAAATACACAGAAAAGGATGGTTCCAACCCAGCTCTGAGTGACTGAAGACCTGGCTCCTGTCAACATGCAGTGTTGGAGGTACATGTGGGGCTGAGTGAACTTTGGGAGGGGTTCCTGCAACATGAGTGGCCTGCACTTTGGCARTTTTTACATGTTCTATGCAAAGTCTCCTCTGTAACCTTTTAATGATCTGAATAATTTTTTTTTTCAACATGACTACTTTGGAGATAAAAGTTGAACTGTTAGTTTTGCATATTAGCTGCCAGAAACTCTATTAAGATGTTTGTGTTTGGACGTGTTCTCAGGTGCTCACTAAAAAAGGATTATTGTTTTCATTATTCAGGCRGTAAACAAAGCTGATCTTGAGGAAGATTGACTTCCATTTATCTTGATATTTAGCTTTTCAGCACTCACAGTTCTGGTGTTCCTCTGCATTGATCTAGTATTCTCAATGCTTTTTCCCCAGCTGAACTGTTCTGCTCAGTTTTGATGATTCAGAAATCAGTGCCTCTTTCCCTCTCCTTCCAAAAGTTGTGTTGGTTGAGTGCTGYTCCAGTCTGATTGGTGCTGTGTCCTGTCTGATCTCAGCCACTGCTGGGTCTGSAGACTCCTCTGGTCCCTGATGTGCTGCCTTCTGCTTTTGTCACAGCCTCCAAGTTCTCCTTGCAGGTAAATGTCAGTTTCCCTGCTGAGCCTGTCGGGTTCAGTCTTGTGCCTTCCCTGTCTGTAGGTCAGGGAGTGCCCTTGCACTGCAGTGATGTTCTTGGCTGGAGCACAAACACAGCATGGATGGAGATCTTTTGAAATAAAACATTTTTATTTGTGCAGGAGGGTTCTTCTCTCTGGAGTGTTTTTTTCTGGGGGACTCCTTAACAACCTCTGTTAAGGAACAAAAGGTTGACATTCATGTCATCAAAATTCTGCTGACAGAAAGTGAGAATTCCCAGGAGGCAAAGTGAGGAATTGCCATTGCAGGGGAACCTTGTTGCAGGAAATGTGAATTAAYCCAGTCACTTCCCAAGAATCAATAAAATCAGCTGGTTGGAGTGAGTGTCACAGATCTTCAGCACCTCATTTCTGCTGTAGCTGGGTCCTGGCAGCTGGTTCTGGCAGTGAGTGGCTGTGGGTGGAAACAAAGCTGTGCCTCTGCTACCTTTGTCTCCTTCAGAGCTGGGCACCGAGCCCAGTGCACGTACAGAGGGACAAAAACAACAGATCRAGGAGCTGAATCACGCTAAAATTTGATTTCTAGATGCTGCACAAGTCCTTTTTTCTGAAATTGAAAAGGGGAGAGGGATGTCTTTGTTTCTTTTGGTTGGTGAGATTCTTTTGGGTTTTGTTTTTTAACTGAAAGCAATGCTGAACTCTGCAGCTGGCATGATTCTAACAGTGTTAAATATAYGAGCATTACCCATAGGCATGGCAGAATTGATTCATCAGTCATGGAAGGCCACTGTGCTCTTTTTGCCTGTCATTACCAATTTGCTGAACACATGTTGGAAAATGGCCTCCTCAAATGAGCAAAAGTGAACCTAGAAGTGTAAGGAATGCTAAGCTGTTAACCTTTTGAGGCAAACTTGCCTGCTGCTTCTGGCTAGAATATCAGCAATGCAAAATTTTTTGTTTTATCTGTGTCTGTTTTCTAGGTGTTTTCTCTAGTTTCATATATGATACCTTGTTTGTTTGAGAACTGCTTATAAGCACATTGCTTCWTTTTGTGAAAGTGGGAACAAACTGGAAGGCTGTAGGGAGCTGTTGGCTGGTTCTGAGGAGGTGCTGCTGGATGAATCCATGTTCATGAATCCATGTTCTTTATGCTGATGTTTACAGCTGCTACTTTTGCTTTCCTAGTATTTTGCTGATAGTATTGGTCTGCTAAGATGCAGTGGAGGCTTTTCAGTTCACATGGTTAGAAACTGATATGTGCTTTAGTGATGGTGCTTCAGGCTTTGGTGTGGAATTCTGCTCAGACTGTAATGCTCAGTAAATGGAGCACAAAAAATGAGTGAAGCCAAGTGCTATGTACAGAACAGCACACAAAAGGCCATTCAGAAAGGAACACGACTACTTGTTTAAGCCTGTGGGTGAATTTGTCTTTAACTGCAGTAAGTGATGAGCACATGTTTAGAGCTGTGCCAGAAAGTTTGTTTTTCCACTAAACATAACTCCTTTGATTTTTTGTAGGGTTCATGCATAAATTTAAATCTATCCTTTAGTACCCTCCTGAATAAAGGCTGGTATTATATTATGGGGGTTAACAGAACAGCTTGTTACAGAATCACACATTACTCAAGATCCAGGGAGTCCTCTGGAGCTCTAGTCCAATCCCCTCTGCTCACCCAGGTCAGAGCAAGTTGCTCAGGCCTTTTAGTATCTCCAGGCATGGGCACTACTTTTTTTGTAGATAACCTGTCCCAGTCTGTGACCACCCTCACAGAAAGTGTTTCTTTGTTGTCCTCCATTCTGCTTCCCCTTACTTCCTCTGTTTGCATATCTAAATATCCCAGCACCATTTTTGCCTTTTTAGACCTGTTGGACTTTGCTTAGTTCAATTTGTGCCTAAGATTTTCAACATACTCTGTTTTTATGGAAGTAACTGCTCCTTCCTTTTGCTGTCTGAAAACAAATAATGAAAAGCAGTAACARAGAAACTTGGAAAGGGTGAGAGATGAATTTATTGACCTGTGCAGTACTTGACTCTGCAGAGCATATTGTGAAATAGATTTATTTGAGCAATGGTGACCCCCCCATACAGTTTTCTAGTTGGCCTCACATAGCTATACAAGGAAACAAACATCAGGGAGTTTTTTCTTCTGGTTTTTCACAGAGTTGTCATGAAAAATACTGGGCTGAGACCAGGCAGCAACGGCATTTTGACCTAAGGGGAGCTGTCCAGAAGCTGTGTGCATCCACATCTTAATTGCTGTAWTCTTTGTCCAAGCTAGAGAGCTGCTCATGGGAGTTGTGTGAGATAATAATCCTCCTGTGTGTGACAGTTATTGTAAATGATCTTTAAAGCTTTCAAGCAGAGGAAGATAAATAGAGGAGTGCTGATAAACTGGATGTTGCTGTGTTACAGTAGAGCTCTACAGCTTAGCCTGAACCCTGTGCTTTCCTTCCATCACTCCCATCTGCTCAGTTGTGCTCCAGGATGCAGGAGAGAGGGGCAACAGCTCAGGGGATCATCACTGCAGTGCTGGGCTCCCCAGTACTCAGAGAGACAGGGATTTGCTGGAGAMCCCAACAGAGGGCTAGTCAGGGTATGGAGAGCTTGAGAGAGCTGGGTCTGTCCACCCTGGGGAAGAAACACCTCGGGGATCTTGCCCATGTGTAAAAATTCCTGACTGGGTAAATGTTGGAGACTTCTTGGTGGAAGGACAAGTGGCCATGGGCACAAATGAGATAGAGGAAATTCCTATGTTTAAGTAAACATTTTAAAAGTGTTGGGTTGGGGTTTTTTATTCCTGTCAGAGTAGTAAAACCCTAGAACAGATTAAAACACCTGCCTTTTGAGGTGTTCCYAGTTTACCAGAAATTGTTCCTGCCCTTTCTCCCTGGGGTTAGGGGTGGAGCCTGCAGGGCAGTGAGCAGCCAGGGCAGTGCTGTCCCTGTGCTGTGTGACCATGTGTGACCATGTCTGTGATGGGCTGGTGGTGTGCTGGGGCAGGCAGTGAGCAGCCAGGGCAGTGCTGTCCCCGTGCTGTGTGACCATGTCTGTGATGGGCTGGTGGTGTGCTGGGGCAGGCAGTGAGCAGCCAGGGCAGTGCTGTCCCTGTGCTGTGTGACCATGTCTGTGATAACCATGGTTGTGGGGCAGGCAGCAGCTCTGCAGTTGCTGTCAGGGCTCTCCACCTGCACAGTGGGACCAGGGCTGGYCCTCACCAACAACCACATCTTGACCTCTCTCCCTTCCAATGTCTGGGTATGCAGAATACATGGATTGAGGAGGTTTTATCTCTGCTCAAGTTCCCTGTGGCAGAATAAAAAAAGCCACGTATGAAAAATGAAGAAGAAGTGATTTAGAGACAGCTGGAATAGCTGTCTCTAAATAAATTAATCTTATTTGTAGTTCTGCATCTGAAAATAGTTAATGCTGGGTGTTTCAGAAGCAGCATCTTATCACATTTTTTAAAATCAAATTTGATGATTTTACCTTATTTTTCACAAGGTAAACTTTGGGAGAACTTTTAAATACAAAATACAAAAATCTGGCGACTGCTGGGTCAATATTGTSTCTTTAAGGCTCTGCTAAGGGCAGCCTGGGACATCCCATGGATTYACCATTACTGATGGTGTCTCTTAGTGCTGCTTCACTGACCCTTTGTGCAAGGAGGAGTTTACCCAAGGTCCCTGAAACCCTTGTGTGCTCTTCCATGGAGGTGGATGCTGATGGGARCTGCCAGGATGCACCTGCAGCTGCCGTGCCCTCCGTCCCAGGAGCTGGAGGAGGTGAGCAAGGAGCGCAGAGTGTGCTCCTGCAGGGCTGAATGCTCGCCCGAGGGTGCCCTCCCGGGCCGGGCAGTGCTTTGGCACTCCTCCCATCCCCCGGGCTGTGCCCTCCATCGGGGCTCGGTCAGCAGAGGGCAGCCCTTTAACGCCAGGGCTCTGCAGCCCAGGGACCAGCTCCGTGCTGCCCAGCTGGAGCAGCCTCCCTTCACAGGCTGGAGAAGCCAAGTGGCTGCTAATGACAGTGCCACTGCCACCTCTAGCCRTGGGCGACAGGGCATGTGGCTCCCGGGGAGGAAGAGCCAGAGCTGAGGTGTCTGACCAGCTGCGCTGCCATACCTGGCCCTGCACAGTGTTTGTATCTCCTGTGGCCTCCCAGATTCCCCCTGAGCACAGCAGCAGTGTTGGCTGGCTGCATGTGCAGCTCAGGAGTGATGGCTGATCAGGATAGCCAAGCRCTTCATTTGCCCCTTGCTTTGGCAGAAGGCACAAGATGCACAAAATTTGTTGGACCTGGGGCAGTCTGTGCCTTGACTTTGCTATCAAGTGTGCAGATACCATTCTAAGCACACTTTCTGGATTGTTTTTTTAATTTTGAAGTACTTGAAATACGTTCAAACATCATAGCTGTATCTCATGGGAATTTTGAAGCTGGGAAATGGAAGATGTAATGGCATTCATAATYCTTCTCCTGCCCAGCAAAAAAAAAAGCACATCTGGATCTGGGTAACTGAGTCTGGCAGGTTCCCTGCAGGAATGCAGGACCCTCCCCAGTGCAGTGARACTCTTGGTTAATCACCTGTTTCAATTAACCACATTGGTAAATGTTTTTCTGGGACAGGCTCAAGTGCAGGTGCTGGTAAGGCCCACAGATAACCACTGAAAGCAGTGAAAAATTGGATTATTTGCTGATAATATTAAGTGCCTTTTATCTTGGATGGCTTGAGAAATTAAATCCTGAGCCTCCCACTAACCCTTCAGTACCTTTGGGAGGTTTGTGGAGCTGGGTCAGGGTCCCCTGTGTATTGTTCCAGACCTTATGTCAGCATCAGCTGCACTGACAGATACAAAAAAAAAAAAAAAAAAAAAAAAAGAGATTCTTCTTTAGTGCATCTTCTGTGCTATAGTGCTACTGCTAAATGGGAAGGATACCACTATCAGTCTAATATGATGTCTTCTGGAAATTTTCTCTTCCTGTAGTCTGTTCTGTGCAGCAGAGCTGTTTTGCCCAGGTTGGCTGCACCTTCCAGCCTGTATCCTCACTGGGAACTACAAGTGCTGCTGCTGCTGCTCACCCTCTGATCACTCAGGCAGGTGTGGGATCAAAATTACATCGGGGACTTCAAGGCTKTAGTCTCAACAAAAAGACAAAGAGATGAAAATATCAGCACATTTGAATCTGTGAGTTCCCCATGCAAACGGAGTTGGAGTAAGTTTTATCTGAGGCAGTGCCACTCCTCAGCACTTCTAAATGCTCCTGTGTGTCCTTGGGTGCCTTTCTTGTGCTGATAAACCATTACTGGCCTTTTTTCCCAGTGAAAAAGGAGATGAAAACTGCAGTCCTTGCAGGCCTGGGTTGGTCTGTAACAGAAGTGCTGTGGCTGCTGTTGTCTTGCCTTAACACTTTTTGTGCTTGAGACTCTTCCTCTGATGTTTAGTCTGCCCAAGATGGAATCAGAGCTTTCTGCAGGTTATTGTCATGTGATGTGTGCTTCCCTTTGCTTTTATTTTCCTTTTCATGCTTTGCTTCAAGAAGCAGCCTCACTGTTCCCTGGTCCTCCCTGGCTGCTGAGCTCAGGTCAGTGGGATGCTGATGGGCAGCTCTTTGGATGCTGGCACCCAACCAGGCTCATARTCTTAGTGGGAACCTTTTGCTTCTGTCTAGCTAAGAAATGGAATGTGTGCTTTAGGGAGGGTTTTATTTCTTGTCAAGTGACCATCCCAGCACTCTCCTCCCCAGACAAACACTCTGGCTCTCAGAGCTGTTCCTAATGTAGCAAATGGAAGGCAGGAATGACTCTGGCGCTGGTGTTGGCTCCTGTCACTGTCGGGGCTCTCCTGCAGTGCCTGGGCCCCTCTGAGGAGCCACAGGGGCCCGGGGCTGTCCCCAGCAGCCAGCAGGAACAGGGCTACCCTCACTCTGTGACCAGCATCGCTGTGTTACCTGTTCTTTTGTGGCCAGGTGAAGGACACCTAATAATTTTATTTGCCAGTTCACTGCAGGGGAGTTGCTGTGAGGATTGGAAGTGGCTGATAAAAATCYCTACAAGAACATTCATGGGTGTGGGAATAAGGAAGTGAGCCTCACAGTGCTGCTRCTGGAATTGTGCATCACAGTGCTTTTCATCTAACTTGGGTTCAGAAAACCTTCATATTTGTGAAAATGCAAGTTCCTTAAC
This sequence comes from Cardinalis cardinalis, assembly GCA_014549065.1. Lineage (NCBI taxonomy): Eukaryota > Metazoa > Chordata > Aves > Passeriformes > Cardinalidae > Cardinalis > Cardinalis cardinalis. Next base: position 7,851,513 of record JACDOX010000016.1, on the reverse strand, counting down.
TTGTCAACTTTTTCTATCCCGCATCTAATAGCTATTTGATAATTAACAATAAAATTTCARATTTGTTTTGCCTCTGATGTAAAAACCCAGAGCAATGTTTCATATGAAATGGTGACTGCTGCCCCTTCAGTGAACTCCTAAAAAGCAGAACAATAACTGGCTTGCATGCTTTAGGAGTCACGAATAACATTTTAAATGGTTTGGATCATAATGGCTGTATTCATTGCCCCCTACAGATTGGCTCTCRTAATCAAAACTACTTCTCTATAAGTTGTGTGATTTATGGGATGCCTATAATTCCAGTGAGATCCTYGTAGATAGTATTTAATCAGTCATATGGCACAATGTGTGTAAATTCCTATGAATATATRGCAACTCTTTTCAATTCAGTATCTTGCTGTGAAGACACAACACACAAAATAAGTAAAAAAAAAATTAAAAGGCTTTAATGAACAAAACAAAGKCTCTCTATTTCAAAATTACTATCCTTCCAAGAAGTGCACAGTGACAAAGTAATGAGGAGTAGGAATTGAGTCCTAAGGAATCTTCTTCTATATCCTTCTTGGTTTTGCAGCTGAGCAAGCAAATGGAATATGATTGTGGCTTCTGTAACCAAAGCAGTTTCCTATGGCAAACTTATAGGTTGGATATTTTCTCATTTAACCCCAGCTCACAGCTCAGCTGCACACAGCTGTTCCATCCCTTCCCCCCAGTGGGATGTGGGGGGAGAATCAGGAGGGTGTAAGTGAGGAAACTAAATACAGTTAAAGAAGTAAAGCAAAGGTCACTCACRCAGGCAAAGCAAAACAAGGAATTCATTCACAACTTCCAGGGCAGACAGGTGTTCAGGCATCCCCAGGACAGCACAGCTCCCTCATGAGTGATGGTAACTTGGGAAGACACTCTGAATGTCCTCCACTCCCTTCTTCTGACCCTGATTTATACCATCAGCTGATGCCATAGGGTGTGGGGCGTCCCTTGGGTCACTCGGGGTGAGCTATCATGGCTGTTCCCCTCCCATCTCATTGCTGCAATTTTGGGGTGGAGTGAGGAGCAGAAAAGTTCTTGTCTTGACTCTGTGTCCGCRCTGTTCAGCGGTAAGGAGAGCATCCCTAATTATCAACACARTTTCCAGCACAAATCCAAAGCACAGCCCGCTGTCCTGGTAAATTGCACCAGCACAGAGATGCTCAGTAGAAAGCTYTTGTCCTCGATCCAGCTTAGCCTTGCAGGAGCGCCTGGGAGAGCCGGGAGATCCCCAGCCCGAGCWGCCCGGTGCCCCATCCCGCGAGTGCCGCTGTTCTGAAGCTCCAGCCCGCTGCCCTGGGCTGAGCCCCGGCGCGCCGTGCCCTCGCTGGCCGGGTCGCTGCCGCATCCCCGCGGTGCCGGGGGCGCACCGGGGCTCTCCCTGTGCCGGGCCGGGCTCCGGGCCACCTGCGGCGGGAACAAAGCGGGCCCGGGCGGGGCGGGACAAAGCGGGGACCCTCCCGGGCCCGCCCCGCGGCTCCGCCCGCCCCGGCCCGGCCGCGCCCGCCCGGCGGCAGCGAGGGAGCGCGAAGGGAGCGCGGGGCTCGGCTCGGCGCGGATCGGATCGGATCGGATCATGTCGCCATGTCGGAAGTGAGGAAGTTCACGAAGCGGCTCAGCAAGCCGGGCACGGCGGCCGAGCTGCGGCAGAGCGTGTCGGAGGCGGTGCGCAGCTCCTTCGTCCTGGTGAGCGCGGGCAGCGCCCGGCAGGGGCCGCGCCCCRGCCCCGCTCGGCGCGGGGCGGCAGCGGGAGGAGCCCGGCAGCGCTGGGAACGGGCCGAGCTGGGCAGGGGATGCGCCGAGAGGAAGAGGAAGAGGGCCTGGAGAAAGGACAGAGCGGGGGATGTGCAGGGCGCGGCGGGGCAGGATTTGGGAAGCACCGGGCAAGGGATGAGGAGGGCGCGGCTGGGCAAGGCAGGGGATGGGGATCTGTCTTTGGGGTCCCCTCCGTGTGTGCCGTGCCGTGCCGTGCCGTGCCACCTGCGCCACCGCGCCTCTCTGAGCGCTCCGGGCCGGGAGGATCGCAGCGAAGCGGCGCTCGGTCCTGGCGTGGGGCGGCGGCAGCTGCAGGAATTAACGGGAACCGGAGTGCGGGGCACGAGCAAACAGGTAGCGGAGTAACGGGGTGCGGACAGTGTGAACCCGGCACATGGATACAGCAGGACTGAAGGGCACGGCCGGGCAAGGCGGGAGGCACAGGGGCTGTGAGCCGGGAGCCCGACAGATCCCGACAGATCCCGACAGATGCCCGGAATCGCGCTCAAGGGTCTGGGGTGAAAGTCGCACGCGTGGTCAGATGCGTTTCATCCCGGCATGTGGGATGCTGCAGCAGGTTGTCTTTGTTGTGCTCACAGCTGTGCAAACGGCAGCGCTGCGCCTTGGGAGGATGCCGGGGTCAGCTCACAGCTTCCCAGGCTTTGTTGGATGTGTTTCACTGGTGCTCATTGAATTATTCTAGCGTGTGATCAACTTTGACCTTGACTTTGATGGAAGAAAGGTTAGGCAATGGAATATGCAGAAAGTGCAGTACAAGTTCAGGAAATAATTCCTATTAGTTCTCTACTATTAGATTGAATGGCATGTGCTGCTAAATAAATTGAGAGGTTTGAACATTTCTTTTAAAAACGGAGTTTTCTTGTAAATTTACAGATTTCTAAGCCTGAAAAAAACCCCATGGTGATAATCTACCCTGATTTTCTCGTACTAGTTTTTGCTTCCTATGTGCAGTTTTTTGGGGATTCTTATGGGCTTCCATGTGATTTGCTTTCCCTCTTTCATTAACAATACACAGGGACAAAGGCTTTGTACAAGCTGATGGAACTTTTCGGTAAAAATAAAGTTGCATGTATAGGACCAGAAGGGCTTTGGTATCCTACATGCAAATGGTTATGTGGTGCCCGTGTCAGGTTCTTTTTCTCAGAAGGGGAAGGGATGGGTGGGACTGCAGATGAAGATAAATAAAACCTTGACAGGAACCCAGAGGAGCGTCAGAGCCTGTCAGGCAGCCACTCTTTTTCTGATCCCCTCTAGGGTTTCATTGCCCACGTTGTCCCTGCCAACTTCTCTCTCTCTCTGGCAGGCAGATGCCCAGAGCTGCTGKGCTGCCTCGTGTGTTTGCAGCCCAGCACCAGAGGAGGGTGAGGGCAGGTGTTCCTGATCCAGGTCCTGGCAGAGGTTCCTGCTTTCGACAGTTCAGCAGCAGTGATAACTCCCAGCACTTCTGCATCACTGGGAAGGGCCATAAGGCACTGCAGTGATCAGGGAGGGGGGAAGGAGGTGGCACAAGCTCATGGGGCTGTCTCACATGGCATTTTGACCTTCCTCAGTGATTAAGGATGAGACTTGCTCCAGCAAAAAGCTGGCTCCCCTCTATCTTCTAGTTTGTCATCTTTGTGAGGAAGGGATGTCTGTGGTTGTTGGGAGGGTACAGAGAGGATCCTGAGAAATGATGGTGGGGAGTGGTGGAGTGAGGGTGAGACTGAGAAGTCGCAGTTTCGGATCCTGTTCCCGAGGCGAATCTCAGTTTTGGTGCTGTTGGTGCTGGGCAGCTGCAGAGCTGTGTGAGCAGCTGCCCTCTGCTTGCCACAGCCGGTGTGGGGCAGGTGGAAGGGCCCAGCATCAGGACTGGGATCCCTCACCCTGGGGCACTGCTGAGCTCAGGGAAGCCGAGGGTGGCCAGAGGGTACACGGGGAGTAGGAGTTGGTGTTTGATAACGGGCTGGAGCAGGCTGGCAGCAAGTGATGCTCTGTGTCCCAGGATGTCAGGAACTGGAACCTTCTGAAGCAGACTGGAGTTGCACTGGAGCCTTTGCCTGGCAGGATCCCATCCTCTTCCTGCATCCTGCACAGAGCAGGTGATGTTGAGTTAATAAAAACTGTGTGACTAGTTTAATGTTCCCTCAGTCATCTTGTCAAGTGCCTTGGCTGTCTGCGTGCCTTGGGGCAATCACAGCTGAAAGCACAGGTATCTCTGGTGGTGAGCATGAAGGGGATGAAGGGTGGTGGGCAGAGCTAATGCTGCAGGTACCAGAGCCCACACCTCCATCCCCAGGACGAGTGGGCACCGTGGGGCTCTCCCAGTGTGTTGGGTGAGCTCAGCACTTYGGGCATTCAGGGCACACCTTGAAACAAGGAACTGTCTGGAGTAAGAAGCTGTTTGTAGTCAGTGAATGAAATGCTCATAAAACATCTCAGGGAGGAAAGCTTTTAATGCCATGGAAGTGGTCAGCTTGTCCAGAGCCACAATTTGTGTGTTTAAGGAGGTGTCTCTCTGGCCAGAAGCGCCGTGTCCAGCCCCAGGAGTGCCATGTCTGGTACAGTGTGGTTACACAGCTGCTGTCTTGCAGGAGCAGTGAAGCCCATGCCATCTTATTTCTGTTCCTGGTTTTTGATTTATGCCTGTCTAGTGCAAGGAGAGTATTTAGGTTGTTGATTTTGGCAGGGCTTTGCTCCTTTGCGCCTGTGGAAGGGAAGTGTTGGGTATGATGGCAGTGAGGGGAGCCTGTCCCTTTCCAAGGTGTCCTGGAGTCCCTGTGTCCACGCTCTGCCCTTTGGACCAGCTGCTAGGATGCAGTCAGAGCTGCTCCTGTCGGGGTAGGCAGAGCTGGAGCCTGCAGCAGTGGAAGGCAGCACAGGCTGTGGAGGGGAGCTGGGGGTGCTTTGGTCCCTGTGTGAAGCACARGGAAGGATGAAGTGCCTTCACCTGGGGCTCCTGTTCCCTCTCACTGGGCTGCTGTTCCCAGCATCCTGGCCATCATTCTGGCCTTGCATCTCATTCGCAGGCAGGCTGTGCAGGGAGGTCTGGGGAGGAACAGTCCAGCAGGAATCCCTCGGAAGCAGGCACAGCCCTGCTGGGAGTGCCGGGTGGGTGCTGCAGGCAGCGCTCTGTGGGAGCCCTGCTTCTCTCCSTGCTCCTCTCTGCACGAGGCTGCAGGGCAGATTGTATCAATTTCAGCTTTGAATGGTCCCTGATGTGTGCTACTGATTACAACTAGGGATGAGSTTTTGGCTGGCTAATTGACAAATAATGTCACTGTTTAAATAAACAGACAAATTTAGTGGAAGTGTTTGTTGGCAGGTGGGATAAATGACACATTTGAAAGGTAAAGGGGAAAYTTTAAGATTAGGTTAAAGAAAGGAGCAGTCAAAGCCCAAGTGTGATAACTTAAACCATTCTTAACTGAGAGATGACCTGTTGGGGCACCAACAGTAAAATTCTGTGTTAGAAGGGCAACTTCAGAGCCAAAGTGCTGATGGGACCTGGGAGAGGCATCTGGGCTGGAGCTGAAGGAGAGCAGCCAGGGACCTTTGGCAGTGGATGGAGATGGGTGATTTTGGCTCAGACCTTCAGTGCAATCTCCCTCCTCCCATCCTCTGATGTTGCTGAGTAATAGTGGGGAAATTGAGCAGCAAGGAGGAGAACCCTGCTGGGGCACTGCTGATGGGGGACCTGGGCAGGTCAGACTCTTGCCAGCAGGATGCACCTGAGTGCTCAGGTGGGCAGTCCTTGTTCTGGTGGCAGTGCCTGTGCCCCTCTCCTGCCCCCCAGCTGCAGCCCACGGAGCGCTGTGGGGCATTGCAGAGTTGAGCAGTTTGAGCTCACGTGTGTGGGTGAGATCCTGCCTCTTGTGACACTGCCAGGACAACAGCAAGGGCTCTCCCTTCTGCCTAGGGACCAAATCAGCTGCGCTTGTTTGGGTGGATGTGAGGCCAAAGCTGAGACCCCCTGTGCCTGCCCGGGCTCCCTGGGATGTTCTCAGCAGCTCTGGGGCCCTGCAGGGAGAGGGGGCTGTGTCTCAACCCAGTGCAGGTTTTCCAGAAGTGTCGTTCTCTGTGTCGTGACAGGGAAATTAAAAGTGTGGGAGGCACAAGATCAGAGCAGCAAGCACTTGACAAAACACAGATGATGCATTTTCCCACAGTGCTGCCAAACCCAGTCATCTGGTGGCAATTCTAAGTCTCGCACAATTGCTCTGATTTTCTTTAGATCATTTCTATACAGTTTGACTGAAGATGCATTTACTGCTTTGCCATGAGGATTTTGGAAAGGGTGCAGAGCCAGACTATCTCATCTGAGAAGGAGCAGCTGCAAAAGATTAGCCCATGCTGGGTCAGCCAGGCCAGGGGAGCATCTCTGGGTACCCCCAGGGCGCAGCTTGGTGCCACTTGCAGGTCTGGGCCAGCAAATGGCAGTGGGAGAGCCTCTGCTTACCAACAACTGCATGGATCCTTGCCACCCAGAGGTATTCAGGGCAAGTGTCTGCTCTCTGGGATGTGCTCCCTGAAAGCTCCCTGTGAGAGGTGGGCAGCGTGCCAGGAGGAGATGGGTTTTGTTTGATCCTGGCTGGGCTGGGCTCCTATGGGTGGCTCAGTTTCAGTCAGACACAAAAAGGAGATATAAAGCTCCTTRATGGTGATAGTAAGGAGGTTTTGACTGGAGGCAAAAAGGCATTTTGTTCTTTCTGTGCATATTTTTTTTTCAGCTTAAACTATATTATTAGTGTCTTGATTTATGCTCATGCAGAGGAAATCAGCTTTCTGCATAGAATCCTCTTTTAATAAGCTAAATTCACTTTGATCAATGTGAAGCCTGTTTRTATGCAGCGTTTGTAGTGATCTTGGCACTCAAGAGAGACAGAATATATGCCTGTTCCCYCGGGGCTAGTCAGCATGCTGTGTTTGCACAATTTACATAGAAAAACAGACATATATGAGGCACGGGAGGAAATTCTGCCCTGCCTCAGTGGGCGGGAGCTTTGCTGTTGGTTTGAGCAGGGCAGGGTTTGCCTGCTGTGCCTCCAGAGCTGGCCCTGCTGACCCCTGTGGAGTGTCTGTGGAGAGAATCTTGTTCACAGGGGTTTATTTGAGAAAACACTTAAAAGCATTGCTAAAATTAATCACATGCTGTCCTGAATCAGGGCTGCTGTGCCCTGAGGGCTGGGTTTGGCCCAGGGCTGGCCAGGTGTGCCAGGGAAGTGGCTGGGTTTGCCCCTCTCTGAGCACACCCCAGCTGTGGGGTGGATGCAGGGCATGGCTTGATGGAGAGGAGCAAGGCTCCAAGTACACTCTGCAGCTGTGTGGGGACAAATCTCTGGCATACCTGCTGCTGATGCCCATCCTTACGAGATGGAGCAGTCCCTTGCTCTTCTGAGTGCTGAGGTATGGCTGTTACAGGATGAGCTGCAGTCAGTGTGTCCAGTTCTGGAGGTTTTTGGAGGCAATGACAAGCTTTTGATGGGTGCAAAATCTTATCCTTCCCAAGGCATCATTCAAATGTTTGTGTCCTCCTGTCTGTTATAGGAAAGCTCTGGGAAGAGAACAAAGCACCACACGTGTCTATCTCTTACCACATTYTGCTAGCTGGGGCTTTAGCACTCACTGGGCAAGGCTGAGGGTGGTTTGTTCTGTGCTGAGGACAATGTCATGGAAATGCAGGTGTCCCTGCACTGGCAGCATCTGCCCCAGCCCACCCCTGTCAGTGCAGAGAAATGCCTGGAACAGATGGCTGGTGGWGGTGCCTGCAGCCCCTGCCAGCACTGCAGCTGGGATTTGTGCTCTCAGAATCCAGAGAGGGGATGGCTCCTGGGCTTTGTGTCAGCCTCCCCCAGCACCAGGAGCATTGGAACCAGCACAGCCTGCTGTAGTGTGTAGTGTAGCACCATTTTCTGTATGCAGCTGGGTGACTCTTTCATCATTTCACTTAGCCCTCTGCATGCTGATTTATTATCTCTAATGGTGCAAAACTGCACAAAGCTTTTGACATTTCTGTGGCCTGAGAATGCAAGTCAGGGTCACACACAGCAGCTGAGCAGCAGCCAGGCCTGGGGTGCACGTGTGCTTCAGCATCCCTGSTTAATTGGCCTCCTCACTCCTGCTTTGTGCAAGGAAGAACACAGTAGTTTCTTTTACCTTTGTGGCCATTGCTGTCATCTTAAAAATGCTGGAATATGTTTCCCTGTCACCAACTCTTCCATCTCTTTCATTCTCTTAAAAGTACAAATCAAAGCTCTCCCTTGATGGCTCCTCTTTCCTTCAACACAGCCCTGTCTTATCTTTGCAGCTTTTCCCTGCCTCCTGCTGCTTCTCTAATGGGGTCAGGGCTGCTTGTTCCTGACCCCTTTCTCACCCCTCTCTCTCACTGAAAAGCAGTTTCTTCTCTCCCCTATTAATATCTCCTGTCACAGGACTGTTCCTGGGGAGTGCTTGCATCTGGAAGGAGACTCTGCTGGTCCACAGCATTCCCCACTCCTCCGGCCCCTGGCTCCATGCTGGGTGACATCCCCACTGCAGCCTGGCCTCTCTGTCCCCTGAGCAAGGACACTGCAAGGGAGAAATGACATCTCCCCTGTGCAGTGGTGGGAGCTGGTGGTGTCAGAGTGCTGCACATTGCTCTGGAGAGCCATCRCAGCCATGTGGGACTGTGTTTTGGCAGTGGCCAGGAGCTGGCTGTGGGCTGGGCTGCAGTGTCTGTGTATGGAGCAGGGCACGTGTCCTGCAGCTCTGGAGGGCTCAGAAGGGCAGCTGGCTCTGTGTCTGCCAGGGCTCTGCCAGCCTGCCAGGCACAGCCTCTGTCTGTGGCCCTTGGGGACAGGGGGTGAGCTGAGCAGGGGCTCCAGGGAGCTGTTGGACAGGGGGTGAGCTGAGCAGAGGCTCCAGGGAGCTCTTGGACATGGGGTAAGCTAAGCAGAGGCTCCAGGGAGCTGTTGGACATGGGGTGAGCTGAGCAGAGGCTCCAGGGAGCTGTTGGACATGGGGTGAGCTGAGCAGGGGCTCCAGGGAGCTGTTGGACATGGGATGAACTGAGCAGAAGCTCCAGGGAGCTGTTGGACATGGGATGAGCTGAGCAGGGGCTCCAGGGAGCTGTTTGTCAGCCAGAAGGGATGGGGGGGACACAGGGACATGAGAGGCTGGGCAGGAGCTGCATTTGTGATGGGCAGGTAGAAAGGTGTTGGTCAGGGGAGGGAAAAGGAGTCTCCATCTCTTGGAGGGAGATGATGGTGCTGGCCAGAGTGGGCTGAATGCCCACAAAGCTGGTGTTGAGGGAGACAGACCCAGCTTCCAGCAGAGAACTGTTTTCCAYGGCACTTTCGGGTTCCAGGAGAGTTGCACTGGACTCAGGTTTTTCTTTCCCTCTCTGCCTGGGGAGCCCTAAACTCTCCCTTGTCCTGTTGCATGGTGTTGCAGTTGTAGGGATGGTTTTATGTGGGGAAGCTCGGAGGTGCCTTTGTTGACAGCAGCATTTTGTCTGTGGGTGGGTTGAAGCCTTCAAGAGTCCATCCCCTGCAGAGCCCACCCACAGCCTCCCCTGTTTGCTGGGGGGAACAGAGTTAAACTTTACAGCCCCTTTGCACCTGTATCCACTGCCTGTAGCCAGAAAATGGAGCAAGATGAGGCTGAGACAACTTCCTGAGCTGCTGAAAGCACCCCTGACRTGGCTGGGGTTTGGCTGGGCTGCTGAGGCACCCAAAACTGCCCTGGGACTTCCTGCCCTGCTCTTCCCCTCTGTGCTCCGTGGGCCTGCACTGTCACACACGTATTTTCTRAAAAATCYTTTTGCCAGGATTTTTTCTCCTGAGAGGCCTCAGAAACGAAATGTAAACAATGATTATCTGCTGCTGTGGAATGTGGCAGGTGCATCTTTGATTGGTCTCATGTGGATTGTTTCTACTTGATGACCAATCACAGTCCAGCTGTGTTGGGACTCTGGTCAGTCACAAGATTTTATTATCATTCTTTTCTAGCCTTCTGATTAAATCCTTTCTCTTTCTTTAGTATAGTTTTAATAGATCATTTTCTTTTAATATAAATCATAAAAATAATAAATCAACCTTCTGAAACGTGGTGCCAAGATTCTCATCTCTTCCCTCGTCCTRGGACCCCTGTGAACACCACCACACTGGACAAGTGTCCTGCCCTGGTCCTGCTGTGTCCCTGCCCCAGTGGGGTGGGTTGGAGTGCTCCCCTGCTCACTGGGGCAGTGTCTGTGCTCTTGGCTCAGCCCTTGGCTCAGCCCTGCGTGCGAGCAGCTGCCCAAGAGAAAAACAAGAGTTTGAGACAGACAGGAAAGGGAGGGGTTCTGCTTATGTGCCATTAATTGCTTTAAGATGTCCTGGAGCTGGCTATTCTAGATTTGGATGCTAAATATAAAACTGATACTACATAAATAAATGATGGAATACAAGTGACATCTGAAAAGCACTTTGGGATGTTCCAGCTAAGAACCTAAATAAATAACATGTATTACTGTCGTTGTAATTACTATTTTCCTTTTTTAGCATGCCTGTGTTCCAGAATGCTTTGAGAAGTCATATCTGGCAGAAATTCAGTTATCCCATAGAAACYAGTACCTTTTTGCCAATTTCTATCAGCTCTATTATTTTCAAAGGAGGAAATCAAAGCTGTGACGTGTTTGCACCTCTCTCATGCTCTGCAGCAGATGCTCAGCTGGATGCAGGTGCAGTTTGGCTGACACAGAGCTGCCCTGGTCCCTCCCTCTGCCCCTGGAGGAGRAGGGCTGGGTTTGAGCCAGGATGTGCCAGTTTAGAGCCAGGATGTGCCTGTGCAGGCAGGGACTCACAGGACCTCAGGGGCTGGGCACTGCACACCCCATGGCAGGGGGTGCTGGGCTGTCGCTGCCACACAGCAGCACTCGGTGATCCTSAGGAAGGTCAGGCACAGGGACAGGGGTACTGAAAGCAAAATGCTTGTCCTGATGCACAGCCCTGTGCAGGAGCAGTGCTGGATCACCTCAGGTGTGTGCTCATGCCTGACAAGGGTCATGCCCTCAGCTACCACTTGCCAGTGCTTCTCCTGCTGGCTCTGCACTTGTTCAGGGTTTTCAGAGGTGATGTGTGGAGGTGAAGTGCAGCTGGGCYGGAGGGGCAGCACTGCCTTCACAGCCACTCACACTGCTGTGAACTCTCACTGCTCCATTGCAATGCMGCTGTTTTCTGGGGCCTGTTTGCTTAAGTGATTATGCAAGAATCTCAAGCTTTCAGGAAAAAAAAAAAAACAGTGTTCCTGCCCCTCGTGGCTGCAGAACTCTGCTTCAGAATAGGATCTCCTAAAGGCTGTGAACTGTGGAGTCCACTTCTGAGTAACTGGAAGGAAAATGAAGAGTCATGTGCTGATTATTCTGGCTTCCTGTAGTTCTAAACCAACTTGTAGAYACTTCAAGGCCTGAATTAATTTTATTTGACAGGCCTAATAATGACAGCTAAATGTTTGCATGTCTACAGTGACATCAACTTTTTGACTATTTCTTCAAGCCTTCTCCAGGCTGGTGTCTCACACCAATACTGTGTCACTCTCAGGGACAGCGGTGTGACTGTAGGCACTTGTTTTTTCACTGGGAAGTGGGCATTRCATTGATACAGGAGACTTCCACCTTACAAATCACCCAGAACCCAGGTTCTGGTGCCSCCCAGGGCCGCGGATGCAGGAGGGGAGGGCTGTGGTCGGTGAAATGCTTTTGCACAGAACTCGGGCGGGGTGGAGGGAAGCACAGGAGAGGGGGCTGGCTTCTGATTCGAGCTTTGGGATGGAAAGARTGAGTCATTTCCACTGCTGATGCTTTCTTGCAGGGTGCCAAGGCTGTGCACTCATCCTCCCCTTCCCCACGAAGGCTTTTCATTTCTCTGAGAGCTCCTGGGAGGTGCAGCCATCCCTGTGCAGTGCAGGGAGGATGTGGGGCACAGCAGCCTGTGCTGCTGGCTCTGCACTCAGAGCTGGAGCAGGGCACACTGGCACAGAGTGGGTGGAGAGGGGATGTGTGCGCTCTGAGCCAGACCCCTGCCTCATGAGAGCCCTGGCAATGATGTGCTGCTCTYCAGGAGGCTGCTGTGTGCTGCCCGTGGAGGGCTGTGCACAACCTTGCTCTGAGCTCCGTGTGTGTTGGTGTTTGTGTTTGTGTGTGTTTGTGTTTGTGTTTGATCTGATCACTCCCTGGCAGGCCCCTTCTCCTCACCTTCTCCTTCTTCCCTTCCTGGTTGCCCCTGGGGCTCCTCTCCTGCCTGCAGTGCCCACCTTCTCTGCCAGCCCCTCCTGGCCTCCCTGACCCCATCTCCTGCCTCTCACAGCTACACAGCCCAGCCTTGGCACTATTCTTGCTTCCCATGATGTGGCCCCTGCACAGATCCATACCCAGATGGGTAAAGCCCCCATCCTTCATTCTGCCCTCTCCTGCACCACCTTGGGCCAGCTCCTGAGACCTTTCCCTCTCCATTCCTCCCCTGCTTCTCCTCTTTCTGGTGAGGTTTTCCTCTCTTGCCTTTTCACAGGATGCTCTGTGTGTTTGCATGCCCGCCTTACAGCCCATCCCTCTCACCTGTCCCAGGGGCAGCCCTGGTGTCTCAGTGTTTTGGTGTCTTCAGCAGAGCCAGAATTCCTGTCTGGACATTTTTCTTGTGTTTTTAAACTTCCTTCTTTCTGGCCAGTGTAAAAATAGTTTTGGCCTGCTCATACCCAGCTTTATGGACTGTTTTTCACCCTTGAGGTTTTACCATTGTGCATCTGCTGCATCCAGCTGAGTGCTGGCTTTGCAGCAGGCTCATGGACACCAGCTCCCCATCGCCTGCTGGGAGCTGCCTCATTGCCTCCCTGCTCATTTCTTCCCAAAATGTGGCTTTGCTGAGAAGCCCAAACCTCCTGGCATCAGCGAGGCAGCCCTGTGTTGTGGCTGCTGCCATGTGTGCTGACTCACACTGTCTCCCTGCTCGCCCTTCCTCCCCGAGCTCTGTTCCCACCTCTTCCCTTCCCTTCTCCTGGAGTTTTGAATGCCAAGTCCTTGGGGCTCAGGCTTTATTCTGGCTTTGCAGAGGTTTAGGGCACTTCCACAAACATTGGATGGCCAAGCCCAGAGTTTCTGGGTTTTCATGATTCTTTCTCATGCCCAGCAGTCTGCAGTGATGACTTCTCTGAAGTGAATCTGAGCTTTTGTAAATTGAGCTCTGTAGCCTTTCTGCAAGCTGGAGTGAGAGTGTGTAATGGGATCAGATGGCAGTGCAGGAGCTGGGGATGGGAAAAGTCACAAATGTGATACTAAAAGGAAAAAGCTCTTAAAGGCCACACAATGTGAGTTTTCCCTGACCTGATCTTTGARTCCCTGGCTGTGGAAAAGCTTTTCTGTGGATAGAAATTGCTCATTTCCACATGCCYGTATGGTTTGCCAAGTGAGTTTGCTCAGTTTCCAGGCATCATTTGAATTCTCTCATGTACAGTCAGGTTTCTTGAGCAAAATAAAAACGTGGGGACTTCTCTCTGCTGTTTTTGATTGTGCATTGCAGTGGGGAGTGGTGTCTGTGCCCTGGAGTGTTGCCAGTCTCAGAAGTGATGTGATTTTAGCTGTGACWGGTGTGTCCCAAGGGTAGTTGTATGCCTCCATCTTCCCCTCTTTTAGCTTTCAATTCTCCAAATTGACTTTACCTCTCATTTTCTGTGTATTTCACTTACTTGGCCCTTTGGTATTTAGTTTAAAATTTGGGCTTTTTTTTTGGCTTTCTTGTAAGTACATTACAGTGTTGCAACAGATCAGGCAGCAAATAGGCTGTRAAATGGGGGCTGAGCTTTGGGGAGCAGTTGTACARTCTGAGATAATGCAGTTACACACATACAYGTGATCGATCTGTCCTCTTCCTCCTCCTCTCTCCGGCTGCTCTAAGCAGCCAGCACTTTAACAACTCATCCCATTTGTGTCTCTGGCTGCTCTGGGATGTGCAGGCACAGCCTGGGCAGGGCTGCACTGCTGAGGATGTGGGGACAGTCCCGAGCTGGGGCTGCTCAATGAGCAGGGGCTGCTGAATGAGCAGGGTTTGCAGGGGGAGGAACAGAGGAAGGGTCAGAGCCGGGGGGATGGGG
>JACDOX010000016.1:7806485-7836708 GCA_014549065.1 Cardinalis cardinalis | reverse complement strand
GTTCCTGTTGTTCAGAGGCAGAGCCGTGTGTTGGTGTTCTGAGCCTGTTCCTGTTGGCCATAGGCAGAGCCGTGTGTTGGTGTTCAGGGCCTGTTTCTGTTGCAGGAATCCCTCTGAGTTTCCTGTTCAGTGCCAGCCAGCTCGCTCCTGGTGGGCAGTCCATACTCCAGTTGAGGCTCCTGCTCTGCCTGTGCTGCTGCCCCAGTGSARCCTCGGGACCCTGCTGGATGGGGCTCAGCACACAGCCCTGTGCTCAGCCCTGTGCTGGGCAGAAGCAGAGGACAGAAAGAGCAATGTGTGTTTTGGGCGCAGGCTGATGTGGGGGGCTTCAGCCTGAGTTTTTTTAAAGAGGGGTGAGTGGGCTTATCTGGGAGGGTGCGCTGCTCTCATGTTGTGTGTTTTAAAATCATGCTKGTTTTTCCCTGAGATATTTCACTTGGTTTTTATCCCAGCACAGTGAGCTGCAGTGCTTTGGGCTGGATGCTGCTGCTGGGTGTGCTCAGGTGCTGCATCCAAAGGAGCCACAGGAGAGGGCAGCTGAGCCCAGGCTGTCCCTGCTGTGTTCTCAGGAGCATCTCAGTGCAGTGTCTGCTGCCCTGGATGAGGAGCTGCTGTGTGTGCCACAGAGCAGGGTGCCTTTGGCAGCACTGCATGTTTTTTCCTGCAGAAATGGATTGATTTTGTTGCTGGACTGGCAGCATTTCTTTGTACTTGGGTATTGGCTTCCCCTGTGGAGGAGTTTGTGGTTTTTAAGACTCTAATTACTTTAGTGTAATAGCTTTTCCTCTGCTTTTGTAATGACTTTGGTGGGTGCCATCTGCTGTTGTGACACTGCTGGGCGRTGTGAGCCTGGTGTACACTTCAGCCTTCAGGGAAACTAAGACTTAGAAATCCCATTTTCAGCTTTATCTCCAGCCTTTTTGGACTGATGGGAGTGTGTGGACTCAAAGGGTCAAAAGGGCAGCAGATATTTGGGATGGCTCCCTCCTTACTGCAGGGTCTGTTTGCAGGGGCCCAGCTTGCCTGGCCCTGCTGGGAGCCTGCACGGTTTAGGGTGGAGGGAGGGGTTTGTTTCCTCGATGGCAGGCAGGAGCCACATCCTTCCTTCAGCAGCTGCTGGCTGACAAACAGCTTGACCTACATCCTCTGGCTTTGCTTCAGAGACAACAGACAGGGGGTGATGTGCTTGGTGTGGGCATGGTCAGTGCTGGGCTGCAGAGGATGGACACAGGGCTGCTGTGTGCTGAGACAGGGAATGGGCACAGCCTGGAGCAGGGAGCCCTAGGACTGGATTTCTGACAGCCCCAGAGGAGAAAGGCCTGTCTGGGTGCTGCAGAGCCCTTCTGGGTGCCAGTGCACATCCCTCCATCCCTGCATSTCACAGGCCCTGGCGCTGCTTTGTCAGATACAGATCACAGCCTGCAGCACACGTTTTTTCCAATATCATTACATCCACCAGACTAGAAGGGCTGCAGCCAGTTTTATGGATTTTTTTTKGTGTTTGTTGTAGGCAGTGCTCTATGAGTTTCCAAACATTTTGTGTGAGAATCTGGGATGCTTTGCAGCTCTTACCCTTCAGCTGTCATTGAATCCCACCAGGATGACTGCCAGGACTTTGTCTTGCTGGTCATCAGAGGTATCAGATCTAGAGAAGAAATGTCATCAAAGCCCCAACTTTTTAAAGGGACAGCTTTAGAAACACAGCCCTAGTTTCAGGACCATGTTGCAAAACAAAAAAGGACTAAACATACAGTGTGATTGGAAGGTCTGCATTCCCAAAGAGGTGTGGAAGGCTCACAGAGGAACTCTAATTTACTGTCACAGCTGCTGCAGGGTGAGGTGAGGGGGGCCTGGTGTGAGTTCTTGGGGTCATGGCACTGCTCTAACCCACCAGGGCTGCTGAGTTTTGCCAGGGTTGCTGCAGTGAATCAGAGGCTGGCAGAGCTCTGTGCCTGCTCTCTGGGGCCCTGCCTGCTTTCCTGGGGAGGAAAAGCTTTGGGGCCCCAGACTGCAAATGGATGTCCTGTTATTTCACATTAATTTGCAAAGCTTGGCAGACTTTGAGAGTGCACAGTGCTGTCCTGAAATAAGACTGGTGTTTCAGATGATTAACCAAATTCAATTAAGCAATTAATGAGCATGAGACTGACTGAGAGTAAATGAGCTCCTTTTCTCTGTTTACCTGTTGGGTTTTTCAGATTCCTGTTTTTCAGATGGACTCCTTCTTTTCTTATTAAAACCCTGTACAGCTCAGGTTTTGGATGTAGAAGCTAGAAGTTCTGTGTGCAGTGGGACTGGCACATTTGTCATCCCATTCCCAAATCCCTCGTGGCTGAGGGAGCTCCCTGGATGCCCTGGCAGCCAGCCTGGGCTCTCTGCTGCCTGACCTTTGTCTTTCTCACTGGTAATCTGAGGAGTGTGATGTTCCTTTCAGGACTGTGCAGCCAGTATAACAACGTTTTCAGGGAGTGATTAAGAAGGGAACTGTTTTCAGATAACTGAGCTAATTCGTGCTGGATTTCTGCAGCATGGAAAGGAGACATTTTAAATGCAAAAGTGTCTGAGGCAGGAGTTGTTTCATTAGTGCATCCCAGGAGCCAAAGGCACAGAACAGGCACAGGAYCTTTGGCTAGGATTGGTTATGGAAGAGCAATGTTGACTTCCTTGCTTATCTCACGTCACAGAAAATATTGAGTTGTGTGGACTCCCAAACAAGCTGGTGTGGCTGTTTATCCAGTGGTGTTATACAAWGCTGAGCTTTCAGTCCTCATTTGAGACTCATTTTTTTAAGCTGCTGGTTRTGCTGTGTTCAGCGAGAGACCTTGTACTGGTCTCCTCTTTACTCCAGTCATGGTGAGCAGTTCATCCCAGAAAAAACTTTTGGCTGGAGGGTAATGTTTGCTGCCCATGGGGAAGCATCTGATGTTCCTCTTCTGAGAGCCCAAGCTCTCCATGTTGTCCTGCAAGGATGTCCTCTCCAGAGGCACATGGCATCACGTGCTGCTGCAGGGCTTTCATAAACACTGTGGCAGGGCCAAGCTTCAGGGTTTTGGTTGAGGTTCAAAACAAGACMAAGGTGATGGGTCAGAATTTGGTTCCTGTTTTATTGTGATCACTTCTACACAGAGTCATTGGTTGGCTTTTTGGTGTGAAGTTTGATTTTCACAATGCAGTGCTGAGAGCCTGACTCTTGCTCATGAAACCTGACCTGAAGTCAGGCTGGGCAGCTGAGATGGCATTTGCCTGCTTCAGAAGTTGGTTTTCTCATTTTACRAAGTTCTGTTTTCTGGACTTGTTACACAGACAAAATTGGTACAATAAGGARTGTAATGAAACTCTCCTAATAGTTTTTGCCTGTGACTCCAGGGATTTTTGGAGAAGTTCCTCTTGCTTCCCTGAAATGTGAATGAGAAAAAAACTGGGCTCTTGCCTTTGGCTGTGTCTGAGCTGCGATTTATGGAGARGGTTTTCCTGTCTTTCCAGAGGGATGCTGTTCTTCCTTCCAGGGGCTGAGATTCCTGCTTTGGCAGTGGTAGCTGCAGCTTTGCTCTCCTCATTCCTAGGAGAGYACAGCTCTCATCTGCTCCTCAAGCAAAGCCAGCCCYGAGCTGGGCAGAGCYAGTGCTGGAGCCTTCCTGTGTTTCTGCCAAGCTGCACAGATGAGCTGCTCAAACATAAAGATGCTGGATCTTGCAGCTGTTAAAGAAAGCTATGGCCTGTCAGGAGGCTTTCTTGCTCCATTAGGAAATTAGAGACTGTGCTGAGACAGAGCAGCACAGAGCTTTGTTATTCYCATAGTTTATTGCTTCAGACTTAACCCTTCATCTCCCTCTCTGCAAAACATGCTCATCAGTGGTGACCTGCAGCACAGGAGCATCAGAGTGCTGAGTAATGGGCAGTCCAGTGGTCACACAGTTTAAAATTAAGATGTTAGTTACTGGTTATTTTAGATGCTACACATATGTAATATTTTTCATAATCTGATTTTCCTGCAGGAAAAAACGAAAGTGGTGGAACCCCTGGACTATGAGAACGTGATCCTCCAGCGCAGAGTTCAGATCTACAGCGATCCCCTCCGGGACCTCCTGATATTTCCAATTGAGGATGTGTCTGTGAGTTTGCTCTGGCTMTTTCCCATGTTTGAGGCTCACTTGTCTCCTGTCCTGCTTACCTTGGAAAATCTCCACCATTAACCACATGTTTAATTTGGCTGCATTACTGACACATAAAACCAAAATGACCCACTGGTGGCTTAGGCCCACCACATTTATTTAAAGTGAATGTCAAGCCCTGAAGATGCAGTTTGTGCTGAAAAAGTGTTCTCCTTTTCCTGCAGATCTCAGTCATCGGCCGACAGAGAAGGACTGTCCAGTCAACAGTGCCAGAAGATGCTCTAAAGAAAGCTCAGAGTCTCTTTGTCAAAGAGGTAGGGACAAAGCCTTCAGCCTTTGATGGCCCTTGGACAGGATGCTCAGCTGTAGCTCAGCATTGCAGCTCCCTAGGCTTCTCCTTTGTGGGCAGCCCTGCCTGACCTGATGCTCAGGAGAGTTCTCATAAGGTATCTCATGTACAGTGTCCTTGCAGTGGGTTTTGGACACAGCCAAGGTGTGTGGCTTTGCACCACCTGCCTGACAAGGGGATCCACAGCCTCYCTGGAGCATCTGGAGTGCTGTGGGTTTGTTGTGAAGTGCAGCTCTCCAGGACCATTCCCTTCAAGTGCAGCAGAACAAAAAGCAGTGGTCRTGTCGAGTTAGATGCGTTGTGTTTCTGAGGACAGAAAACTTTTGCTTTCTGGCAAACAGTCTCCTCCCAGATCACTACTCCTTTTTTAGAGCCTTGGAGTGATGTAAATCCAAAATCTGTAGCTGTGTGGYAGGCCAGATGCTGTGTGATTTTTGTCTCTGTGCTGGAAAGGTTCCTTATGGAATTCTGCATTGCTACATGAAGCAAGTGAAGCAGCCTTGCCCACACCCTTCCCACTTGTGCATGAGTGTGAATGGGTGTGCAAGAGTGTGCACAAGTGTGAGCAAGTGTGTGAGTGGGTGTGCATGAGTGTGAGTGAGTGTGAATGAGTGTGTGTGTGAGTGAGTGTGTGTGTGTGTTTGTGGACTGCATTGGCTTCTGTGAGTTTGTGTTTGCTCTCCCTGGTGGTTTCTGCCTGGGCAGGGTTTGTGCTCAGCCTGGCAGGGGCAGTGGACCCATCAGGGCACTGAGCRCAGGGCCCTTGTTTGGGTTTTCCCTCATTCTGGGCCCTTTGTGCTCGTGGAAAGGTTCCTTTTGGAATTCTGCATTGCTACATGAAGCAAGTGAAGCAGCCTTGCCCACGCCCTTCCCGCTTGTGCTTTCCTCACCCTGCAGTGTGTAACCTCTCAGATGGTGCTGGGCTTTGTTGCTGTAGCTCTCTGAGAGCTGTATTGTTTTCCTTTCAGTGCATTAAAACCTACAGCTCTGACTGGTTCGTGGTGAACTACAAATATGAGGAATACTCAGGAGACTTTCGGATGTTGCCATGGTAAGTGTCGTGCTCCCTTGGAATGCTGATGTGTGATCACAGGCCTTAGCAGGAGCAGTTTGCCCTTTCCCTGGTGCCTGTTCCACAAGCAAGGTTAGAGCCAGAGGTTTGTGTTGTCCTGCCAGTGTTCCCCAGCTGTGCCAGGGAGGTGCCCACAATGTTGTGTGGGTCAGTGCTGCACATCCTGCCCGCCAGTGTGTGCACACCCCCTCTGTTTGGGATGAGGACAGCCTGCAGCCCAGACCCATGGCAGGGTGAACAGTGTTGGCAGTGCCTGCACAGGAGCCTCATTGTGCCACTGGGCTGATGTCCCCTGTGTGCCTCACACAGGCCAAGCAGATTCTCCTTGTGCCCCAGCACAGGGAGGGTGATGTGATATTGCTGCTGGTGCTGCCAGTGCTGGGGAGTTGTGCTTGGAAGTGCTGGGCTGTGCCAGTGCTGTGCCAGTGCTCCCAGCTCCAGAGCTAATTGGGTTTTTCAGACAGGCACATCCATCTCAGATTTCTGCTGGATTGTTATTTCCTGTGTGATGGCGCCTGCTCTGCTCACTGCCCACACTCTGGGCATGTCTGGACCCCTGTCCAGGCTGCTCACATGCTGTTGTTAGCTTGTTAAATGCTTTTCTTCTTAATAGGGTGTAGTGGGTGTGTTCTGAGGATCTCGAGGGGATGTGAAGCAGCAATGGAGTCATACTGTTGATCCAATAATGATAAAATTTTTGAATAATCTTGTAGTCTGATCTTGCTTCTTTTTTTGTAAAGATGGAAGATAATCCAGAGTGCTCTCTCTTTGTTCCATGAAAGCAAGTCAGCAAAAACTCTACAGAATCAAGAGCTAACACGAGAAAGCTAATTACAGACTGCTTGTGCCTGATTTCCATGAAATGCACTCACATCTTAGCTTTCCCCAGCTGCAAGGAGCTGTAGGTCTCCTGCAATTTATCTTCTGTGCTCTGTAGCCTGCACTTTGGCTGCTGCTTCTGGATCCAGCATCAGCTGCTGGCTCATACAACCCTCATGTTCCATTCATTAAACATGAAAATGTGTTGTGATTTCAGCAAATCCTTTAGGCCAGACAAGATTCCAAGCCATGTGTTTGAAATTGATGAAGACTTTGAAAAGGATGAGGTAAGGAGAAGGTTTTTTTTTTTTTTTTTTTGTTTTTTTTTAATATATTCCTGTTAAAAAAACAGGAATACATTAAAAAGTTAATTTCACAAGGCAAAGCCAGAATTCAGTTCCTGGGAATGGTTTTCTGGTGAGTTGCTTTCTGCTGTGAAAATGGAATCAAAAATGAGGCCGTGATTTATTTCAAAGTATGACATGATAATCTCTTTGAGCCAGGGGTCTCCTAAGTTATCTGGAAAATTAGTTGTATTTCTCATGTTTTTTTCCCCTTGAAACAGAGYATCATAGGAAGAGGAAAGAAAGGAAGCCAAGTAGTCACTGAGGAAAACTCTTCATGTCCAGAACTAAAACTGGGCAGTCYGTTTTTCAACTACACTGTGATTCTGGGGTTCTCCTCTTGGAAAGTTTTGTGGTTTAMCACATAATCAGCAATTTTTCACCAGTCACTTCAACCCACCCTGCTGACAGTGTGTCAGTCCTGCTCTGCCCATCCTGTGCCAGTGCTGAGAGGTGTTTGCACCTCTGGAAGGGGCATCAGGGAGGATTGGCAGCCCTGGAGCTCCTCTGTGGGGTGGGCTGGGGGCTCTGCCAGCGGGGACATCTCAGACCTGGTGGTTATTTTGGATGGTGCAGATGCCATGTTTCCTGCCATGAATATCACAYGTGCTACAGAAGGGATGGGCAGTGKTTYTCTGTTTTGAGTACCACGTGGAGATTAATCCATGCACGTGATATTAGGAAGTTTTTGTTTACRGAGGAAAGGGTTTAGCCCAGCTGTTTAAAATTCCCATGGCACCAATATGTTGCTGCTGAGAAATTACAGAGGAAAAGGGARCTTTGTTGCAGAGCTGAAGGTTTGGAGGGACTGTTTCATGCACATTTCTCAAATTACTSGGGTATGTCCCAGCACACCTCAGGTCTGGACTGCAATGGCTTCTTTATAAMTGGAAATGTTTTGTCAAGTTTAGCCTTAATCTTTTTTTAGCTATGTTGTTAATTTGCATTACATCAGTAACTTGAGGTGCTGCCTCTTAAAAAATATCTGCTCTGGGCTGGAGACATTACTATGCACTGTTATCAGCATGCTTCCAGAAAAGCAAAAGGACAAAAATACTCTATCAAAATGTGGAGACCTTTCCTGTTCTGGCCAGTGTCCCAAACCCTCAAACAAGAGAAGTTACTGAGGTTTGTTGTGGAAGAGTATTGCAAGTGCTTTCACAGATGTTTTSAGGTTTGTATCTTTTGGCATGGCCGTATCTAAAGGATTCTGTTACAGTTTCCCGACAGAGCATTTGCATTAGAATTGTGTAATGGAAATTCAAGTAAAAGAAATCTCTTGATAAAAAAAGGTGAACCACTGTAAAGGAGAGATCATAGGTTGTTTTACCCAGGGAAATAAAGCATCAGAAAATTTACTCTGGAAGTTGGACATGAGAAGAGTGAAGCCCTCCCTTTGGATGCAGCAGGCTCTGTAAAGCAGCTCCTTCGTGGCTCAGCAGGGCAGGCTGGGGCTGCCTCTGCTGCTGAGTCACTGGGAACCCCAGGGTGAGATTTTTTCATCACTTTGGGCTCTCATTTCCCTCCCTCCCCAGTGGAGGTCATGGTTAGGTATGGGTGGAGAGCCATTCTCTCTTTCTGGGACCATGGGACAGSAGCAGGTGGAAACCCCATCTGGTGTGCCAAGAGCAGCCTGGTTGGGTCACTTGAAACTTTGTGGTTTGGTAAGTGGGAAATCAGCCAGTTACATTTCAGCTATTTTACTGGGGTTTGGTGGTTTTTGCTGAAATTTGAAATACAAGAATGACAAAAGAAAATGACAGGAAAAGTTCAGAGTTCTGCATTTTGCAACTTCCTAAACAGACCATCTTGAAAATTTCCATCTTCCCCGTTTTGAAATCCTGCATAAGAACCTGAGGCCTCATTGCAAAATCACTGGGCAGCTTTATCAGAATAGATGTAATCTTTCTTTTTTAAAAAGTGACCCAATCTAGCCTGTTTTACCTCTTCATTGGAAAGGATATCTGATATTTTATTTTATTTTATTTTATTTTATTTTATTTTATTTTATTTTATTTTATTTTATTTTATTTTTTGGGAGAGCACTGTATGCATAGCTGTAGCTGTTGCACATGCATTCTACATGTGACTGTGTTGCTGTAGTTAAAATGATACTGCTTTCCAGGGTGGACAAATCCCTTGGTCCAAGGGGAATCTCCTGTGGAAAACAGTTTACCTGACCTCTTTTTATGATTGTTTGCTGTCTTTCAGGACTCCTCTTCCCTGTGCTCCCAGAAGGGGGGTGTGATAAAGCAGGGCTGGCTGCACAAAGCAAATGTCAACAGCACCATCACTGTTACCATGARGGTGAGTTTGGTGCGGTTACTGATGAATGAGGTGAAGCTCAGGCCACATCTCCAAAGCTCCCAGGAGCACAGTGGCTGGGTTTGGGTTGGGATGGGCACCTGCCCCTCTTGTATCCCATGATGAGCTGGAAAACCCAGTCTGGCAGCAGTTTCTTACCCTCCCCTCCCCAGCATGTAAGGCTGATACATGTTGGACCATGACAGGCAAGCTGACCAAAAGGTGAAGCATGTTCTAGTGAAGCAAGATTGTTTTCTGGATGAGCAGCTGAGGCCCAGGAGAGGAAACAGCTGCCCTGCAAAGACAGCTTTCTGAATTTACAGTTTCCTTGCTGGTTGGAAATGTGTAGGGAGGCCAGCTTTAAAATAAAATGATAAATCTTTGCTTTTAAGGCACGGGTGATATTACTGCAGAGATGTAGCATTACTGACCTAGAAGCAGCAGCTGCCTTGTCTCCTGTTCTCTATTCTTCATAATCCAGTGTGACATTGCCCAGATTGTGCAGAGATTTTGAGCAGTTCCACCACAGGTTTTTGCTATGGCAGTGAGCCTGTCTGCAGTCCCACYGTGCAGCTGCCTTGTCACAGCACAGAGAGATTGTTGGGGAGTTTGTAAGGATATATTAAAATAATCTCAAAAAGCCTAACTGTTCCAAGGCTTGATTCAATGAGTTATGCTTCCAGGGGAAATGGAACAGGACTGTTCATAGGGCTAATTATAACTTGAGTTTTAAAATGGGCTTGGAGGTGACAGACAGAAAAGGATTTTCTGATTCTCTGCTTTTCTAAGCAAGCTTAAAGCAACTTTTTTTCCTTGAAACTTCTGGAGGTGGTATCAATCATACTCAAAGTAGTCAGCTGGGTCTGTTCTAGCCTGAGCCTCTGCTGGTGCTGGTCTCAGTGCCCTGCCCTTCAGACCTGCCTTTCAGAGAAGTTACCTGAACTGCACTGGCTTCAGTTCAATATATAAGATCCAGGGTCTCCAGTGAAGCTCTGGTGTCAAAGTACTGAGGATCAGGAGCTGTTCTCTGAGCTGTGTCTTGGAGCCAAGGGTCTCCTAAGTTATTTGGAAGACCATCATAGGAAGAGGAAAGAAAGGAAGCCAAGTAGTCACTGAGGAAAACTCTTCATGTCCAGAACTAAAACTGGGCAGTCTGTTTTTCAGCTGCACTGTGATTCTGGGGTTCTCCTCTTAGAAAGTTTTGTGGTTTACCACATAATCAGCAACACCTCTAAGGCACGTGTGAGGAAGCTGAGGACTTTGGCCRCCTTCAGCCTTGCCACCACATGGAGAGGCTGCTGTGGTGTGTCCATCTCGTCAGTGCTGGTTCTCTGCTGGGCTCTTGGTGTCTCACACTGTGCTAAGCATGTGCAGAGTGTGCTCTGTGGAGAGCTGAGCCACAAGCAAGCTCTCATTAGGCTGCAGCTGCCACTCTTTTATTTCAGAGCACCCTTTCCTGTGCAGAGAACTGCCCTGCTTTGGCTCAGCTCTCCCTCTCTGGTTTGCAGTGTGTTGGTGGCCTGT
Source organism: Cardinalis cardinalis (assembly GCA_014549065.1). Taxonomy (NCBI): domain Eukaryota; kingdom Metazoa; phylum Chordata; class Aves; order Passeriformes; family Cardinalidae; genus Cardinalis; species Cardinalis cardinalis. The sequence continues at coordinate 7,826,184 of JACDOX010000016.1, read as the reverse complement.
GCTACAACCACAGTATTGTCCTTCTCTGCCCAAATGCACTCCCCCAGGTCTCTAGCCCTCCCTTTGCCATCTCAGTGCTCACCAGCAGCACCTGTAGCCTGATCAGAGGGGATGTTCCCTCTGCTCACAGGTTCACAGTATTAATTTCATCTTCTGACAGTGATTTCTGACAGCAGTGCTTGCTTGGGGGGAGGATCACAGGAAAAGTGTTTGCTGTTTGATTGTGCATTTGCTTTTGAACAGAGTTCAGCAAATGCAAACTGTTTAGCATGAAATCCCATAACCACAAGGGATATCAACCCTGTAATATCTAGAGAGAGATCTGTCATGGGTTTCTGTAGCATCCACTGCCAGAATTCCTGAGATTGCCTCAGTGAAGTGCTAAATCAGTGTTTAGGCTGGATTAATGCTTCACATCCTTGGCTTTCCATGTGTCTTTATGCTCTGTTGGGCTAAAGGTTTAGTTAAATCTTATAAAATTTAAAGCTCAACAGCCCATGGAGCATCTCTACAGCTAATTATCATCCAAATGAGGCCAGAGGTTACTCTCAGAAGGGATGGGTTATGCTTCAGGGCATGAGGCTCCCTCCCAGTTCTCTGCAAGCCAGGGGGTTTACTGAACCTGTGTTAGTGTCAGTAATGATAGAAACAGGAAATTATTTGTAATCTCCCATGTGGCCTGAAAAATGCTGTGTTTATTCATATTTTTTCATAGATCTTCCAGGTAGACAGAGCAGTAGAAATCCTTGCAGTGCTGCTTGGCCTGGCTTCCTTCATGATTCTCCTCACACAGATTACCCAGCAACAGTGAAATGCACCCTGCTCCTTACAGCATCTGGTGCTACCACAATTGCTGCCAAAATGGTCTCCTGAATTATGGTCCAGTAGCTTTAGGCTGACAAGCATGAAGAAAGGTGTTCAGAGATACTGGAGAGCTTTTTTTTCCTTCATGAAAATCAGTAGTACAAACACAGGGACAATTCTCCTGAAATTACTGCTTTTTTATGTAAGAATTGGACACTAAGCCAAAGCCAGTTCATGAAAATAAGTTTGTGTAAAAAAACCCAAACCCAAAACCACAAAAAACACAAGCAGTTGAATGGATTGCATTGTCCCTTGGCTTGCATTTGAGTGCTAGGGATTTCCACATGTCTGTTCCTAAGTCTTCCAGACAATTGCTTTGTAAGTCTGAGGTCTGAATGAAAAAGGCTCTGGAAATACCTGCTTTAGGGTGAGATGGATCTTCAGGTAATGTGCTGATCTGAATTTACTGTGCAGCATTGCTTTGTAAAGATAAATGAGGCTGGAGCCAGCTGAGAGATGAGCTGGAGGCCCTGGGGCATTGCTTTAGATGGGATAACTTACAATAACAACAAGAGCATTAAAATTAAAGAAGATGATGGAAATCTCTCTTTGCAAAAGCAAACCATATTCAAATGGGTGAATCTGCAACACTCCAGGGTCAGCAGTGTTTTGTGTTACAGTATTTTCTCAAGAGCAGGGAGGGCAGATGTGGAAACCATGTCTGTGGTTTATGATGTACAACAGAGTGAATACTTGCCTGAGCAAGAATTTGTGTTTTTACAGGTATTCAAGAGGAGGTATTTTTACTTGTCACAGCTCACAGATGGCTCCTATATTCTGAATTCCTACAAAGATGAGAAAATTTCAAAAGAATCCAAAGGCTGCATTTTCTTGGATGCTTGCAATGATGTGGTTCAGGTAGGTGTCCTTTCTGTGGGGCTCTGCATGGATTTATGGATTACTGGCTCTGAGACAGACAGGCCTGCTCTCTTGAGGTCTGAAGGCATGGAATTGCAAACTAACCCAAAGCTGGCCAGCTAAACTGATCAATAGGCCAGTGAGTAAATGATATTGCTTTTTCTGGGGCACCTTCCTCCTCTAATTGCTGCTTGCTCCAGCTGCTTGTTTCTTGAGCTATATCTTGGTAAGTCCATGGAAGCTTGTCATCCTTTGGAATTCAGGACCTACTCAGAGGTCATAAGTTTTTTGGAGCAGGTATTTGTACAGATCTAAATCCTGGGATTGCTTAGCTGTGCTAGAGTGAGGTGCAGCAGTGGATTGCTGCTCTGCCTTCTGCCCTTGCTGTCTCTGCAGAAGCTGCAAGCCCTGAGTGTGGTGCAGGGTGGCTTAAATTACCCCAGTGGTTTGCTTCAGCATGGATGAGTCAGAGCTGYGAGTTCCCATTTATCTTTCTGAACACAGTAAAAACAATAATGCACACACCTCAGTGATCTATGGGATGTATTTCCCAAGTTGCATCAGATTTGCCTTGGCTTTTGGTTGGAAAATGCTGTTTAAAGGCCAGAACAGCTTCAAAAAGCTGCAATGTACCACTTGCTTTTTAGAGATAAATGCCTCTAAGTGTCCTGGAGTGCAGCATTACTTACCATGTCAGACAAATCCAGTTCCTGGCTTCTCTGGGTAAATATTAAAGGTCTGGTGACATCAGAAGGAGCTTGTTCCTGCTCCTTGATGCAATGTCTGTGCTCCAGTCGCTTTCCTTCACTCAGAGCAGCTGGCCATGGACCTGTGCACTGCTCAAGCCACAAAGCCCTCTGTGATTGCAGCCAGATTGCTGTGTCAGGGAGGGTGCCTGCCTTGTATTTTGTGGTGTTTCAGCTCAGGATGCTTTCCCAGAGAGGAGCTGTGTGGCAKGTGCTGTGTTGTTGAGAGAAGTGTAACATAAATCTGTTTTTGTTGTTCAGTGTCCCAAGATGCGCCGCTATGCATTTGAGCTGAAGACAATAGACAAGTACAGCCACTACCTTGCAGCTGAAACTGAGCAGGAGATGGAGGAATGGCTGGTAACTCTGAGGAAGATCATTCAGAGCAATACTGAGAGTTTGGTGCAAGAGAAGAAAGATGCTGTGGAGTCTGTGCARGGTCAGTTTGTAAACAAACACCTCCCTTCTGCACAGGATACAGGCAGGGTGCCTGGAGAAGTGTTATAGTGTACTGAATTTAAAGCAAGAATTGTGGCTGACACACAGTATCATGCAAAGGGGCTTAGTATAACACAGATGATAGTCTGAGGAATGAAAGTGGAGGGAAATGTGACCCTTCTTCTGGAAGGGAAATCCATGGCAAAGTTTCAAGGCTTCTGGAAAATTGGCTCTGTGAAGTTCTACTTTGGACAGACCTAGCAGACTGTAATAGTACACTTTGATACTGGTAGTGCATGGAAAAATCTTACTCCCAAGGAATGGAAAAGTCTCTGTAAACTGTTTCTGTGCTATTGTTAGCAAATACTGCAGGATGCTTTCTGGCAGAGTGCTGCTCCTGCAGTTGTTTTGAACATCTGTTTCTGGTGTCCTTGCAGATGATGAATCGAGCACGCAGGGAAAGTCAGAGAACATCCTGGAGAGCCTGGAGAGAAGCATGCATCCAGAGCTGATGAAGGTATTGTGTTTGCAGGATCACCCTCCCCACCCACAGCTACTTCTGTCCAGCTTATCTGGGAGAGAGATTTTCTGCTTTCTGTGTCTCCAGCTCTGGGCAGGCACCAGGTCCTGGTGGGGTCTCTGTTATCCCACCTGTCTGTCTCACCCATGGTTTGAGGCTGTGTGTTCCTCACCTCCAAGTGTGGTTGCCTGCTTCTGCTGCTCTTTCCTTCAGCACAGCCACATCTCTGCACTGTCCTTGCACCATGGCAGTGCTTTGCATCAGCTCATGTRTCACAAAGGCAACCTGAAAAGTAATTATTTTGTTTTGATTCAGTTCTTTCCCAATAGTGAGTGTTTGCCTCTGTGTGGCCAGGCACTAATATCAATGCCTTCCTTTGTCCTAGTATGGAAGAGAAACAGATCAACTAAACAAACTGAGCAGGAATGATGGAAGACAAAACATCTTTTCTTTTGACTCAGAAGTCCAGGTAAACACTCCCACATTTCCCAGTGTGAGGTTTTGTTCACTGTGTCACCTCCCTTGTCCCCTTGCATGGCCACAGGGTTTGCCTGCAGGAGCAGCATRTTTTCCAGTGCAGAGCAGAAGTGCAGCCCATTCCTGCCAGTGAGAGCAGAATGAGGTGTCAGTGCTCAGGAGGTAGCTCTAATTCAGGGAAGAGTTGCAGCAGCCCCACACATGGCCTCCCTCCAGCTTTGCTGGCGTTTGTGTGGTGCATCTTGGTGTTGCTGGATTTCAAACCAGGTTTTTTCTGGGGCTCTGAGAGGTTCTCATGTTTGCAAGAAGAAGCAGTAGAAGAGGTGTTGCATGGATGGCTGCAGTGCTGCATGGGCTCAGCACATCTGGTGCAGGGAGCAGTGGTGGCAAAGGCTGTGGCAGGGGTTTGCAGGGAGAGCCTCAGTCTTCAGGGGGTTTTCAAATGTAGAAACAGAGAAACTGGAAAAACCCCTGTGCTGGTCTGGTGCACTAGAGTAGGGGTCATTGCCTATTGGCCTGTTTTCTTTTGGCTTTGAACTTGAATTCTCTGCCAGGGTCCAGGTGTGGGATTTCAGTGGAATGAGCTGCAATTGCTAACAGAGTTTTAGAGAACTGTTCCAGSATATGTCATGGTTTCTGGTTCTCCTTCTGGTTTGGCGTGTTCACACCTGTAAAATAGAACATTCTGGTTTAACAAGGAAATGCAATTAGTCTTTAAAAGGTTTAGCTGTACAAAATGAGCTTTTCTCTTGGCAATTCTTTAGAGTCTTTAACAGAAGGAAGATAAGCATCCAGGAGGCTTTTTCATTTCTTTTTTTTTTTTTAAGAGAAGCTCTGAGAAACTTCCTATATTCTAGTCAGATAATAAAAATGGAAATATTGCTCAGTGTGGAGCATCTAAGATAACTTCTTTTACCTAACCAAATGGTTAGGCTGAATTCAGTGCCCTCTTTCTATACCCAGAGTGCTCCATTCTGGAGTGGGTCAGTTGTGCTGTAACACCAGGCATTCAGAGTCTGCTCCAGTCAGTGCTGGTACATGCACACTTGTGTGCCTGGTGCTGAGGAAACTGGGAGCAGGAACGTATAYCTGCAATGTACTTTCCTCATGAAAAGAAAATAAGGGAAGCAAAAATACCTGCTGGTATTTAGGGGTGTTTGGTAGCTCTGTCCCCMGTGCCCAGCACAGTGGGAGTGTCAAAGGCTGAGGGTCTTTGGTTGCTTGTGGCTGCTCTTTGAGGAGGGTGGGTGTGGAGGCAGAGGTGTGGGTGTGCTGGGTTGGGGAGGAGGTGATGATCATCGAGCCTGTTTGGATTTCCCAGCCAGACACTCTCTGCTGTTTCTAGCCATACCAGTTACTGCTGTGCAGCTGGATGGACCTTCCATTTGAAATGTTGTTTACAATCCCACGTGTGCCTTGTCTGTGTTTCAGGCACAGGGGCCATCTCTAAGCTGGCCACACATTCACGGTTGAAGGCACTTTTCTGGTTGTTGTCTCATGTTCCACTTTCTTGCCCGAGCTCTAAGTGSTGTTTGGGGAGATCCCCTGGGTTACAACAAAGCAGGAAGGAACTGAAATCATTCTGAGGTTTAGTTTGCTGTGCTTTACAAAACAGGTTGCTAAAAATTGATACATACCCATGAATCCATGTCCTGAATACCTCTATGTAACATCATCAAATCACACTCCTTTGTGAATGTCTTGTACCTTTCGGACCACTTAAAAAAAAATTGATAAAGATCATATTGGCAGGAATGTGATCCCTTAACATTATTCAGGGGGTTGTTTTCTTTTTTAATGAGACCAGATGTGTTTGTTTGCTGTCTAGAGACTCGATTTCTCAGGGATTGAGCCAGATGTGAAGCCTTTTGAGGAAAAGTGCAGCCGGCGCTTCRTGGTGTGCTGCCAGGACTTCTCCCTCAACCTCCTTGCTCAGCTGAGTGACAGGGCAGAAGAAGGACCCACCAACGTAAGGGGAGCTCCAGCATGTCCTGCTTTGTCTTTTTTCCTCTCACCAGCAAGAAAATACCTTGGSAAATTAACCTGTGGGGTTAAAATGATCCCATTTTGCCATGAGCACCAGTGGGACCTGGACAGGCAGTGACTGCTGGCCCAGAGTCCAAAAATGTGTTTGGGCACATCAGCAAACACCAAAAATGTGTTTGCTGATGTGCCTCAGCCTGCTGGGAAACCTGTGCTTCAGGGGCACAGGGAATGGGGACTGTGTGTCTGCCAAAYCCTGCATCCCTGTGAAAGTCCTGTTGGTAAATGATTAGGCTCCATCTCCAGACCACTCACGGCTGTGTTTTGTTTTGTTTCCCCTAATGGCAAGGCATTTCCCTGTTCTGGAACCTTCCTCTGACTCCCAGCCTAACTCTATTTGCAGTCACTTTACTATATGCATTTGTTATTGTGCCAGAGTTGTGCCTTAGCCTAAAAACCCTTATATTTTCTGAGCCTCTGATGTCTGTAGGCAGCTATCACATCTCACCTCAGCCTTTGTTCTGCTGGGCTGAACAGACCAGTCTCCTCCAGTCTTTCTTCCCAAAACAAATCCCTGCTGTCACACCCTGTGCTTGCTCTGGCTGGAGTCAGCCCTTTCTGCAGGGGTGCAGGGCAGGCAGAGGCACCAGCACTGCCCCATCTCTGCTGATGCTGCCCTGTCTGATGCCTGGGAGAATCACAAAGGCTTTTTTGTGATGGTTTCATATTGGCAGCTCACAGCTCTGAGACCCAACACCAGGCTCWGTAACTCTCAGCAGATGGATGCATTGCTAATAGCAAAGATTCTTGTTTTCCATCCTTAATCAGGTCCAGAGTGAGACCTAATCAGCACATTTTCAGCATTGATGTAATGCCTCCAAGTCATGCTGGAATGTCTTGGGCATGCTACACTTTTATCTTCAGGCCTGCATTTTTATCTTTCCATGGATGCACGCCTACTAGGATGTTTGAATTAGAAATACATGAATTATTGCCACTTGCCTGATGCTCTCAAGGTCAGTAGCTACAAAGCAGTTGGCAGATTTTGCACGTGCATTTCCTCAGCAGTGTCAGCCTTGTATTTGAGCTCTCCTGGCTGGGAGAGATAACTTTCCTCCTGGGATAGCATCTGAGGAACATTTTGAGTGTCACAGTTGAGCCATCCAGAGCTGCTGGACTTTGGAAAATAAATACAGTGATCTTTAGTAGGTGGTCATAAACACTCTTAAGCTGATTTCTTATTGCAAAATGATAAACAGCTCCAATAAATTGAGCTCATATTTTCTTCCTGACTTCATAGTTTACCACTTAGGTAAAAAACATGTGAATTTCATTCTTTATATTTCGTATAGCTTTGTTCAAACTGACTAGATCAAAATGCAGGAAAAAATGGATCAGTATATTCATAAAGCAAATAAACATGGATTGTGTGYCACTATAGTGGATATTTTTTGCCCCCGACAAGCRAGAAATGATGAGGAGGACTCCATCTTATCAGAAGGCTAATTAATKACTTTATTATACTATGTTATTCTATATTATGTTATATTTATTACATTACATCTAAACTGAATCTGCCAAGCACTCAACTGCTCACACTGCATAGAATCTGGTGACTGTCACTGGACAGTCCTGACACACACACACACACACACYTGGCCCTGACAGGCCAAGGAAACAAAACACCATCACTCTGGGTAAACAATCTCCGTATTGCATTCTACTTTTGCACAACACAGCCACAGCAAATGAGATAAGAATTGTTTTTCCTTTGTATAAGGTTCAGAGGATGTGAATCTCAGAAATATTCTTGGGAAGTCRTACCTTGCTTTTCTCTGTGAAGAGAAGTGTGGCTACATGTCACAGTTCTGTAAAATGCTGGTATACCAAACTAAAGGAACAAAGWGGAGCAGAAGGTTCCCAGTTTTCTTGTCAGGGAAAGCAGTGCTGTTGATACTCTTGAGCCTGTGCAGTGCAGTTTTTATGATACAGATATTCAATCCAATTTYCAGGTGGAGCCCTTTTTCCTAAGCTTGGCGTTATTTGACCTGAAAAGTAACTGCAAGATTTCAGCTGACTTCCACGTGGACCTGAACCCCCCCTGTGTGCGGGACATGCTGCAGGAGGGCTCAGAGCCCAGGGCAGAGGGAGCCCCGGGGCAGTGCCCTGGGCAGAGCCTGGTGCACGGCGTCCCCGAGTCCTGCCTGCGCTACATAAAACGGGTCAGTGCCTCCCCTGCTCCTCCTTCTGTGTCCCTGCTTTCAGTGGCTTTTGAAGTGTGTTGTTATCCTCTGTGTGGTAACCAGAAGCCAGCTTTTCTCTTGAGTTCTGGTCAGTGTTGAAGTGGCCATGCAGGGCTCGCTGGCAGTGATGGGCAAAGCGCAGGGAGAGTTTTCCAAGACTTGGCCGTGCTCAGGCCTGGTGAGCCCCTGTGGCCCAGCCCCAGGGCAGGGGTGTGGGTGTGGGAAGGGCAGTGGGATGATCAGGCCAGACCCTGTGGTGCACACTGGGGGCCTGCAGTGACAGCTTCTGCCTCTCTGTTGCAGGGGGTGTTCTCCGTGACCAACCCACACACAGAGATCTTCCTGGTGGCCCGAGTGGAGAAGGTGCTGCAGGGCAGCATTGCCCACTGTGCAGAGCCCTACATGAAAAACTCAGACCCTGGGAAGGTACTGGCTGGGGCCATGGGTGCATCAACTGAGTGATGCTGTCTGCTGCTGCTGCAGGGAGTAGAGGGGGCTGAAACATGGGTTGTTCTGCAGCTCTTCAGTTTCTTGCTGGCAAAACCAGGTTTTGTTCATTCTGTTTGCACTGTTCCCAGGCTGGCTTCRGTTGAGCTGTCCTGGGAGACTTGATTCCTTCCCCTGGAAAGAGGCAGAGGATTGGAAAGAGCCAAGCATTTAGGGCCAGACCTTTCCCCATTACACTTCAGCAAGCCAAAGCCTGGGCTGGGCTGACAGGAAAAAGTGGGACACTTCATCCCCAGAATGAAGTGTCTGCATGGAATCATAGAATCCTTTATGTTGGAAAAACCCTATAAGATCATTGAGTCCAACCATTAACCCAACACTGTCAACTCCACCACTAAATTGTGTCCCTAAGCACCACATCCACATRTGTTTTAAACACCTCCAGCACTTCTCTGGGCAGCCTGTTCCAGTGCTTAACAACCCTTTGGGTGAAGAATTTTTTCCTGACATCCATGGGAGAGACCTTATTGTTTGCCACCAGCTTCAGTGTGTGCATCCATGTGAGGCTGATGCTGCCTTGTTGCAGCCAGTCAAGAGTAGTTGCTGAAAAGTCAATTATGGAATACCTGGTAATGATGGCATTCCCTTGGCACACTTTGTGAGTCTGTATAGGATGAGCCAAGTGCAGTCAATTTTGGAAACTGCACTAGCACCTTTTGGCAAATAGAGCACTAATAAATACCCTGGCAGTTCAGTCTTGAGGAGGTTTACCATGACTGCCCACAATGTTTGCTGCTGCTGACAGCTGGGGGTGCTGTGAAGGGATGCACAGGGATGTCTGTGAGCTGCACTGGTGCCTGGAGCAGACAGAGATGCTCCTCCCTGGAGACTGCAGCTCCTTTCACTGCTGTTCTGGGGCAGCATCAAGCCCTGGCACCTCTGACCTGTCTCTCTGTGTTTTGCAGACTGCCCAGAAGGTCCATAAGGTGGCCAAGCAGGTGTGCAGCCGTCTGGGGCAGTACCGGATGCCCTTCGGCTGGGCTGCCAGGTCAGTGCCTCACCTTGGGCTGGGCTCTGCCCACTCTGGGAGCTGCTGCTGCTGCTCAGAGTGACCTGGGACATGGTTGGGCAAGGGGCCAAGTGACTGAAGTCAGTGAGGTTGCAGCTGAGGGCAGAGTTTGGCTCCAACTCCCAAGAAGGAGTTGGGATTGGCCTGAAATGCTCTATCTGGAATTAGAAACAAAATATTAAAAAGTAAACAGTGCTAGGGCTGGGAAGGCAGTAACCTTCCTACTGACCTGCAGCTCCTGAGTCAGGGCAGAACATTCCTGGGGACAAAATACACCATCCCATGCTACCAAAGGAATCACTGCAGAAATTSCCTCCTGGCACCAGCCACTGCCAGGGACAGGATGAGAGCAGAGGACTTCCCAGTGTGGCAATGGCAATCAGATGGGTTTGTTTTCTATCTTAAACTCTGCTTTAATTAATGTTCTTGGGAATGGCTGGAGGTAGTGATCCCATTCCCTTGCTGTTCTTTTACTGGGACTCATAAGTATGTCAGTGCTAACTCTCTTAAAGCTCAGTCAGAGGAAGGCAAGCTCATCTACTGCCTCCTAGTGCTAAATTGCATTTTGCTGCTGGGAATGACATGGGAGCACAGAAGGCTGTCACAGGGCTGGAGTTTGGGGATATGCTGCTTGCAATGTGTATTTTTGAACTGGGTRTTCCTGTGGTGCTGGCTGCTCATCTTTGAGGTGGTGGTTTTGGGATGCAGCTGGATGGATCCTGGCAGCCAGGACTCAGCCCTCTGCCCAGGGGATCCTCCCCTAATGGTGGGCTCTGGGTGGGCATTGACTTAGGCTGGCTCCAGGTTTGTTCCTGCTGGGTAAAGAGCTGCCTTTGGAGCTGAGTGGGCTTGTGCAGGGAGCTGTKTTGCTCTGCATTCCTGGAACATTTCCCCTGTGGGTCTCAGAGGAAAATGCTTGCACAGAAGTGGAGTGCAGATGCTTTAATGTTCTTATTATATACAGACACCTATTAATTTCAAGGGCAGAGATGCTGGTTTTCATCCAGGGCAGAGTCCAATCTCCTGCTCTGACTCCAGGAGGAAGCTGGTGCATGTCTCCAAACTGGTTTTTATYGTGCACTCCTTTCCTGGGGGGATTTCTGTGCTCTGACCCCATGTGCAAGTGGGAAGGTGCTTTACCACTTGGTGTTAGTGGGAGGGGATGGAAGGGTGTTTGTGATTGTGGACCAGGCTTGGAAATGGGCTGGATGTGTCCTGTGGCTGGAGGGAGGGGAATGGGTAATGATGTCCCAGTGATTTCATGTGACAATTGCAGCCTGAGTGGGGCCTAAGCATCAGGTCAGGGTGGGAGAACAGTCAGGTCTGTGGTACTGGGAGCCAGTGAGCCCCTTGCCTGATGAGCTGCCTTTCAGATGTGTCAGAGACCTCAGTGTCTGTGCATTTACCAACACTTAGAAAATGCACCTCTTCATTTCTGCAGGCCGGTTTTCAAAGACTCCCAGGGCACTCTTGATGCTGATGGAAAATTCTCAYCCCTGTACAAGCAAGACAGTGGCAAACTCTCAAATGAAGATATGCTGAAGCTTTTAGCTGAGTATAAGAAGTAAGTGAGAGACTGGTGCAGGGGCTGGGCAGACATTTTAACATACATTTTTAAACATTAAAGTGTAAGCATGACATGGCAATTTCTAAAATATTTGGAGGGTAGCAAAAAATGCTCATGATGTGCTCAGCACCTGAGCTTACAAGGKTCATACTCTTGTTCCTTTCTCCCTAACACAGACCAGAGAAGACAAAACTGCAGGTCATTCCAGCCCAGTTAAATATCATCATCAAAGACATCCCACTGGACTTCRCAAGTAAGGATCTTGGATCTTCTCAGAAGTGCTGATGGCTTGAGCCTCAGGAGTTAATGCTTCTAGGGGGGATTTTCCTGTTGCATTAACAAGAGTATCTCAGGGCTGCCATCAGAAATGAGTAATTCAGCACAACCACTGACTTGTAAGTCTTTCTGATGCATTCTGTGGAGGAGATGTGGTCCAAGTGCAGAGATTTACCTGAGGGATTGATCCTGTCTACATTTTGGCCATCTCATCCTRAATTTGAAGGAAGCCAGCTGCCTGCTTTTGCACCAATCTCATATGATATTTTGATCCATAACTTTGTAGGATATCTGTGTCTGTATCATAAATTTGTTTACAAATGTGGTCAGTGTGATTCTTTACCTTGCATTTAAAGAAACTGAAGCAAARAAAGGACTTGTGATGTGTTGAGTGTAATTCCATAGGCTTTTGGCAACTCCTGTCACAGGTTATGTAAGCTAATCTCCTGTCCAAAAGGCTTTTCTAGTGGATCTAATTTTTTCAGTTCTTATTCTCTTACAGATTGTTTCACAGCTTCTTACATTCCTATAAAACCTTTTGAGAAGGGCTGTGAGGACGTTGCAGTTGAAGTGGAGGAGCTTGTCCCAGAAGTTGCAAAATACTGTTACCCCTTYACTGTCTACAAAAACCACCTCTATGTCTACCCCTTGCACCTGAAGTATGAGAACCAGAAGGTGTTTGCAAAGGTGAGTGACCCAGTGAGTGACCTGGGGAGTGAGCCTGGGAATGGCCTGGGGAGTGAGCTGGGCAGTGACCTGCAGCCAGGCTTGGTGTGGGCCAGGGTGATTGCTGCTCATGCTCCTGTTCTCCCCCATTTCAGGCAAGGAATATTGCTGTCTGTGTGGAGTTCAGGGATTCAGATGAAGCTGATGCCAAGCCATTAAAGGTGGGTTAACGTTACCTTTTAATGGGGCTGCCATTTGGCCACTGCTGGGCGCTCTGTACCTGCCAGGCTGAGCAGGGCAGGAGAAAAGCACTGARTTTCCATGGTCACTGGTTTAATTTGGCCAGCTGATTTAGGGTGGCAGGACCCTGAATTCAGCTCTGCATTTGTGTTTGCAGTGCATATATGGCAAGCCTGGGGGCCCTCTGCTGACCACACAYGCCTACGCTGCTGTGCTGCACCACAACCAGAGCCCTGAGTTCTATGATGAGGTAAAAGCAACCTGGGAAACAGCAGATTTTCYTGGATGCTACAATGCCAAGGGGCTTTTCAGGATACCTCTTTTTCCAGGGCTGGGTGAAATATGGGTAAAGATAATCACCAGCCCTCTGCCTCAGCAGAAGGGCTCAGCACAGCCAGAGCCTTTGTCAGTTTTTAATGTCAGTTTGTTTTCTGCTGTCTTTACTGTCACGCTTTGTGCACTCCAATCACACACCCCCATTAATAAGTAATGTTGCAAATGTGATGGAAATGTTAGGAGTTGTTTAAGGTGGGTAAGAATGTGTCTTGTGTAACTGCATACAACATAACATTTGTGAAATGAAGTAGAACTAAAATATTACTCCACAACTAAAAATACAGTCTGATCTATCATGATATCATTTTAGATTAAAATTGAGCTTCCAATTCACCTCCATCAAAAGCATCATTTGCTTTTCACCTTCTATCATGTCAGCTGTGAAATTAATACAAAGGCAACATCGAAAAAACAAGACACCGTTGAAACTCAAGGTATGTTCAATGCTTAAATTACTTCTGTTGGAGTGTAAAAGGCCAAGATAAAACAAATGTAGGAACATGAAAAAAAAGTGATTTACATACCAGCCTATATGAATTTTCTTTTCTAAAAGCAACCTAATATGATAYTGTGGGTAAAAAATGGAATAAACTCCATGGTTTTAGTTTATATTAAATCTCAAATTTTTGCTGCAGTCTGACAGCTCTTTCTGTGTGTTCCTGGCTTGCACAAATGTGCTGTTGTCAGACAAGTCACCAATAAAAACTTGCTGTGAGATCAGGGTCTCAGGGGCTRATCCTGGCAACACTAGGCATGTGCACACTGGCTGGGAAGCCTCTCCCTCCATGCAGCCCCCCAGGGACCCTGACCATGGTGCACAGCCATGGCTCATGCACAGTTCCTGCCCCTCACGCCTGCTCTGCGCTGTATCTGAATTTGGTTCACCAGCTAAAGGTGCTTTAGTGACACTGCTGTGGTTGATCCCTTGGACTTCCTGGGGTGAGCCAGAGCTGTTTGTGAGCTGGGCRTGTCCCAGTGTGTGTCTCTGACCCTGTGCCTGCTTGCCTCTGCAGTGGGGTTCTCCTGGGTGCCGCTGCTGAAGGACGGGCGCGTTGTGCCCCTGGAGCGGCAGCTGCCCGTGTCCTGCACCCTCCCCCCCGGGTACCTGGGCCTTCCAGACTCTGACTCACGCAAGGTAGGCTGCCATCTGAAATTCTGAAATGGGCTTCGGTGGGAAAAGACGAGTGTCTTTGTCATATTTGCTGAAAATCCCTTCGCCAGGATTTCTTCTCCTGAGAAGCCTCAGAGAAGAATGAAAACARTAATTTTCTGATTGCTTCTCCCTGTTTTGCTGCTTTGGAATGTGGTCTGGAGATTGTCTATCCAACAGGTGGTTGTTTGATTGGTTTCATGTGAATTGTTTTGACTTAATGACCAATCACCATCCAGCTGTGTTGGGACTCTGGAAGCAGTCACAAGTTTTCATTATTCATTCTTTGTAACCTTCTGTCTACATCCTTTCTCTATTCTTTAGTGTAGTATTAGTACAGTATTTCTTTGATATAATATAATATCCTAAAATAATAAATTAGCCTTCTAAGAACATGGAGTCAGATTCTCAATTTCTCCTTCATCCTGAGGACCCAGGAAATACCACAGAGGAGGGAAGCTGAGCTTTTGTTACCACTGTAAATTCTGGGTTTCTCTTGGTGCTTTGCTCAGCTGAAAGGATCTCTACTGCAGGGCACCCCGAAAGCTTAAAGTTCCTAGGGGTGGGAGGCAAGACCCCTTTAACTCCACTTTCTCTGGGTATGCCARATGTAGAGGGTGGCAGGCTGGGCTGTTGCAGATGGCACAGAGCAGGAGAAGAGCCTGTGCTCTGTGTGCCTGTTTTCATGGGGAAGGTGGAGTATGGGCTGGGGGTGGACCCTTTTTCCACCCCAGGCAGTACCTTCTGAGCAGGTGTCTGCACAGAGCCACCTTCTCACCACAGTCTGAAACCAAGTACTTGGATGTTGTCTGTTCACAGCAGCCCAGCATGGATGCAAAGTGGGTGGATGGAGCAAAGCCACTGTTTAAAATCAGAATCCATTTGGACTCTACCATTTACACCCAGGTAAGTCAAACACTTTAAAAACTTCCAGCACAAATGCAAAGGAAGAGACTGCTGTGTCTCTACTACAGCTAAGCCATAGGTGGTGTGGGAAAGAGAGCCCTGGTACCTGGTTTGCAAAGCAGCACTGAGATATCCCTGAAGCAGCAAGGCTGGGATCTGCTCCTTGGCTGGATGGGGTGAGATAATTGTGTGGCTGAATGAGCCTAGGGAGAGGCTGATGTTCCCTTGGCCAGTTGCACTGTAACTGGCAGGACCAAGGAAACATTTGAGCAAATGACCTTCTTCAATGAGGCAAAAGGGAGACCTGGTGGATGTGAGAGGTTTCYCCAAACTGTAGAATCATTAATGTTGAAAAGACCTCTAAGATCATCGAGTCCAAACTAGTATTAGACTTTTTATTAAGTTTTTWAAAAAAACAGTYTCTGACAGCAGCAGACACAAGAAAACAGTCCTGGTTTCCCTTTGAAAGCAGTTCAGGCTGTTTTACCAAGTCCTGGTGTGTTCTGCTGTCTTATGGTAGTGGTGGACTTTCCTAAGTTTCACGTGATGTGCAGCAAAGATCCCCAGCACATTCTCTAGGGCTGTCCTGTCAGCACTGCTCCTGGGGGAATGCCCTTGGCTGGATGCCATCAGCTACATTTACATTCAGAAAAAATGGCTTTCAGCATCTAATTCTGGTTTTGGAGATTTACTGACTCTGTATAGTACTGAGAGCAGCATAGTAGTTATGCTTCCTCCCAAATTACATTTCCAGATGCTTTTCAGAGTTAAATAACCCAATAATTAAATCTAACCTTGGAGGAGGAGGGAGAGWAATGGGAAGGAGAGTAAGAGGAAGTAATGGGATGGACAGTAGGAGGCTGGTGAGGCARTTTCTGTGAGTAGCAGCTGTTGGGAGGGTTTCTGTTTCTCCAGGCCAGTGTTCATTGGAGATTGGGGCTCAGGGTAGTACAACCACAGCAGGATTTTAACACTGCTGGAAGTTTTGTGCTTAATATTGAGGTTAGTTGGGAGCCAGGGGCTGAGCAGGGGATGGGTATGTTGGAAAAGACAGAGAGCAGTCCTGGGAGATGGCAGCTGGGCATCACAAGTGCCACAGGGACATGGGGTTTGCTGGGGACATGGCCTACTGCTGCAGGAAAGTCACCAAATTTCCAAGTGCAAGCAACAAAGTAGGGGCTGACAGATGTTGAGGCTGATGAACTGAACTTGTTTGTCTTTTCCAGGACATGCACTTGCACAAATTCTTCCACTACTGCCAGCTGGTTCAGGCGGGAGCTAAGGAAGTGCCAGGAGAGCTTGTTAAATACCTAAAGGTGAACGGTGCCTGTCACTGGGCTTCATTTGTGTTCTTACAGACTGTCAGCAAACACCCAGAACCCTGCCTGTGGGAACACACCCTGCTGGGGCCAGTGCACTGTGCAGTACCCTTACTTTGGCTTTATCCTGTCAGATGGGCTAGGATTTAAATTAAATGT
The DNA here is from genome assembly GCA_014549065.1 of Cardinalis cardinalis. NCBI lineage: Eukaryota > Metazoa > Chordata > Aves > Passeriformes > Cardinalidae > Cardinalis > Cardinalis cardinalis. The sequence continues at coordinate 7,809,920 of JACDOX010000016.1, read as the reverse complement.
TTTTTCATGTCCCTACATTCATTTTATCTCGTCAGACGATTTTCTGTGTGCTGCTTCCCTCTGCCTTCCACAAGGGATAAAACAAGCAGTCAGCATTGCTCTGCCATGCTCAGGGCAAAGCTCTCTCCTGGTGCACTCACACCCTTGCTGCTCTAGGTTTGATTCAGCCCTTTAAACTCGAGCACAATTCCTTGTTTTCTGGAAGCCCATTCGAAATGTGAGTTTTTTTCCAGGCTGAAWAAGATACGTGAGGTTATCAGCCAGTTAAATTTGAGCAGAGGTGACCTGTGACCTAGACCCAGCTTTTTGGAAATCACTGCAGCGTGAGTAAGGGCTTTGGAGCAGGTCCAGCAAGGGCTTCTGCAGGGAATATTATTCTTGGCTGTTTACTGTCCTTGTTTCCTTCCATAACTGCCTGTTTTTGAGAGTGGTGCTGTAGCAGCAGCTCTGCTTCCAGTGGTGGGGATGTATCACCACAGGGTTACTTAATATGTGTCAGATAAGGTATAAATATTTTAAGAAGTAGAAATAATAGCAGGTTTTGAAGCCAAGCACTAATATCACAGTAGCTTTGTTGTGAGCATTTTGCCAGGTCCCAGTCCTGCCAAGCCCCAGCAGCCTCACTGCAGCCTTCAGACAGGGAGATAGGTATGTGCTAACCACAAGTGAGGGAATCTTAACTACCACCACCTCAGTAATTTCAGTAATTTAAGTAGCTAGATACAGATTTTAAAACCTTTTGTTAGATTTGCAGGTTTGAAAACTGAAAATGAAACATTCTGTGTTTCCTAGACTCATATMATGAGCTTCAGGCACAAGAGCTCTGTGAGTGTGGTGGAGAGCCTGTGCATGAGGCCATCCTGACCTTCACCAAGTGCCTTTAACTCCATTTTCAATAGCAAGCTATGCTCTTTGAAAAGAAAAGTCTCTCTGAAAGTCATTGGGCAGCAGTTTTTCATGCTCCAAAGGCATTTGTGGAAATGGGACTTCAAAACACTGGCACAAGTGATGAGAAGATTTAAGAGAAAAACTTTAATTCTGGGCTTTTCAAATCAGCTTAGTAGCATGTGACCTCTAATGAAGTCATATCTGCCTTGACACATCTGAGAGGAGGATTAATACCTGCCATGAGTGATTTGTGTTGCTCCCTGAAGGTGTGCAGCTGGGATCTGGCAGCAGGTCCTGCTATGGGTCCCAGTTTTCCTGTCCTCCAGTGGGCTGAAGCATTTGCACACCCTGAAGCCTTTGCTGTCCCATTGCCACAGAAATGTCTGAGGACTGTAAATGTTTAACATCTGCAACATGTTGAACTAAAAGTGTCTGTGTTCTGAACATTTGTTTTAGTGTTTGCACGCCATGGAGATCCAAGTAATGATTCAGTTTCTACCTGTAATTCTTATGCAACTATTTAGAGTCCTCACAAACGTGACGCAGGAGGATGAAGTAGCTGTCAACTGCACCATGTGAGTGCTGCCTGGACCATCCAGTGACAAATGCAAGGCCACAAATGGCAAAAGCAGGGTCTGGTTTCCCAGGACAGGGTGCTAAGTGACAGCACTGGCTGTCCCCTGCTGCTGTCTTTCCCTGGATCGTGTGGGTGGCACGGGGGCATTGTGGGGCTCTTCTTCTGGGGGTGGTGTGAGGAAAAACATGGTACTTTAAAGATACTTCTGGTTTGTTTCTCAAAAGAGAAAGGGTTTGGCTCTGGGAGCTGAGTTGTCTTATCAAAGGGCTGCAGAGTGCCCAGGTGTGTCCCAGCTGCAGGCAGCAGTGTCCTGSTCTCATCCCAGCACGCCAGTCCCTGGTGCCAGGACTGCTCCCGGGGCTGCTGTGGGGCTGCAGCTGCTCCAGCTGTGCAGGCACCGAGCTCCAGCAGCCCCGAGAGGGCAGCAGTGACCCGGGCAGCACTGCAGGGAATGCAGCCACAACACCTTCCCTCCAGGGAGTGCAGCCAGAGCACCTTCCCTGCAGGAGCTGCAGCCAGGGCACCTTCCCTGCAGGGAACTGCAGCCACAGCACCTTCCCTGCAGGGAGTGCAGCCAGGGCACCTTCCCTGCTCCAGCCAGGGCACCTTCCCTGCAGGAGCTGCAGCCAGGGCACCTTCCCTGCAGGAGCTGCAGCCAGGGCACCTTCCCTGCAGGGAGTCCAGCCAGGGCACCTTCCCTGCTCCAGCCAGGGCACCTTCCCTGCAGGAGCTGCAGCCAGGGCACCTTCCCTGCAGGAGCTGCAGCCAGGGCACCTTCCCTGCAGGGAGTGCAGCCAGAGCACCTTCCCTGCCTGGCGCTGGCAGCGACCCCTAGATCCCAGAGATGCACTAAAACATGCAGAACATKCACCTTCCTCCCGTGGTGCTGCCTCAGAGCTGTGCTGCCTGCACAGGGGCTGGGAGATGTCACCCTCCTCTGGTCCCTCCATGTGCCAGGAGCATCCTGCTCCCATGGAACTGGAGGCTGAGCCCCAGTCCCCAGGGATGTGGTGCCTGTTGCAGTCACAGCCCTGCCCCGTGTGGTGTGGGTCATGAGAACTTCTCCTTTGTGGAGCACTGATTTCCACTCTGTTTGAAGAGGGTGAGGACAGGGCAACAGGTGACCCCACCTGTTGGGTGACCAGCTCCCACCTTAATTTCCAGAGATTTTTATCAAAACTTGGCYTGATGCTTTCCAGTTTGTCAGTGTCTTATCTCTTTTCTCATCAGATTTTCATAGTGGAATTTAAAACCACTTTATCTGATAAATGGCTTGTAAGCTCCTCCTTGTGGTTTGGCCTGTGGGGTCTGTGACAACATGCAATGGCTTGTTGTTCCCTCTGGCTGGGAGTGGAATGTAAATCCCCAGTAGTGGCTGGGGAAACCAGGCCTTGATCAGCTGCCTGGGAGTGAGTCCAGAGGGCTGGCATGTTCTCCAGCATCTGCCTGACCTTCCCACACTGCAAGTCAACAGCCCAAAATAATCCAGTGCACATAACAAGGAGCACATGATGTGATTAAATTATAAAGAATAAGGAGGCTTCCAGAATTAATAAATCCTGGGGATGCAAGGAGGTATCAGAGTATAACAAGGATGGAAAATGTTCTGTCTCRCCTCTTTGTGCAAGGAGTCCTCTGAGTGCTAAAAGTCAGCTTGTCTGGGCCAGCACAGAAGTGGAGAAGAGGCTTTGGGCACCTCATCTGAGTGCTTTGTGCAAGGGTGGTGCAGGAGCTGTGTGTGGGGGTGCTGGCAGCAGAGCTGTCACTCTGCAAATCAGGCCATGCCAGTGGCCTCTTGAGGCTTTTGAGGTTGGGCAGGTGGGGCACGTGTGTGTGTGTGTGTCTGCTTTTGTGAGCKAGGGGAACTTGCCCTTGTGTGGCTGCTGAACACAAGCCACGTTTCTCCCCAGGGTTCTTCTGCACATCGTGTCCAAGTGCCACGAGGAAGGGCTGGACCACTACCTGCGCTC
>JACDOX010000016.1:7721525-7806181 GCA_014549065.1 Cardinalis cardinalis | reverse complement strand
GACAGCCCACCCTGACCCTGCTCTTTTGTCCCAGTACGTGTTCCGAGCTGAGAAGCCCAGTGCCAAGCAGGCCAAGATGACCCACGAGATCCTGGTGCTTTCCATGGCCACCATCTTGAAGCAGTCAGCAGATTTTCTGGCCATCAATAAGCTCCTCAAGGTGAAGTACTSGCAGTACTTGGCTGCCAAGGGGGGCCAAGAAGGGGGAAGAAAAGAGGGTCTGGTGTAAAGCCCAACACTTACTCCCATCTAAACCCACTGCAGGGCAAACCTTGCGTGCAAACCAACTCCTTGCATCACATCCTTGAGGTTCTCCCCTTAAAACAGAGATGAATTCTTGCAGGGAACCTCTGTTTAGGCCCATGGAAGGAGACAGCAAAAGGCTGTTCATTTTGCCAGTTTTATGTATTTTGCCCGAGCCACACCTGGAGGGTGACTCACAGGAGGCAAACTGARTTTGTGCCTCTCTGGGCCTTTGCAGGGCTTGCACCCCAAGCTCTGCTGGTTCTTGGCATTGGGGTGCAGAGGGGCTAAATTTATTACCACCCTAAGACTGGCAGGACAGCTCTGGGTAGCAAAGGCAGCTATTCCAAGCCAGCTGTGCTTACAAAAAGCCATTTGGATGTGAGCTTTCCCTCCCACACAGGTGCTTCCCCRCATAATTGGGGAATATCAGTCACATTCAATCCTGCTGAGAAAAGTAATAGTATTCTTTGTTCATTCTAGTACTCGTGGTTTTTCTTTGAAGCACTGGCAAAGTCCATGGCAATGTACTTACTGGAAGAAAACAAAATCAAGGTAAAAATGAGTTTGGTCAATGTTGCATTACAGAACTGTCACAAATTCATCCAAAAGCTTTTCTGAAAAGCTATGTGACTATTAAAAACAAAAAAAGCTGCCAAGCTGAACAGCTTCACTTTCTTTTTCACTTTACTTTTCCTTTTTCCACCCTTTCACTCTCAGTTGTAATTTAGAAATTCCAGAAGTCCTTATGGCTTGTGCAGCCTCCTTTTCTGTCACTACCTGCTGCAGTTGCAGCCAATACTCTCTTTGATCACTGTTTCATTAGGAAGCAGCAAAAACAAACAGTAAAGGGCTCATGCCTGTGCTCAGTTGTCCCAGCTCAGCTGCAGCACTGAGCTGGGCTGTGCTCTGCTTTCAGCTGCCCAGAGGGCAGAGGTTCCCTGAGTCCTACCAGCACGCCCTGCACTCGCTGCTGCTGGCCATCATCCCCCACGTCACCATCCGCTACAACGAGATCCCTGAAGAGTCCAGGAATGTCAACTTCAGCCTGGCTAACTTCCTGAAGGTCAGCACTTCTTTCCTTCTCCCAGGATTTGGTAGCTTGATAATGAGAAATATGGAGCAAGCAAACACATGTGGTTTTAATTTATCTTGCCTTTGGTTTTTTCAGTTGTAAAAACTCTCGAGGGGATAGGCTGTCCTAGAAAAGAAACCTTTCCCTTTCCAAAGAGACAGTAACTCTGTATGTTACTGAGGGTTTTCAGGCAATCCTAGCAACTGTTTGGAACCTGAAATGTATCTACTCCCATTTTAAATATTTCTGTTGTCCACTGGAGTCTTCAAGTAAAGTCATCCAAATTATTTCACAGAAACAGGATCATGTGTTGGAAGGTCAGCAGCAAGCCAGAAGATGAAATCTGGCTGCTGGCAGGACAGTAGTATGGAGGGGATTTAGGATGATTGCTTTTATTTTTAATGGTTGGTCACATGTTGCTGTCTTTTCCCCAGCGTTGTTTGACCTTTATGGACAGAGGATTTGTTTTTAACTTGATAAATGATTACATTTCTGGATTCAGCCCAAAAGACCCTAAGGTAAGCAGTAGGTTTCTTGAAAAGTGGTTTGCAGCTGTACATATCTACATCAGTCAAAGCTTTGTAGTGATTATTTTACACAACTCTTGGAGGCCTTTTAGACTCTGTTCCTGCAGAGTCTTTTAGAGGCAGAGACCTCTTTGTCTGGGCTAAGAGTCTGTAGTCAGTTCTTTAAGGTAATGTAAGGAGTCAGAATGACAGGAAACAGTGGTTAATAGCCTGGATGAAAAAGACAAGTCCCAAGTGACATCTGTATGCATTGACACTTAGGAAGAACAACACAAGAATTTGCCAATTATTAGTGAGTTTCACCAGATGCTGTTTATTAGAAAGCATAGATAGATTTATTAGATTCTTCAACCCTTGTGTAACAAGTGCATTGAACTGGAAGAAAATGGGCCARACTAAAAACATTGTTTGTGTTTGTCTTTTTTTATCTCAGCTGCTGGTTGAATACAAGTTTGAATTTCTTCAAACTATTTGCAATCACGAGCACTACATTCCTCTGAACTTACCAATGACATTTTCCAAACCCAAGCTGCAAAGAGTTCAAGGTATGTTCTTTCTTAAGAGATTGGCTAAAGAACTATAATTTATTAGTCCTGATGGCTTCTGACTGGATGAACTTTGGTTTGGTGTCAAGGAAATGTATGTCCTGGTTAGGACATTAACCTCAGGACAAGATGTTTTCTGTCAGGTTTATATAATTTTGTTGCAGAATGATATGCAGTTGGTCTTTTTGGTATTTCCTATATTGAAGTTTACATGGGACTAGCAATATCTGGAAGACAGCTGCCTGTGTTTCAGTAAGYAGGCAAATTTACTGCAATTTAGGCAAATTTATTGCAATGCAATCCTTTGTTCTCAGGAGTGTCAGCCTGCCCTGTGAAGTGGGGGAYCCTGTAGGGAATGGGGGTGCAGGAGAGCAGCTGGAACTCACTGCCCTGCTGCCAGCTCTCCCTGTGGCCCCCAGAAGGGGATCAGGTCACCTTCTGCTTTCACATTGAACAGGGCACAGAGGGCACAGTGTGCTGGAGCTTGTTCTACCCCTGAGGGCAGCCAGCCTGTGCCAGTCCTTGGTGCCACCAAGGGTGTTTGTGCTGTGGCACCCGCACACCCCACTCTGCTGCCACTGTCACGCCCTGCTCTCTCTGCCTGAGGCTGCTCAGCAGGGCTGGAAGGGGCTCACAGGGGGCTGAGCTGAGGCTGTGTGCAGGTGCTGTGGCTGGAGCTCTGGCACTGCTGGCAGCCCCAGGAGTGCTGCAGGCAGAGCCTCATTCCCTCTCATGGCTCATCTGTGCCACACAAGTGCAGTGAGGATTGCCAGGTTTGGGTGCCAACAGCCTGGCCAGTGTAAGTACTGGAGAGGAGAGTGAGGATTGGGATTCCCCATGTAAAAGCCCTGTGGATTTATGGTTGTGTGATGTGTTCTGGTGGAGGAAAGGGGATGTTTGGCTGCGCCTCACAGTGAAGCCATACAAGTCCCAAAGTGGTTCCACACACATACAGGTGGCAGAAGCAGRAGTAAATGAAGTATCCCTTATTTTGGTAAATATGTGACCCCTCAGAGCTTTYTGGACCAGCTGCTAATCTCTTACTTCAGTTTGGCTACTTGCCTGGCATTGTTTAACAAAGAGTATTGCTAGAAACAGCCAAGAAAAACCCATCCACAGCCTCYCTGGTGCTTGTTACAGGCATGGTAACATAAGGATGCTCTTTCTTGGTTAACATTCACCTTTGCCTTTGTGATGGTTAAATTGAAAAGCTGTAAGGGCAGCTCCTCTTTTCTGCTGTGTTTTATTGTGACTGGACCTACCAACTGAGGTTGACATAGAGCCCTTGGCAGCAGAGCAGCCCAAGCTGAGGTAGCAGAGGTGCCTTTGCAGTGGTGCCATGGCAGAGCCTTGTGGGGATGCACCTTCACTGCAGACCTGGCTCCTTTATGGACAGACCTGTGGTACAGGGCTCAGGAGAGACCCTGCTGGTGTGTCTGACCTCTTCATCAGCCTGTGTGGGTGCAGGGAGGGGATGCCCAAACCCCTGCTGCTCTGTTTCTAGGAGAAGAARGAATAGCCCTCAGGGAGGTGGACAGGGAGAACTTCTGTGGCTTCAGCCAGGGCAGATGGGCAGCCTGGCAGAGCACAGCCCTGCAACCACATCCTGCTGGGTTGGAGTGTTGCATCTTGGAGAACAGCAGCTCTGAAAGCTCCCAGCCAATGCAGGGCTGGTTGTTGGTCTGTCCCTGCTGCCTCACGGGGGGACATCAGCCAGAGCAAGCCCCAGGCTCGGCCTCATGGCCAGCAGCACACGATTAGTTTTGCAATGTTGTGATGGGAAAGAATCCAAGGGATTGACAGAAGCTGGGAGTTAAGCAAAGGCCTCACAAATAATATTAAAACATGACATACTGTCCTGTTTGTCCAAGATTTAGAGCATTACTTGTTCCTCTTTATCTTTGCTTCCTTTTATTTGACCCTTTTATTTTTACACGCAWTTAGACTTTTTTTCATTTGCTGTGGAATGGTTCACTTCAGTAGGTAGGTCCAGCTGGAATGGTCAACTCCTCTAATGTTGAATTAAGTATGTACTTTCCAATCAGTTAGCTKGCATCCAACTAATGTAATAACCATGATGTGTGACTATTAGGCATTTGCTAACATGACTAACAGTGAAAGCTAGGTAATGTTCCAGATTGCTTTTTCTTTCCTCTGAATCAAAGTTTCACAATCCAGTAAATGCTACTTTTGAATCAATGAGTTTAAAAATATCTTTTGCAGCCACAGAACTGTTGGAACCCTTTGGCTGGGATTTTCAAAGCTGAATGCACCCTGCCTTACCACAGAAGAACTTTCATACCTGTGGGGTTTTGGAAAAAAAAAAGTCTGAGCTGAGCATATGGCATTTGTACTTTTGGGGGAAGAGCACAGATCTTTGRGGTTATTCCTGTGGTGGTTCTAATTTGGTGAATGGCCTGGCAGAGGTGATGGTGTCAGGACAAGGCTGTCACAGCAGCCCCAGTGCATGTGCAGCCTGCACCAGTGTATGGTCAGTTCAGCTTTATTCAAAGATCAATGCACTGTAGGAGAGTGGTGAACACTGTTAGAGGACTCTGTGGCTTACATGACTGTTCTGTCTTGCTCTGAACARACTCTTGGAACATTTCCCTTAACCATTGCCTTGTTGTTTCTTTCAGATACAAATCTTGAGTACAGTTTAACTGATGAGTATTGCAGGCATCACTTCCTCGTGGGGATGCTTCTTAGAGAAGCCTCTGTTGCCTTGCAGGACAATTATGATATTAGATACACGGCCATCTCAGTCTTAAAAAACCTCCTGATCAAGCATGCCTTTGACAACAGATACCAGCACAAGGTCAGGCCTGTTTTGTTGGCTTTTAACTTAATGTCATTGCATTTTATGAAAAAAATCACATACCAGAGTTTTAGATATTGCAGGGTGCAGCAAAAGTATTGTAATTGTTTTTTAGGGAACTGTTGTAAATAACTGACAGTTATGGAATAACAGTAATAGCTCAGAAACCATCTAGGAAATAAAACTGCAGCCCTCTTACTCATGCTGAGTATTTAGGTAATTATCCCTAAACCATTAAGGGACTTGAAAGAGTCATTAGCCAACAGTTGTTCAACAAAATTAGGACATTACTGATGTTCTGGTCTTGGGCCTAAATTCCTGTCCTGTATTAATATGCTATAATCAGGAAACAGAGCTGATCTCTGTTATAAGTCAGCTGCATGTTTTACTGATTAGTGACTCAGAGGAGAGGATCTTGATTCTCATGAGGTGCTGGATTTCCTTTGGGTGGGTCTCAGTTTTCCTTGGTCAGAGGCTCAGCACGTGATGATTCTGAAAGAGGCTGGAAATGGGTTTGTTTTATCTTGGTGCTGCTCCCTGCTGACCCTTATGCCTTCCAAGTGCCCAGCTATCTGTGCAGACACTGCCTGCCCTTGCTTTAGCCTGGAAACTTCCCTCTGTTTGGAGTTTTGGTCCTCTCATTGCTCCTAGTGTGCTGCATTCCTGGGTGTTATCCAGGAACATGGATGGCTGCCTGGCACCAAGGGTGGGAGAGTGCCCCAAGTGTGCCAGGGGCTCTCATGGGCCCAGAGCCAGCTCCTCTTCCCTCCTTTCTCTGCCCATTTGAAGGCCTGAGCTGGAGCTGGGTTTGCTTTTCTCTGCAGTGAGGCTGCATGAGTAACTCAGGAGCTGTTTGCTCCCTCAGTGTGCAGCACTGCCCTGACTGCTCAGAAACTCCCCTGTCTTACTGCTGTCCCGCAGGGATTGGTGGATGTGTTGTAGATGTGAATGCATATGTTGTAGATGTGAATACATCTGTTGCAGATGTGTTGTGCTCAGGGCAGTGTGCCCAGGAAACTGCCTGGAGCCAGGGCAGGATGCTCAGCTGTGTCCAGAGACTCCAAAGCAAAAAATTCACAGCATGGGCAGGACAGGCTGAGCATGTGCTGGCACACCCTTGCTCCAGCCAAGGAGACCCCAGCTCCATCAACAGCTGAGAGAAAGTTCTGTCAACCCATGAGGGTTTTCAAGATTAGTTTTATCTTTTGTCATACTGAATCAGAAGGAAAAAAATGGATTTCTTTATTATTTAAAAAGTTCTACTCAATTTGCAAGCCTTAAATTTATTTTTTTCAACCTTTCAGCCAAATTCAGGGTAATGTGTGTTTAACAAAAAGAATTGAATGTAGAAGAATCCTCCATTTAGAAAATGTCAACCCAATCATTTTGATCTGTACYACTTAATCCAAATTAATCTGTTCCTGCAAACTGTTTTCACTTGAAGCATTTGCWATGGAGAATTTCTGACTGGAGGCAGTAGCCAGCACCAGACATGGAGCAAATATTCCTGTYACATTACTCCTGGGTGTTGCATTTAAAAATCAAACTATGCAAGTCAAGTGCCAGTTARAGACTTAGGAAATCCAGGGCTTAGTTTTTCACATATCCTCTGGGACTGGGAATGTTATTTAGCCTCCTGAGTGCCCCAAGCTTGTTGCTAGAGGGGTAATACCTCTCTGGCAGCTCTAGAAGTGGAGGTGAGAAGCCAAACCAGCTCACATTCTTGAACACAACATACAATGTGTAAATACAGATATGTGTGTGTATGTGTTTTGGCTCAAGAGTGTCACATTYGCATTCCCTGAAAAAATCCCTTYGCCCAGGATTTTTCGCCTGGGAAGCTGAGAAGCCTCAGAGAAAAAGGGAAACTATTCTTGTCTCATTTGCTTCTCCTCTGTTTTGCTCATGTGGAATGTGTTTGGAGATTGTTTACCCACAGGTGATTGTTCCATTGGATTCTGGTGTGAGTTGTTTTCACTCTTTGGCCAACCAGGGCCAAGCTGTGTTGGGACTCTAGAAAGAGTCACGAGTTTCCACTATTATCTTTTTAGCCTTCTGTAATTATCCTTTCTGTACTCTTTAGTATAGAATAGTTTAGTATCCTTTAATATAATATAATATCTTAAAATAATAAATTAGCCTTCTGAGAACATGGAGTCAGATTCATCATTCCTTCCTGCCATGGGAGCTCCAGCAAATACAACACAAGAGTTCCCCTTTCTTCACTCCATTGGCAACCTGGGCTCTTACTGAGATTTTTCTCTGTGCCTGCTTTCAGAACCAGCAGGCAAAGATTGCCCAGCTGTACCTGCCGCTGTTCGGGGTGCTCCTGGAGAACCTGCAGCGCGTGGCCGGCCCCGAGGCCCTGACCTCCTGCCCTGCCTCCAGCCCCGTGAGTAAAGCTGGGCTGCCTCCATGTCTGACATGTCTTTGGACAGGTTGTGCAGTGCTGGAGGGGAGCTGAGTCCCTCYAAGAGCAACGAGCTTGAGCAGGGCTTGGCCTGGGACTCCAGCAGCTGTTCTGGGGAGTTGCCTGTCTTCCCAAGAGTTGTGTTTGTGGCTCCCAAGTGGCCTTGGCCTTGCAGACGAGGCTCTCCTCCTTGCTGGGCCAAAGAATAACAAATAGGACATCTGAGAAAAACAATTCAGAATTTCAACTAAAATGATGAAAAACAAAAAGGAAAACATTTCCCTGACTTATTTAATATGTTCTGCTGTTCTTTGTACTCCTCCCCAAGTCCTTTGTTTCCTTGTTATACAAGTAAGGAAATTGTTGTTTTCATCTGGGTTGTTTTTAAAACCTGCTCTAATCTGCCATTTTGTATTGCATTGTTCCCTTCTGTAAGAGAATAGGTCTTGTCTTTGATTGGTCACAAAACCTTATATTGCTTTACAGGCATCCAGGGATGAATTAATATGCAGTTTTCCATCCCCCTCAAGCAGATCCAGCCTGATTGCAGACAAAGATACAGGTAAATTAATTTTTCTAARTTCTAAATTTCCCATTTATTTTAACACAGCTGTTGCCAGCCTGAAGTACCCAAAACCCATTACCCAAAACCTGAAACAATCATCTCCTAGAAGACCTCACAGACTCTGCATGGTTATCCCCAGATGTGGTRTCACCCTAACTGTCCTTTCCAGATTTTTCCTTTTCCAGCTTTTGACACAGGGCTTTGGCAAGCCCCATCTGTGCTGTGCTGACAAGTGCAAAGGGTTTAACTGTGGGGTCTGGGGTTTTTTTCAGCCTGTGGAGCAGCCCTTCCAAATGGCCATTCAATGAAGAGAGAGGACTCAAAAGGATCCCTGAACTCAGAGGGAGCAACCAGTTCCCCGGATCAGAGTGAAAATGTAATGTACCAGGGGCTGGGCAGAGCAGCACAGCCTGCAGGCTGGGTGAAATAGGGAGGAGGGAAAAGGAGTTCCCTGTGGTAACACTCTCCAAAGCCAGCTTCTAGATATCTCTGGAAACAAACAGATTGATGTTTAACAAAGGTCAGAGTCACAAGTCTGGTATGCTTTCCTTCTTCAAACATCGCTGAGCCAAAAATAGAATGGCTGACAAATTACTTGTTGAAGATGAAAGGCAAAATCTGTGTGGAAAATCTCTGCTCCTATGGTGCATCTGTCCATACTCAGATGTGCTCCCTGTGTGTGGGTGGCTCTGAGCCTGGCTGCACCCCAGTACCTGGTGCTGGGAATTGGTTTCCAGATATCTGAGGAGCAAAGCACCATGGTGTGAGATTGCCAGTGACCACTGACTAAAGATAAAGTGTTTGCAGGAAAACCAGCCCAAGCGAGTAACCACAGGCCCAAATTTGTAGAGGGTGACTGTGGTCATGCCACAAAGACCTCTGAYCCCACTGTTCAGACAGGGGGGTATTCAGTATTCTTCTTCTTGGCAGATTGCACACTTGAAAATCACGTATTTGTGCAAACCAACCCCTGGTTTTCCTCAAGGCACTTTGCAGATATCTTGGGTTGGTCTGAGTCATTGATACATCTTCAAAAACTTTGGCCTTGTAACAAGCAAGGCAAAGATTATCTGGGCTCCTGGTTGTGTCCTGACGTGCTTAGAAGAGGTGAGGCCTTGCCAGCTCTCCTCCATAAATCCATAAAGAGCTCCAGGACTGAGTACAGCCGAGCACTTGACTGTCCAGCAAAGCCCTGAGCTCCAGCACTGCTGATGGGGTTTGCAGAGGTATTATGGCTTCCAGCTCAGCTCTTCCTCCATGGCCAGACATCCTCCTCTTAAATGTGTTTGGACGTTTTTYGGAGTTGTTGAAGGCAAATCTTTCTGTTAGGGAATGCAATATGCACAGGAGCATGTGAAAGAAGTGTCCCACGGAGGGGCACAGCTTCAGCACTGCTCTCAGAGGCAGACTCTGCTCATTGCCCCACTCTCCTGGAATGAATTGTGTGCTGACTTGATAGTTTGGCATGGTCAATAGCAAATTTCTGGCAATAGCAACATGTCTCCAAYCCTAACATGATTGTTTATTTCTGCTTTATTATGACTCACATCCACAGCTTATCCCAGAATAAACAGCAAATAAGATCTGTGGATCCCTCTCCAAACATGAGAGGCAAAGCTTTAGGAGAAGCCTAGATTTTCATTGTATCCATTTATCAAAGGATACAGCTCAGGCAAGCACAGAGAATGCAAGATAAAATTGGTGTAACTTTAGAAGTCATGCTTCCCACCACACAATGCCCAAGCCTTTCCCACATAAATTGACTCATCAGCAGGATTTCACTAGTTTTGCCTGAGTCACTTAGTAGGAGGAAAATTGAAACACTTCCAAAAATCAAGGGGAGGAGAAAGTTCTTAAGATGAAATGTCCTCCTTTTTTAATAACTGATATTTTGTTTTGAAGTGTATGTCTTTAACAGAAAGTCAGATTTTTCCTTTAAATGGTGGCAGCCAGTGAATTTTTGTTTACGGGAACTGGCTTTAAAAATGTCCAGGAACTTAGCTGCTGCAGAGAGCAGGGGAAATGAAAGCAGGCTGCTGTGTATTTTGCTGGATAACCTGTCATTCACTGCCCAGACATTTTTTCTCTGAGCAGAGAAGTGTTTGGGTGTTTGGTGATGTGCCCAGGATCCCCAGGCTGCTCATCACTGGATGAGCTGTTTCCAAGGCACGGTGCTGTGGGTGCACATGTGGGAGGCAGGAGGGATGCCAGCACAGCTGGTGTGTGCCAGGTTTGCTGTGCCCATGCTGCACAGCCCTGTGCAGAGCCAGGAGCCCTCTGTGTCACAGCTGTGTCCCAGCAGATCCGCAGGAGCTCCATGAGGAGCAGCGTGTCCCACTGCAGCCGGCTGGACCAGTTCGAGATCCGGACACTTCTCATGTGCTACCTGTACATTGTGAAGATGATCTCTGAAGGTTGGTGCCTCCTGCCCGCTGGGGGCAGCCAGAAAGACAAGGGACCATCAGTTTTGGTCTGTAAGGTCTCCCCTTTGAGTTTTTTAAAATCTCAGTGCACTGTTCTTYGTTTTCTTTCAGATACTCTTTTAGCTTACTGGAACAAATTCTCCCCCCAGGAGCTGATCAATGTCCTCATGCTTCTGGAGTGAGTATCACGAGGCTGCTGTTCAAACCCTGCACCTCGGTGTGGTCAGAATGGCTGAGGAGGAGAGCACAGTGCCCACACTGTCCTGTGCAGCACTGGGGGTGTCTGGCCAGGTTGGAATGACATGCTCTTCCTCCCTCTGAGGAGAAGGAAGTGTAAATTGAGGAAACATGGTTTAGTGGCAGTGCCCTGTGCTCTGTCTGGGGTGTGTCCCACCACCTGTGGGCTCAGCTTCCCCTTCACTGTCACAGCCTCCACTTTGCAGCAGATTTGGGAGAACAGATGGGTGAGAAGACAGGGWTGTGCCATAGAATTTTGAAAGCAAGAGTGTGAGGTCAAGTAAATACAGATGCAAGCCCTTGTGCAGAGAGAAGTGTGGCTGCAGGCAAGAACAGGGTGGGTTTTAAATGTTCTGGATTGTTCCTGATCTGCAGGATCTGTAACACATACATGTTTCATTTTCTTCCTAGGGTGTGTTTATTTCACTTCAGATATGTGGGGAAGAGGAATATTGCCAGGTACTGCATCCTTCCAACTGGTGCTGGGCTGTGGGGATCATGCCCGTGCTCCCTGCCCCAGCAGAGGTGGGAAAGGCTGGTGCACACCCACTCTGGGCAAACCCCAGTGGGTCTGGGGCTCTGCTCAGTGCCATGCCCTGAGCAGGGGCCCCTCATCTCAGCTCCCTGCCCCTTCCCTCCCCTCCAGCTCCTGCATGAGACCCCCAGGCTCAGGCGAGCGCAGGTTGGCAGTGTCCCCCCCAGCCAGCTGCAGGTGAGACAAGAGCCCCAGCTGCATCCCTGCTTCCTGAGCAGCATCCCTGCTTCCTGAGCAGCATCCCTGCTTCCTGAGCAGCATCCCTGCTCTCCTGTTAGCCCTAGGGCCTTCTGCAGCAGCAAGACTGGCACAGGTGGGCAGGCCCACTGGGACTGCCCCAGACTGGTGTGTTGGAGGAAGAGGTCTCTATCCTGGTGCCTTGTGTGATGCGTAGTGGTGTTTGCTGCTGCTGCCCAAGGCCTGTCTCTGCTCCCCTTGCAGGGTGCAGGATGCCTGGCTGGCCAAGCACACGGCGGCCGAGAGGAAGTCCCAGACGATGCCGGCGCTGCGCAGCCGGGCCGGGGCGCGGCTGCAGCACCTGGGCAGCCTGGAGAGCTCCTTCACCCTCAACCACAGTACGTGTGCCAGCAGGGCAGCAGGGCCGGGCACCTCCAGCCTGAGCAAAACTGCATGGGGCCATTTCCCACCTGCTTTCCACAGGTTACCCAGATTTCACAGAATTGCAGTGGTCACCAGGCCTCCCTGCAGCATTGCTGGGTGGGTGAGGGTGGCATCCAAGCCAGCCCCTTAAAAATCACCCCTGGGATTTAGGACTTGTGTGGCTTTCTGCTCTTGCCTCTTGGCTCRGCTCCTTGGCTGACTGTGTGGGCAGGTTATGCCTTGGTTTGGGTAGGGAACAGGACAAGCAGGAGAACTGGACTGCCCAGAGACCTGTGCTGGGATTTGCTCTAAGCCWCTCCATGTGGGTGCACTTTGTCCCATTGAAGCACTTTGCCATCTCCCCTCTCTGGAGACACCTGGAACGCCTCTTGCTCTGTCTGGCTTTAAAGACAGTGATATTAAGGRGCAATGCAGGTACTGTTTTCCTGGTGTGGCATCAGGCTGAGGCAGCTTCTCTAAATGGAGTTGGCAAATTCAGCATCTTGCTATTCTGGCATCATCTCCCAAACACAGTGAAAGTGCAAGGGGAGACCTTATCTATATAAGCGCTTAGATTTTTTTTGGGAGCTGGAGTGTTGAACACTGTTTCCTCCTAATTTTCTCTCTGTCCACAGATGCAGGCACCTCAGAAGCAGATATTGTGCACCAGGCATTACTGGAGGGCAATATTGCCACTGAAGTGTGCCTGACAGTCCTGGACACCATCTCTTTTTTCACTCAGAGTTTCAAGGTCAGCCCTGAAATCAAAAATGTTGTAGAAAAGTGTGCTGTGTTTTCATATGTGTGTGGATTTTGGTGATATGTTCTCCTAGAGTGGAAGAATATGGAAGGCTTTACAAAAGCAAATCATTTGCAGTTTGTTTACTTTCCAAAACAGTGTTTCACAGAGTAATTATACCCATACACAATCTTTCMATTTCTTCAAAGCTGCAAGGCAAGAGAAAATCCCATGTATGTTATACCATGACTGTAGGTTTTACAAAAATAGAATAAGAGGAAATGTATATCATGTAGAAAAGAAGGACTAGAGAAAAGGGAAATGAATGTCCAACATTTTTAGAACAATCWTTCTTTTGTACCCTAAATTACCTAGAAGCAAGGCCCATTTTTCTTTGAATCACTGTACATTAATATCTCTGGGGCTGAGGCTCTCCAGCTGTGATTACCAGTGCAGACAGGACCAGAACCATGGGTAAAAGTCTTCTCTTCCATGAATTGGGATTCATGCTTTTGGCAGCCATTGCCRTCTACAAAACCCAAGGCCTCTGTGGTGAAGAGAACCCCAGGATGGCAGCAAAATACTGTCCCAGAAATTCCCTTCCTGAAGTGTATTCAGAGGAATCCTGCATGTAGCAACGTGTCTGGTGTGGTGTCACAAGAGCAGCTCTGGATTTCAGAGCAAACACAGTGAACATTTCCTTTTTACATGGAGATGAAGAGAAAGGTTTTCAMAGCCTCTGCTTCCATTGCAGAGCCAAAAAGCTGTCCTGGTGCAGATGTGAAATTACTCCTTAGAAGTTCGATAACAGCAGAAGGATTTAGATGCAACATTTAAAACTTGCTTGACTTTCTTAGCTGCCTATTTTGGAATATTGCTGAACCAAAAAACAATGTGATTCTCAAACCACAGGACAGACTGGATTCCCTTCCCCTTTAGTGGGCTTTGGCTTCACTTTTATGGCCACACCAGACACGAGTGGGTCCTGTGCTGCAGCAGCTGGGCTGGTGCTGTTCCACTGCCGCAGGAAATGAGCTCAGTGTAAAACTGGATCCTGAACTTACCACAAGGTCTGTGCAAGATGTCAAAATCTGAGCCAGCCCAAGGACTGTGAGGACTGGCAGTGGGATGGGGGCTGTTGATTTCCTGTCAATACAGGATATCCACATCCTTGTGTCATGTCCTGCMCAGCCCAACTGGTCTGACACCAAACTGTGTCAATAACCCCAGGTAATTCCATTTTGCTATATCTCCACAAGGTGCAAACTGGCAAAATTTTGCAGGAAACAAGGGAAGTGAAATTACTARCTGCAGCTACTAATCTATCCAGTGAGAAAATGAGTCTTATTTTTTTTTTCTTCCCTCTCGCTCTTTTGGGCTCCAAACAAAACAATTTTCAAGAAAAATAAAAAGAAATGGAAAAAACCCTTAGGGTGATAGTTACATTGATAACAGCATGTTTTGTTTAAAATAACTAGGCAACCAGTCACASTTGTACAGAATTTTGACTTAGGTTTTGGAATTAGTGATTCAAAAGTGATAAAATACTTTTGTTTTTYTCTCTGCTGCAAAAATAGCCTCTGCTAACTACTGTAAGTTTTTATTGATTGTCACATTTTATTGGCTATATTTTTACTGTAGGCCCTGTTGCTTATCTGGCTTAAGAATTAATGTGATTAATTATGCAAAATTATCTCTGTCATTTCCAGCTTCAGGCACAACATTTCTGCTAAGTAAATTCTCCTGTTGCTTTCCAGACCCAGCTTTTAAGCAACGATGGCCACAATCCACTTATGAAGAAGGTTTTTGATATTCATCTGGCTTTTCTCAAAAATGGGCAGTCAGAAGCAGCCCTTAAGCATGTGTTTGCCTCTCTGAGAGCTTTCATTAGCAAGGTAGGTACAATGACAAGGGTGTGGGAGAACTTCTGAGTATGGCAGAGAGGCCATTAAAACTCCTGTTAAACTGGTATTTTGGAGATGTGTTTTAGAAAACGGCTTCACTGATTTAAAGAACAGCCCAGGTTAAATTCTCTAGTTAGTTATTATTTGTTGGAAGCAAAAGGAGAAATCATGAGGAATTCCCACACTTGCCTCGGTCAGAAGGATAAATGTCTGTTTAACCAAGAGCTGGTGCTTGAATCTTTGCCCCAAACTGCCAGTGCTGCTGACARTGCTGTTGCTTGAATAATGCATGCACTGACAGGCAGTTCCTCACCCACTGCTGGGAGAGATGATAGTTCTGCTGAACCTTGTTCTGGGCTCTCTGAGCCCTGACAGGTAGTGAAGCTGTTTAATGCCCCAAGCTCAAGCAGAGACAAAGCCACAGCTGACCACAAAGGAGCAGTCATTGATGCTGACATTGCTGTCTGTTCTTGTCAAAACCTGCCACTGCTCAAAAGGACATTTTTCCAGACCTGATGTACATGAGAACASAATTCCTCCCAAGCAGTGCAGTTATCATAAATACAAAATTAATTAAAACACCTCAAATCCCTTGAGCACAACACTTCATTAACGAGGAAAATCCACGTGGCAGATTGCAGCCAGGCAGGGATGGTGTCTGAGTGATGAGCAGCAAAGAGTAACTTCCAAAGGAGCTTTTGCACTAGCTGCTGAGCAAAATCTGATTAAAACAAGAGATTACTAAACTGCTTTTCAAAGGTGGAAAAGATCTGTGCTTTGTACATTTTGCTGTATCCCCACAGCAAAGCTGAAAGTTAGTGTAAGTCTAGGGCTGGATTTTGGTGCTAAGCAAACACATGAGAAGCAGAAATGCAGAGGTCTTGCTGGCTCCCTGTCTGCTCCAGGCAGTGTGGTCTCCTACAAGGTATTTTTCCATGTGGCTTCTTAGAGCCTGCTAGATTGGCAGCTGGCAGGGGCAGGACTCAGTTTTTCTGCAGAGTTCAGTGCATGTTTATTGCTCTRCCTTTCTTTTGACTTTTCTGCTTGCCTGTGATCTGCTTAGCCTCGAGATCCATCCTGCTGCAGATCTGCACACAYCCTGCTCTCCCCCTTGCTAGCCAAAAGTTTGTTTAGCCTGAAATATTTGTTTTGTGCCTATRGCAAATAATAGCATTCCTTGCCTTCCTGGCATATTTTTTGTGGGGTTTTTTTTGAATGTGAAGCCAGAGCTGCACACCTGCTCWATTTGATCTCACTGTCAGCTGTCAAAGCCTGGAGCCCTTCAGGGTTTCCACACTTGCTTTCCAAAACATCAGTGGCAGCAAGGAGGCTGCATGCTTGGCTGCTGCAAGGATAGGGCTGTGGGATTGTTTTAYTGGATTTATGCCAGTCTAAATCCACACTGCATTTCACATCATGGGTCTCTAAAGACACAAATTATTGATTTCAGCTTTCTCACATTTCCCCTGTGGCAGGGCATATATGGCTTCTGTAAAAGCAAGATATGAGCCCAGCAGATGGTATCTAGAAGGAGGAAGTGTTTTCTTTGCCAACTCCATAACCACACAAGTCCCAAACTTCCTTTTAAGTCCTTTCAAGTGTTCTTCTGAGGCCTGAAGTGRCCATGGTGGCCAAGGCAGGTGGTCACTGCATTGCATGACAAGTCAAGGATGAAATGTTTTCCTGCAAGTTTGTTTTCAAATACTAGCCCTACTCTACTTTGTGACTTCCAGAAAAGCAAAAGGGAGTTATACCTTTGTCACAGTTTGAATGGAAAATTTTTCATTTTTAGGGCCTTCTGTAGCTATAATTACAATGAAGAGAATCCCCCTCTTATTTGTGGTCACAGCAAAGGGTTGCTGGAGGGAAAAAACTCCTGAGATGTATTCTGCAGCCCATAATTTGTCTTCTACATGAAACCCAGTTATTTGATAGGCAAAAGACTTAAAAAAAATGTTGCAAGAGAGCAAATAACAAAAATCTTCTGTAATTATTTGCATCTTTGGTTTTGGTTGCACGTGTGTGTTCTGGGAATTTGGCAAGAAAGCTTCCTCTGTTTTGCTGGCTGGTAAGAACCAACAAAAGCTAGACTGTTCTTGTTTCACACTATAGGTTTTCTTAAGAACTGAATCTGTCTTTTCAGGGCATCACTTACAGATAAATACATATATAACACCTATGCATGCTTAGGAATGGTCTTTAAATTAAAGGTTATAAAGGAAAACATGCACAGAGGAGGGGTGTGCATTACAGACTGGCTCAGACACCCTTCTGCCTGTCCCCATGGCTGTGCTGTGTGCCTGCCCTGTCCCACAGCTCAGCCCAGGGCTGCCCATGATCCTGTCTGGCTCTGGGGAAGGGCAGCACTGCAGTGGGCAGCAGTTCCTTGGAGCTCCTTTCCCAAGGGGAACACATGTTATTATGACATTTGTTTGCCTTTTTCCTTCTTTCTCCCATTTTGTTTTTGAAGGTAATTTTTGGCCAGAGGCAGTGAACAAAAAGTGGTTTGTGGCCTAATTCTTGGTTTCTTGGACAGTTCCTGCTAGCCACAGGTATCTTGCTAGCCACAGGTATCTTGCTAGCCCAGTATCTTGCTAGCCACATGTATCTTGCTAGCCACAGGTATCTTGCTAGCCCAGTATCTTGCTAGCCACAGGTCCTAGATCCCTGTTTTAAGACTGTCACCAGCATGCCATAGTGGTACCTACAAGTTTTCCTGGATCATACCTGCTTAATGCAGGGAGTGGAGGGCCACAGTAACAGCTGCAGCCTCTGGCTGATTCTATTTACTGTCACCTCCCGTGGGCAGAAAGTAGTGGGGCAGATAAAAGTGGCTGCTGGACTGTGGGGCAGATGAAAGTGGCTAATGGAGCTAATGGGGCAGATGAAAGTGGCTAATGGAGCTAATGGGGCAGATGAAAGTGGCTAATGAACCATGCCCCATGAGGACCATGGGGTCTCGGACAAACTGAACAATCTGAATAGGTAAAACCTCCTTGCCTCTGTTGCCTCTTTTTGACAGGAGATTCTCTGGGCCTGGCTGCCAGCTGCAGCAGCAGGAGCAGAGTGCTGCTGTGCAGTCCCCAGCAGCCTCCACCCCTCGGGAGGTGCTGGCATCTCCCCTCCCCAGCAGGTCCCTGCGTGCCAGCACAAAGCCCTTCCTTGTTCTGCTTCCCTGTGCTCAGCCTCTGTGCTGAGGTGGAGGGAAGCCAAGGTGGTGTCACCTCCCTGCCAGCCACCTCCTGTGACCACAGCCAGAGGGACAGACACACCCTGGCATCCCCAGGAGGCTGCTGCCCACTGGGACAGGTGTCCCACCTGTCTGCTGCAGGTGTCCCTTTCCAGGCAGGGCTGAGCTTGCCCTGACAGCTGTGCTCAGGGGTTTGCTGAGGGGACAGCCAGGCCACCAGCGTGTTCCCCTTGTCCCTGCTGCAGGTCCCTGAGCCCTGCTGTGACTGAGGGAGCTTGCACTGTGGCTTGGCTTGGTCCTGCTGCTCCCCGGGTGGCCCTGGCTGGGGACGCAGGGCAGGTCACTGAATTTTATGCTCTAAGTGACAAGCATGTTTGCATTCCTGAGGGCATGCAGGCATGATTTTAGGTGGTTTTGGGAGATCATGTAGAAATAGATGTGTGAGCATTGCAGGTCACATTTCCCAGTTCCTGGCTGGGCTCTGATGGATTTTCTGATCTTCCAGATAGCACCTTGTGGTTGAATGTCTCTGGGACCTCTCCTCTCTGCCCCACTGCTTGTGATTATGGCTTTTGAAAGAATGTAATTCTATCAGTCCAGTTTGGTGAGAATTTGCCAAAAATCCCAGATGTTGCCAGAGGAGGGGTTAGATGGACACAATCAATCACACCCCAAGAAGCGTGACAGCAAAGTTCCCATCAGCCTAGGAAATGTGCTTAAAAATAGACCCCAAATTYATTCCCACAAATACTTTCAGGCTCAGAATTCTGGCAGAAGTTCTGCTGAGGCTGTCCAGGCTGGAGCTTAGTTTGTTGCCCTGTGCCCCTGCCCATCTGAACCTTATGCCATTTAGTGGTGTATTTTCTAATATTTGCATGCCTCTTGTGAAGTTTCCCTCAGCATTTTTCAAAGGAAGGGTGAACATGTGTGCTGCCCTCTGCTACGAGATCCTGAAGTGTTGCACTTCCAAGGTGTCCTCCACAAGGAACGAAGCCTCTGCTCTTCTGTACCTCCTGATGAGAAATAATTTTGAGTTCACCAAAAGGAGAACATTTCTGAGAACACATCTTCAGGTCAGTGACTGGAGAAAAGCTAGAGACAGGACACCTCAGATTTAATAAACAATTACAGCAACAGAGCTCTGTGACCTCATACCTGCAAAGGATCCTGCCATTGCCATATGAACTAAAATCCTCCTGCTTTCCAGGCTTTGCCTAATTCCCAATTCCAGTGACTGGTCCAGGCACCTTTAGGTAAAATAATTGCCATCAAGTACTCCAAGCTGTTGAGTTTTAGTGTATCAAACACATCTCTGTGCCAGAGACTGGCTGGGATGGGGTGGAAAGGACAGCTGCCCTTAAGGCAGGGGAAAGGATTTCCTAGGAGCTGCTTTTTTGGCATTGGTAGTTTTTGAAGCAAATGTAAATACCATGGGGGACAGATGAATACACTCTGGGTTGCAAGGAATCACAGAAGAAGGTAGCTAATGTCCAAACAGGGATTCATATTAGAATAGTTGGATTGTTAGTTCTGCAAAGCAGTTTGGTCCTCTGGGGAGTGTCTGTCCTTGGGGGATGTGAGAGCTGAGCTGCAGCACCAAACACTGCTGACGTGGTGGAAAAGATGTGATGCTTTCCTGTGRGCATTTTATTAACTGTGACCTTAATAAAACCCTTTCATTAGGGCTTGTTTAAATAAAGCCTCTACCTTGTCCCACAGATAATAATTGCAGTGAGCCAGTTAATTGCAGATGTGGCCCTCAGTGGTGGGACCAGATTTCAGGACTCCTTGCTCATCATTAACAACTTTGCAAACAGCGACAGGCCCATGAAGGTGAGTTGGAGATGTCACATCCCACCAGATGCTATCAGCCATTGATGCAAGCCTGGGGACAGACTCCAGGAAACTCTGTTTAAGGGTTGGGCAAATGAYTGGAACTGTGATTTATGGGCTCGTAGTAGGCTGCATTTGCTCAGTAAACAAGTGCTGTGCCAGCAGCAATAGGACCAGCTGCTCAGGCAGGTCATGCTCCAAACTTGAGGCCTCACACCAAGGGGAGGGAGCTCAGCAGCTCAGATTGTGCTTTGCCATGTTCTGCTTGCCAGATTGTCCAAAGAGCTTTCCAGGAACTCCCAGCTTTGAGAGAAATTACAAGGGAGGGTCTGGTATTTCTGTTGCCTGAAGGTAATAATTAGCAGGATTTTGTTTTATTCAACTAAGTGTCAGTAATGTTCAGAAAGAGCTCTAATGTGGAGATTAATGGTTGTATTTCTTTGGAAGATAATTGCCTATCTTTGTGCTAGAAATAGTGGCTTGTACCCCATCCATTGAGCAATTGCAACRTGCTCCATTTCACACAGAGCAGCTGCCAAGGCAGGGTAGGGAAAATGGGAAGTGTTTCTGCAGTTCCACAGTTATCCTATACCTAAAGGCTTAATGGGAACTTCCATTAGGTGTTGCATTGTGATCTAACAAATTTATAGATAGGATATACCTGGCAAAAACCTCAGTTCTTTTCTGCACACAGATGTAAGGGTTTTATGAGCCATACTTTAGTTGTAATTTACATCATGAGATGATAATTATATCAAGTTTTTGTGTTTGTGTAAGTGCAAGAGTACAGGAGAGATTTCAACACACTGGAGAGAATGCCATGCATAGCTACAGCAGCAGCTGGGCTACAGGAATCTGAGGAGAGAGAGCATAAATCAGGCTGATCATGGTAGGGAGAGAGCTGAGGGGGAAYCTACCTGCTTCTTTCCACAGCAGACAGTTTATAGAGACATAGTTAGACTCTTTTCAGAGATGTGGAGTGCAGGACAAGAGGCAGTGTATGCAAGTTGCAGCAAGGGCAATTCCAGTTTTGCTTAAGAAAAAAATTATTTCCCAAGAGCACTGTGCAGCCCTGGGGCAGGGCCTAGAAAGGAGGTGGATTTTCTGTTTTAGGAGATTATAAAACTTGGCTGGACAAGCCTTGGTCTAACTCARTGTTGGCCTAGTTCTGAGCAGGGGATCAGATCAGAGCACATGCTTCTCTACTACATTCTTGTGGTGGGAAGCTCTACAAATGCCTTCAGTGCTTTAGGAATTGAAGACAGACCACATCAGAGCCTAACAAGCCAGATGTTGAATGACATGAAAAAATACTGCAGCTGTGGTTCGTGGTCTCATCCAGAGATGTTTGCATGCATGGAGCACTTGTGTGTTGCTCTCAGAGCAGCTCCTCAGGATGCCAGTGGCAGCCTCAGTGTAGCACAGGAACAGCCAGCCTGGCACCCTGGGCACGACCTGGAGAGATTGGCCCTGTGCATGTCATGACTGGAGTGCCTCTGAATGCAGCTGAAACACTGGACTCTCTGTGCAGTGTGAGTTCAGTAAGAAGAGCTAATTAGCCTTATCTACTGTGTTCTCAGTGTTTTCAGGTAAGTGAAGTTGGCTGAAAGGGTCATTSCTTGGCAAACCCTGTGTTTTCTGTATTAGCTTCTAATTCAATTGGTTTTGTGTCAGGCAACAGCTTTTCCTTCTGAAGTCAAAGACTTGACGAAGAGAATCCGCACAGTGCTCATGGCCACTGCTCAAATGAAAGAACATGAGAAGGACCCAGAAATGTTGGTGGATCTCCAGTACAGTTTGGCCAAGTCTTACGCAAGCACCCCGGAGCTCCGGAAGACGTGGCTGGACAGCATGGCCAAGATACACGTGAAGAATGGAGACTTCTCAGAGGTAATTTGTGCAATTGAAAACTGGTGCACAGCAGGACAGATGTACAGATGGCATTTTGATAATCTCCCTTTGTGCTTTGCAGGCAGCCATGTGCTATGTTCACGTAGCAGCCCTCGTTGCAGAGTTCCTGCACAGGAAGAGTAAGTGTCTGCGGCTTGGGAGACACGGGGAGGATGATGGTGTGGTTTGGGGGTGTCAGAATCTTTTTAGAGACAAGGCTTTCTCAGTTTGGTAAATTGTTATTTTATAAACAAGCTGAAAAGGAAAAATAAATTATTGCAGTGTATGAAGCCAGAAGATGTTGAGTAGTTTTTAAGAAATGACAGTTGTTCATACCTGTTCACTTAGCCATGCTAGCATGGTGCTGAGTGAAATAAGAACCGACACATCATGTCTTGGTTTAAATGTTCACTTGTATTTTACATTAGGAAATGTGCTCACTGGGGAAGGCCATGTTAAAAACTGACTCAATATGGTCATCAGAATTATTGCTATAGGCAGTACAGGAAACTGTAGAATAAAGCAGTCAAAATTCAGCCAAGAAATGAGACTGTAGCCAAACCATACACATATGTAAAGAACAATCGGGAAAAAAAGGAGAGTGTTGTGGCTTAGTGCAAAACAGGAAGGAAGGACAGAGCTGTGTGTTCTCAAGTTACACCACATTGCAGGTTTTCTTTTAAATACCTGTTCTGCAGTTGATATATTGACCCCATTTCTCATTTCCATTTAAGGGAGTAATTGTTGAAGTGGACCCTTAACATTTCAGAAAGTTAAGGCTGCATGAAAGCTGATTACATACACTGCCTTGGCTGGAAAGTTCTTCAGTGCCCTGCTCAGGGGGATTGGAGTCCCTCCAGATTCTGTACTTTGTCTTGGCAAAGTGGGAAAAATCAGGTCTTGTTCTTGTGATATATATGCACGTTTCACATGGCTGCAGAGAGGGAGGTACTGAAAGTTTGCAATGTTTTATTTGTACACAAAGGCTGCTTACCACAAGTAGTGGTAAAGGAGAACTCCTAAAAGGGAAGAGGAACAAGTCCAAAAGAATATTAAATTAAGTCTGAACATTGAGTTATTTCTGTTACTGGCACTCTTTGCATATACAGAAGCTGGAATGATTCAGTAAAGGCTGAACTACCCAAAGTTTTTGGGGTACCTAACTGTGCCTCCTTGCTAGGAGGGTACAGCTCTGTGTGCTTACCACCCAGCTCTCCAGCAATAGCTGGGTAGGGATAGAGTTACTTTTCTTCCTTGGTAGCTGATGCTCTGTTTTGAGTTCAGTGTGAGAGTAATGTTGACAGCACATGGCTGCTTTGGTTGTTTCTCAGTAGCATTTACTCTAAGCCAAGAACTTCTTCAGTGTCTCGTGCTGTGCCAGTGAGGAGCTGCACAAAAACATGGGAAAGGAGAATAACTGGGGCAGCTGACCTAACTGGCCAAAGGGATATTTCTCATCTCAGAATGTTGTGCCCAATGCATTTGCTGGGGGAGTTACCTGGAAAGGAGGCCAGTCTGGGAATGGTTTTGGCATTGGTTAGTAGGTGATGAGCAACTGTGTTGTGCATCATTTGATTTTCTTAAGGTTTATATATCTCTCTCTGTTATTATTATTTCCTTAGTTTACTTTGTTTCAATTATTAAACTGTTCTTATCTCAACCCATGTGTTTTACTTCTTTTCCCTGATTTTCTTCCTCATCCCACCAGGGCTGAGTGGGGCAGTGAGTGTT
This sequence comes from Cardinalis cardinalis, assembly GCA_014549065.1. Taxonomy (NCBI): domain Eukaryota; kingdom Metazoa; phylum Chordata; class Aves; order Passeriformes; family Cardinalidae; genus Cardinalis; species Cardinalis cardinalis. The sequence goes on along the minus strand of JACDOX010000016.1, from coordinate 7,782,916 downwards.
GTTGAGTGGTGTTGATTTGCCAGCTCAGGTTAAAGTACAGCAGCATGACACATTTGAGATAATTCCACTAATCCATTTGCTTTTGTCTGCTGCAGAACTGTTTCCCAGTGGATGTGCTGCCTTCAGGAAGATCACTCCCAACATTGATGAAGAAGGTGCAATGAAAGAAGATGGTGGCATGATGGATGTACATTACAGTGAGGTGAGGTTCTGTACTGTGGATACAGGATATCTGATATCTGGTTAGGATTTAGTTTTAGACTTCATTCATAGGAGCTCTAACAAATTGCAGTTGTGCACTGTTGTCTGTAAACAAGACTRTTCCACTCCAATTTCCCAAGAGAAATCTGCTCTGGAGAATTTTCTGTGTATGATTCAGACAGGTAAAACTGATGTAAGTTCTTGGTTCTGTGAAGGGCTTTTCTAGCACTGAGGCTGAAAAAGCAGCACCACAACCTTTGCCTGCTGTGTTATGCAAGCACTGATGTTGCCAGCACAGGGCAGCRCAGCCGGGTGTGGTGTTTCCAAGAAGGGGCAAGACAAAGTCAAGCTCTGCAAAGGAGAGGTCATCTTAGGGTCCCCCTGGAGTTAGGGCTGTTCTGCAGGACGCCACGATAGCAGAACAATCCAGAAACCCTAGCAAGGCCTTGGGGAAGTGGGTAGACCCACCCATGACTCATGAAGCCTCACAAGAACTTGTGCACCATCCCTGTGCAGCTGCCTTGGTTTGGCCATGTGGCTGAGCAAGGTGGCCCTGCAGCCCAGCTGCCCATTCAGCAAGGCTTGAGGATCCTGGGCATCACAGCCAATTCTTGTTCCTTGGATGTGTTTCTTAGTCACACACCTCTGATCTCCAGTGCTGTCCTGTCCATACTCTCCCAGAGTTTTTGCATTTTTCTGGGGGGGTAACWAAATAACCAGGACATACTTGCTGCTATTGTGCTAAKGGATTATGAAGAATTAATGAACTTYTGAAAAATAACTTGTCCTTCTTCTTCCCCTTCTCCCTCCCCCAAATTTATAATGCTTTTAGAAAGGCCAGGAATACACAGTGTTTAAACTTATGTAACTGCAATTACTTATTCTGGGATCTGATAGAAGTAYCTGAAGTTAAAATGGTTTTATCTTCTAAGCTGGAGTGTTAGTAACACCACCCATCTGGTTGCTGTCACAGGAGGTCCTGGTGGAGCTGCTGGAGCAGTGCATMGATGGCCTGTGGAAGGCAGAGCGTTATGAAACAATTTCTGAGGTTTCCAAACTGATCATTCCTATTTATGAAAAGCGGCGTGAATTTGAGGTGGGTATTAGTTTGCATAGAGCAGGTAATTTTCTAGGCTGCTGAGAAATAAAAAACAGGGGACTTTTTTTATTTTTGATGTTATGAGTTACTGAATTAGTGTCAGTAAAGCACACACTGTGCCTCATTGCTGGTTATTAAAGAAATTAGTGAAAGCAGTGATCTGAGAGGTGTTTATCAAAGCTAATGACATGCGTGACGTGTTTAGTGAATAATTACCACCTTCCTTCCTGTAAAAAACGCTGTCATTCCATATGCCCATCGAAGCTCTATTCTTCTTGAGACCTGAGGTTTTTAAGGGTTAAAAACAGAATGAGAGGAGCTCAAAGAAAGGACTAGATCTGTGGGTACTTCAGTGGCACGTGGAGAGGAAGGAAGGAAGGAGGCTGTTCCCAGCCTTGCCCCTTTCTCCATGTGCTGTGACCTGTGCTTCAGCTTAGTACTGGTCCTCTTTCCCTCCCTCTGCCATGACAGAACACCCAGTCATATAATTGAACCTGTGGGGAGAGGGGGGAGCCTTACCTCGACTGATTTTTTAATTTTAAAGCTGTTTTTAATCAAAAAAAGACCTCCTGGGTCTGTATGTGAAGGCAGTCAGGAAACACCCTGAGACAGTGCACTCAGCCTTCTCTCCAGGGGCAGTTCCTGCAGTCTGTGGTACCTTGCAGACCTGACACTAAGCATCTACTTAAAACCAGGTTTTTCAAACAAGACTGCATGAGTTCAACCTCTTTAGAAATAAAGGTTTCAATTCTCCAGAGGATTGTGTTCAGGTATCTCTGAGGCTTCTGGTGTTAGCTAGAATGTGCTGCTTGGAAAATCCTGCTTTCCTCATAATGTTAAAATCTGATTTCCAGAAACTCACCCAGCTGTACAGAACACTTCACGGAGCATATGCTAAGATATTGGAAGTAATGCACTCAAGGAAGAGGCTCCTTGGAACCTTTTTCAGAGTGGCCTTTTATGGACAAGTAAGTATACACACTGGCTTGCCAGCTGCCCCTCACCAGGCATCCTGGCCCAAAAGCTGCTGCTCTGTCAGACCTGGAGGTGGAAAGCTCCTCTGGTGCAGCCACCAGTGTCTACATGAGTGTTTTGGTATTGCACACTGGGGATGAGGGTTTGGATCTGTTTCCAGTAGCACTTGATTTATTATAAAGTTTATTATTCTGCTGGTAGGCTTTTCTTAAAACAACTCAGCAGTTGGGAAATGCCTTAGTGGGCTCAGAAAACGCTGAGGGTTTTTTTGTGCATATTGTAGGTTACACAGACACAATTTAGTGTGTATAGCATACAACTGGTAACAGTATATAACTATAACCGTAGTATATAATCAGTAATAGTAACAGACTATTTTTTCTACAGAAAAATGCTGCTCCCTTCTGGGTATTAGCAGAGTGAAAGGTTATGAGAGAAGCTGGAGGCAAAATATCTGTCAATGTTGATTACACACATGTAGAGATAGGTAGTACTAGTGTTAGCTGAGGTAGCTGAAAAACTGAGTAAGATCTGGGGCTCAGAGTCTCAGGAAGTGGCAGGATCTTATCATAGCTCATTGAAGTCTTCTGAGCTTAGAAGCAGTTATGGTTTTATTTTTTTTCTCCACCTATAGCAGTTAATAAAGTGTGATACCCTCATGTCCTTTCTGTCTCTGAACAACCTGCTTCTGCTTGAGGAGTCAACCAAGAGGAGGTGCAGGATCCCTCTTTAGAAAACACCATGTACATTGTATAAGCCTTGCCTTTCCTTATTCCTTCTTTTCGAGGAGGTGATGAATACCCCTGAAACCACCATGGGTTTGTACCTGTGAATGTCACTGTCACAACAGACCAGAACAGTGAGTTTTGCTGCAGCAGACATGCATTTTATATTTACCCTCCTCTTCTCTGTAACTTTGGATATGTAAAAAGTAAATAAGGTTAGCAACAGATAAAAGGAAACAACTGCTGGCTTAGTTTTCTGGAAGTTGGAAATAACTGGATCAGCCCTTAAAATTGAGCTGTGGACCATCCCAACAACCAGTACTTGATCCAGTTTTGCACTTTGAAGCTTTTCTGGCTTCATATTCCAGCTACACAGRGATAGCTTAGCACTGTGTCACGAGTTCTAACTGGAACAGTTCACCAAAGCATGAAGTTCCCATGCTGTTTCCATTATGGGTAAGAGTGGTGATGCAAACACAGCCTTTGATGTGTTTTGGTCTCCATTTACAGTAAATACACCAAATCCCACTTCCCTGCATACAAGAGGAATTAAAGCACAGGAAACCCATTTCTTTTTTTTTTTATTGCTTGAAGTCTCTTGCAGCTTACACAAATTCTTGAATTTCAGACTGTTTCTGGCTCTGCTGTCAGGGCTTCCTCAACTCATGTATCTTTATGCTCCTTCTCTGTACCTTGCTTTTGTGGTTTTTTTCCCCTGCCTATCTCTTTCTAACCTTCCAAAAGGTCAAATGCTGGCCAAACCATCTTTCACATAGTTTAGATTTCTCACTGGTTGTACTCAAGTAGTGATGCGTTGTGTTTGTGTTGGTTGAAGAATTTTATTTTTTTAGRCCATTTTTGAAGGAAGCTATTAAACAGGCAAAGTTCAGTGAGACTTTGTGAGCCATAGCCTTCCAAAACTTTTTGGGTTTCTGAAATGTTAGTAGAAGCTTGCTTTACAAACAGCAAATCTAACATAAAAGTTTTCTAAATGAAGACACACAGCTATTCCTCACTGGTTTTTTGTTGGTTTTCTTTTTTTTTTGTGCTTAATGCCAGACATTCTTTGAGGAAGAAGATGGGAAGGAATATGTCTATAAGGAGCCCAAACTGACAGGCCTCTCGGAGATCTCCTTCAGACTTCTTAAACTTTATGGAGAAAAATTTGGGTCAGAGACTGTAAAGATTATCCAGGATTCTAATAAGGTAGAGTTAAACTGCATGCTCTGTGGAGCTGCAGGAGGATGACAGAGCATCCCTTCCTTCTGCCAGTGGGAGAATGAGCCCTCTCCTCCACCCTCTTACAAACACCTTGCTTCCACTTGCCCCTGGCATCCTCATGCTCCTGTGTGTGGACATGTTGCACAGCTTGACAAGTGCTGGTGCTGCTGTGGCTCCCAGGTGTGAATTAGGAATGGAAATTGCAATCCCCATTGCACTGAGCCTTGCTGAAGGCATTAGAAGCCAGCACAGAGCATCAAGTGACTGGAAGCAGAGTTACTTCTTGTTGCTTTGATGCTGCAATCTAAAAGAAAACCTCTTGGGGCCTTGCAGCCTTAGATGGAATACTTATTTATGTTCCCTGCAAGAGCTGTGCACACCCTTAGGCTGCAGTGGGATTTATCTGGGCAGTGCTGGTGATCCCAAAGCTGGTTTTAGTGCAGGCCTGCATTTTTGGCTGGCCCAGCACTGCATGAGCAGTGGATCATGGTCTGGAAGCTTTGTGGTCATATTAAAAGGAYTGAGTGGCTCAGGCCTGTGCTGCCTTGATGGATCTGGGGGCGTGACTGCCTGCTGCAGGAACAGCTTGTTTGGCACCATGTGATGTATTTCTTGTGCCACACCTCCTTGGCTTATCTGCTGGTGGATGGTCTACCCATAGCTGAAGGCAAAATGAGCATTTGGCATGTCATTGGCCTTCYTGCAGTGAGGCCAGATCAGCAGGCATTTATTTTAAATCAGATCCCAGTGAATAGATTAGCCAATTATAACTTATTAACCTTTGCTCCCCCGTGAGTAACCCTCTTATTTCATAGGTCAATATTAAAGACCTTGATCCCAAGTATGCCCATATTCAAGTGACTTACGTGAAGCCCTACTTTGAAGACAAAGAAATATCTGAAAGAAAAACTGAATTTGAAAGAAATCATAATATCAATAGATTTGTATTTGAAACTCCTTACACTTTATCTGGAAAAAAGCATGGCAGTGTGGAAGAACAATGCAAAAAAAGGACCATTCTAACTAGTAAGTACAAATATCTAAACATGAAACAGTATCAGTAACTATTAGGAGACTTGTTCTAGCTCATGAAAATATTCAAGAAGTGTGACAAATTCTCTCAGCTTAGTCAGAATTATGAGACAATATTCTGATTGGGAGGGGGAATTTACCTTGTGTTTTTTATGTGCACATTTTTACAGATGAAAAAACCTTCCTGGTAAWTTATAGCCTTGTTTGGGATTTCACATCCCCAGGAGAAAGAATCTGCCTGTRTGTGTTCTATGAAGAGTACTCCTAYGTGCTGCTCATATGACTGCTCAATCTATACATTTCTTTTGCTGTTTCTGCTAGCTTTGAACTCCTTTCCATATGTTAAGAAGAGAATTCCAGTCAATTATGAACATCAAGTTAATTTAAAGCCAATTGATGTCGCTACTGATGAAATAAAGGACAAGACAGCAGAGCTGCAGCAACTCTGCAGCTCTGCTGGTGATGTTGACATGATCCAGCTGCAGCTCAAACTGCAGGGCTGTGTTTCTGTGCAGGTCAGTCCGTTTGATGTCTGTTCACAATTGCATTTACATGCACAGCTCGGGGTGAGGCATGGTCACAGCACATTTGCTTTCCAGAAATCATTAACTACCCAGGCTTCAGGGCTGCAGCCTCCAGCACAGCCTCCCTGTCACCTTCAGTGCTACACACACAGCTGGCTCACGGGAATAAACATTTCCTSCAGTGCTGTTTACAGTGTCAAGTCCAAGTGTAACTGCACATTAATTAGCCTTAAGTAACTGCTGAAACATACTTAAATCATGAAGGTTGTTGTGTAGGGATCAGGCACAAAGAGCCATTTGAGAGTCTGCCTTCTCAAGCTGGATGAGTGACCTTAGGATGCAGACCATGCTGCTTTTCCACACAGAAATAAGAGGAAAATATGAGGAAACAATATCTCTTTTTATCTCAGCAGGAGTTCTAGCATAAATGATTTCTTCTTTCCTTCTAGGTTAATGCTGGTCCTTTGGCCTATGCCAGAGCTTTCCTAAGTGACAGCCAGTCCAGCAAATATCCTGCTAAGAAGGTGAATGAGTTAAAAGAAATGTTCAGGTAGGATTTCTAATGTAATAAAAACTAGCAGCTGGCTGGAAGATGGTACCTGCTCTGATTATATTTTTGTCTGTCTCCAAACTCAGCAGATGCTGGATACTTAGATGTGTCTTATAAAGATCCAAGTCTCATGGGGTTGTGGGTGCTCACACATATGAAAAAAGCCAATGAAATTACATATATCAAGATTAAATATATCAAGATATATGTTCCCAAGTCCAGGGCTGTGCTCTTCCTGAGGAGATTCGCCTGAACACTTGCTTCCACAGTTTGTGTGGGTTTTTGAGATTATCACATGAAATGTGTTTGAAAACCAGAGATCTGACAGTCCAGGGGCTCAAGGGTCTTTGATGTTGTGCATTGTTTGCCAGTTTTTCCAAGGGGATTTTTGCTAGCTAATGATGAACTTAGAATACTTTAAAGCAAATCCTTTCTCAGTTTATGGAAGAGCACTGATMTTGTTTCTGTTGCTAAATTTTGAAACTGTGTGACTTGCACAGGTGTTTTTCCAATTTCTGGACCTCTCAGGTGCAACCAGCTGCCCACCAGCCCCTGCATTTTTTACTCTCTGCTGGTGGCTCCCATTTCACCCATTTCTCCATTCTCATTGTATGAAGAAAGCAGCATTTGGGCCARTCCCATTCTCCTTCCGTGTACCGAGTGACCTGGCAATCAGGGAGCAATCCCTGAGAACATGCCATGCATGGTTTTACTTTCCAGCCTTGCAGTGCAAACACAGTCTCCATTTCCATTGCGAATGTATTTTTATTGAGTTTTATAAAAAAGGAAAATATGTGTGTTAAATGAAGCAAAGGATCATTAACAGACCTCAGAAAGAGCATTACAGCTCCCCATGGTGTGAATTTCCTTCTGGAGGGTGCCTGACCTCTGACAGCCCTGCTGTGTCACACACACCCAGCTGTGGGCAGCCCTGCAGGACTGGCTGTCCCACTTCCTGAAGATCCAGGCTCACAGGAGCTCCAGCAGAAAGCCCAATGCCTTTGTTGCAGTCCCTCTTCATTGCCTGATTCACTGGGCCAGGGATACCCCTGGAATTCGTCTTGCCCCAAACACAGGAGAAGAGGGGGTGGGAAATACTGAGATTTGCCTGTCTGTTCAGTTGCTTGCTTTGATAGAAGACTGGACTGTTGTAATGCCCCAGGTTCTTTCCTTTCCTCCCCAGGAAGTTTATCCAAGCCTGTGGAATTGCTCTGGAGCTCAACGAGCGTCTCATTAAGGAGGATCAAGTGGAGTACCACGAGGGGTTAAAATCAAACTTCCAGGATATGGTGAAAGAGCTTTCTGACATCATTCATGAACAGGCACGTACTGCACATGGGGAGCCCACGGAGRTGGCTCTGTGTGCTGGAAAACTGACTAAGCTGAGAACTGGCTGGGAACTGAAAATGCGATCACTCCTCGTGTTCTGTAGCTAAATATAGACGGGCGAGTAAGAGAATGTGAAAATTAGGCAGTAGAGTTGGTGGGTTCCTTAAACTGCTTTCTGTTGACTGGACATCTCAGCCTGATGTTGGTATTCAGGGTGCTGCAGGGTGGAGTCTTCAGGACACACCACTGCCCGCCATGGGCATCAGAAATCCTGTGCCACGTTCTGCGTCATATTTGAAAATTATAAAGAGGTCACAGGTCAAAGTTCTGTGGCAGAATTTCCATATCCTCAGTTATAGCCAGCTTTTGGGTTTTTTTAAATGTTATTTTTCCTTATGTGTTTTCTTATAATTTTTGCCTAATGCCAACATGCCATTTCTATGCACTGTTAAAATTCATGCTAGTTTATCTGATATATGATTTTATGTTTTCTTGGATCTTTCTAGGAAAATAGAAAGATCTTTTTAATAGTAGCATCAGAGAGGTGAGAGATTGAGAGACCAGTTGTACTTCTATCTAGTATCATGCTGTGAAATTAGATGAGAACTGTTTTTCTGAAGCAATTTCCATGCCTCTGCTCTTTAATGTTGCCTTCATTATGACGAAAGAAAGCTTGTAGAGTTATAGCATCAAGGATATAAAATCAACAGTACAGACTGCATTGTGGTCCATACAACTTGAAATTTAGAAGAATGCTTTCAGGATCTCCCAGTTAGTCAATATGCAGTCTAAGTGTGRCTATGAATTAAAGATGCAATGTGTTAACTCACTAAAAATGGATAGGCAAATTCCACAGTTAGTTGAGCAGTTGTTCACACTAAGTGAAAAATCTACAAATAGGAAAATAATATAAGTGCACCAGGCTGCTGTTTGTAAATGAGGTTGATTTACAATGAAATAATGCTTATGGGAATCAGAGTCTTGTTATGGAATAGTACAATATCATTTCAGGGAAGCAGTCTCATGATGGGGATGAATTTTGTTGTAGGAGTGTAAGGGTGGATCCATTTGAGAGTGACTGCTGCATTTCTGTTGCTTTTGTTAGATTCCCCTTCTATTCTGCTCATGGCCACCATTGTTTTAGTGTGCAAACTATTGATTTTGCACATTTGCCACACTTGTTTTTTCATTGCCACTACCTGCAGAGAGACTTGTTCATAAGAGCTGCCACCTGCTTACTCTAAGCTGTTTGCCAGTGCCAAGACTTCTAATTTGCATGCAGCTGCTGAAACTTTTGTGGCTTTTGAATTTTGCAATAGTCAAATCAAAAACAAATCACTCAGTCCTGCACTGTCAAAGTACAATAGCTAAGATTATTTTAGCACAAAGAAGCATTGTTAAAATACACCCCCTGTTACCTCAATAGATTTATCCACTGCTGTGTTGTCTTTGCTTAATGGGCAAAGTATGACTGAGATGTCCAAGTGAAGGGCTCCCTAGGATATACTTTTCACTTTCTTCTTGTAATAGCTGAAAAGGCAGCTTAAAATACCATGTTTATGAACACTGTTCTTTATAGTTGCACAACATGATGTACAACAGCTGACTTGAACTTTTCATTGCCATCAAATGACCTAATATCTAACAAATTTATCCTAGTGGAATAAGTTTTCTTATTTTGCAACATTACTCAGTTAAATGTAAAAAGTATAGTGCATTAACTTAGGGTTCTCACTGCAAGTAGCATATGCTTTTCTAAATATTGTCAGTGTCCTAAAGCAGCACAGGCATTGCCCTTTGTTTGAGATGCAAGAGCAGATGAGTAATCATTGGGTCAGACTGTGACCTATTTACAGATCTTTTAAGCTACAATATAAACACAAAAAAATTATAAACTGAAGCTGAACAGGTCCAGGAAATTCCAGAGACTGGCAGAAAGCTGGATGTCCAGAGGCTGCTTATGATGGCCAGTGATCTCAGTTTCACTACTGCAATTTCAAAGTAAACTAACTTGACGGGTGAACCACATGGTGAAAATAAATGCACAGTCAGCTCTGCCATCCCAGCTGGCTCCTGTGCTGTCAGGGTGTCCTTCAGGCTGCAAAGTACAAAATCTGGACACAGAGGTAGTGAGTGTCTTTGGGATTTAGCTGTATGTACTCCCCATGCTCACAAAAAACCTATTAGAATTCTGTTACTGCTGAGACATAATAAAAAATTGTTATACAGAGAACTGTTTCTTTCCCACAGTGCCTAGTTGTAACTAAAAGTGATCCAGCAATACACAGAATGGTGTTTGTATTAATGCTGCAGAAATCACTAAACTATTCTTTCTCATTTCTTTGTTACGCTGCCTTTGTGAAACAGCTTTGAAGACAAGGTTGGATATCTCTTTTGCATGCCTTTTTAAACAGCTTGATTATAATAATGAAGTGAAACCTGTGCTGAATTTGTGATTGTTTTGCTTTGTTTAGATCTATCATGAAGACACAATACATTCACCGTGGATGCAGGACTCCCTTCACGTCTTCTGTGCGATCAGTGGAACCTCTGGTGATGGAAGTTATTGCTCACTCAGACCCACTGCTGACATATAAACATATCAGTCATATTTTACAGAGCCTCCTCAGGAATTCATGGAACTGTACAAAGGATGTTTAAAACCATCTATGATGAGCAAAGATTGAATTGCAGGGTGGTTTGGTTTGTTTTGCTTCGGTTTTTTTTTCCCCACAAAAAAGTTGCCATGCTTTCAAACAGGGTGCTTGCTTATTTTGCTGAGCAACATTGAAAGTGCCTGGACATTGCACCACTGTGCTTGTTTTCTACTATTTTTTTAAGCTAAATGAACAGCAGGATGTGGAAAGGCAATTATCTAAATACGTGTTGAATTGCTGAACTATGAATCGAAACAATGACGTACTGTGTAAAGTTGTACAATGGAATATAATAAAATGTAAAAGTACTTTGTAAATAGAAGGACTATAGAGTATATAGAAATTAGCATTTTATCATATTTGCTGCTAAAAGCTTTGTTGAACAGGGGACATGAAGGTGAAATTGTATTTRCTGGTAAGAGACCTTTCTCTTTTAAAAAGTGACTTGGGGTCCACATACCCCTATTGCACTCAATGAGAGTAAACTTGCCCTAGTCTGGAATAATAAAACCTTAGTCAGAAATTATAATTTTCATACATCCTCAGAGCAGATATTTCTAAAGTAATCTCCATGAAAGTTGAACTTACTGTAGCTGATTCCAATTTTGGGTAAATTTTCATAGCTGCAGGAGAAGATGGATTGTGCTCACTGAGAGCAAACTGGAGAGATGTGTCATTTGATAAGAGTTTTCTCCTGCTTGCCACTCATGGTCTCACACAGATATGAACTCTGAGAACAGCTTAAATTGAATTGGAAATTATAAGGTGCTTTAATAACTTTCAGAAAAAATTCTAATAATCAGAGAGATGTGGTTTAAAAACTTGCAGCACATCAAAATAACCTATACAAAATTGAGGGATTTGTTAGCACCACAAGTCATGCATGTTCCCTCCTGTTAAGCAGATTTGTTCTCTGAAAGCTCATTGTCTTTGTCTGATAGATGGGTGGAGAAAATGTATTCTCCAGAATTCTTTTATTCCTTCTTCCCCTTCCCAAAGCTTTCATACATTGTCTGCCTCTTTTTTAATAACACGCTTCAGATTCAGGAAGARGAACACAGTTCAGTAATTCTTTTATCCAGCGACATTTTTAACATCCGTGTTTTTCAAAATCCTATCAATTGTAAATATGATTCCAGTAGTTCATATGGGAAGGGTGGGAGTTTTAAGGMTGTGTAAAAAAAATGCCATAATAAAAGGACTTCAGATGGGTATTTAGCTTGGCTGTAGTGTCTATAAAATGCTAAGCTTCTAAGTCTTTGTGACAAAAATTATCTTCAAATAGTAACTGGACCACATTTCAAAATGTTTATTATGCATGAATCTAAATACCTGCAATTATTTGTATTCTGAGAAAATAATGTTGTGATCCATAAATTCACCCATTAGCTGTTTCAAGCAAAATACAGATGTGCCTATAACAAACCAGCCACATTTCTGCTTCTATGTACTTTTGTGCCAGACAGGCTCTAAATTTAGTGCAAACTTTTAAGTAAGAGGAAGAGAGATTAGTGTGTGTAAATATGGTTAGCACCTTCCTCATTGTTATCTTTCAACAAAAAATATTTAAAAGCATATAGTGAGAGTTTTCCAAATTACTTTACTAAGAGGTGTGAAGCTCATTATTAGTCAATCCAATACAAGAYACCTTTGGAGCTAATTGACCTTTAGATATCAGTAGTAAAAGTATATCTTGACTACAGTCAGCAGATGCATGAGATGCAGACATCCAAAAGCTCTTGCACTGTAGCTCTTTCAGATACTACAGAAAACCTCCTTTTCCTGGATTTGCAGGGAGACCCTTATGCATGTTTTTTGATGTTTTTAATGTTCTGAGATAATATCGTTGGCTGAATTTTCAATTTCTATTCCTTATCTTTACTGGAATTCCAGTGGAATTCTTTCTTGTATCTTCAGATGTCTTTAATGGTCCAAGATGAATTTTTGTCTGAACTTCTGAAGCTGTTGATATTGGAGTTGTTCTGCCATTTCACTGTCATATACTGGAAAGCTGTCACAGTAATTTGGCCAAAAAAGAAGTGCTTAATATCAGTCCAATTAGAATATATACAGTCACTGCATTTCAGAGGATGCACTTATTTGTGGTTTTAATGAATTACATAAATGATATGCCCTAAGGATTAGCCTGCTAAATAGTTTTTCTGGATTTTCTACAGAAAAATCTCRTTTTTAGATAGATTATAAAAAGACTGATAACAAACCAACTTGTTTTTTCCTTTGTGTATTCACCCATCTAGAAAGGATGAGGAGTGGCCATTATTTTACAGCTGGTTTTGGACAATGATGCCAAGAAGATGATCACATTTTCTCCATCTATCCTTTTCTTAGTTAATTGTCCCAGTTGAGGGAAATTCTCCAGATCTTTTCTTATTTATGGTTAAAAGAGCTTAACTCACARATATATCTGGAGATTGTGCTGTATATGGGCCTGTTTTAAGTAGCTGATACTCACATTGGCTACATCATATTTGCTACCTGTTTGAGAAGAATAGAAATGTCTATTCTTCATTAACATTTTTTATTTTCTTATCTTGCCTAAGGAATGGCAGGATTTTTTAGTCTTGAAAAATAAGTGGAAYGTATTTCAAATGACATCCTGGCACACATTCTTTCTGTACCTCAGTTTGGCTACATTACACATTTTATTTGTGTGCCTCTAATTATTTTTGCTGTAAAACTGCTGTGTAATACATCAAGTCTTCAGAATGGATGCCTTGGTAATTTTGCATAAAAGGAAAAGAAATGGGATGAAGTATCTTTGAGGATTAAGAGGAGTTGGTTATTCRAAGTATCAGGATTGGTTTGGATAATGGGATGTGTCAGTGGCAGATGGTTTACAAATAGGACATACAAAGCAACAAAGGGTCTGCCAGAATTTTATGTACAAGAACTTGCTTTTAGAGATTTACCAAGTAAGCAAAGTATAAACATTTTCTCTCTTGGACCTGCTGCCTTTTTCTCTGCAGAGGGATTAGAAAGTATCAGTTTAGGAAAAATAACCTCAGAGCTCCAKTTCCTCTCTCACAAAAAATCTGGAATGAAGAGCTTACTGCAGAAAATGATGTATTTTTACATATTATTAGATGTTCTAATATTCTTCTGATATCAGGACTTTTCATGAGATAGGCCAGCAAATGAAAAATCRTGGATGAGAGAATAGCTGTAGTGTGTGATGTTTGGTTTTGTTCCAGAAGACCTTTGAACATACACAACATGGTATTTTGATATCGAATAAGACTTTACATAAACGTAATACCTTTGTCTTAAAGGTAGGTAAAATGTGTTTGTTTTCCCTTTATAAAGATACCAAATTCCAGGKATTCCCCCTTATGATTTGAGTAACTTGGCCCAAAAGAACTGGAGATGAACGTAAGTGGAAATTATGGGCTCAAAAACTTAATAGAAATAAAATTACATCTTACCCTATTTACCCACTTGAGGAGAGTAGCACATGTTGATTTGGTGTTCACAGAGATGAGTTCTCTGACTGAAAAGGGGGTTCTTACTGTGTTGAGGAGCACTGTGCAGAGCTAATTCTTATGCAACCAGACTGTAGTACTTCAAATAATAGGCTTATGCCAAACAGTGGCAAACCAATTGTGATACAGATATAATATTTCAGCTGGATGTAATATACTCTCTTCTCATGTAAATCTAACACCTGCTGCTCCATAACCATAACAGGAGTGCTTTTATCCTGCATGTTTACCTTTGAGTGTTGTACCAGCCCTGTTTAAACTTCTGTGTGTGAAAGAACAGCACCTCCCWTTTGTCTTGGTTGTTAAATTCTGTACTGGACACAGAGGATGAACAGAGCTGCTCAAGAGCTTCCTGAGACCAGCCATCCTATACTGCTCTTTTTACTTCCTTTTTCTTGAATAATGAGTAATTTTGACAAGAACTCAGGGAAAAAAATCACATTGCAGTCAAGTTCAGAGTTTATTCCAGGTCAAAATAAAAGAGTAGAAAACCAGGAAAAATAAGTGATTCAATAACCATGTTTTGCCTAGGGTTTTTTGGTTTTCATTTTTTTCTTCATTTTACAGAACAGGGTGAGTGATCAGAAGCTAATGTCTGTGTAAGATTCATGGGACTAAACCCTAGTGCACTGAGCTATCACATATGTACCCCCTAAAGAAGGTTACCAAAATAAATCTTCAAACACAGAAGTACACCAAATTAAATGGTGAATGCTAAATTATCCAGCAACAAATAGAAGATGCTGACTGAAAAATCCTAAAGGAGCATGAGCACCACAACATCCAGCTCAGGGAAATTCCACAAACATGATTCATCGGGAAAACAGAGACAGTCATACACACAAATTTATCAATAGAAACAAGATCTGAATCACAAGTAAGGAAATGTCCCAGCAGATCACCCTACTTTCCTAAAAAATATCTGGTAAGTTTGTGGGTTTTGCTCTGTTCTGAAGTTACAATTTTCAGACTTTTGCTCTTTGGGGATGTATTTATTATTGCTCTTCTTCAACTGGCTCAACCTACAAGGTGGTTAGAATAATGTACATGCCCAGGCAGCTGAACAAGCTCTTACATTATGTAATGTAAGTCAGGTATAATTGTTATTTACCTCACCAGAGGATAAAGGAAAAACTGCTTTTTTTATTTTTGTCTTCTGGGGCTTCTGTATGGAACTCTTGCAAGCCTTGGCCAAACAGCTGTAAAACCAGGTTTATGCCCTGCCTCCCTTGGTGAGTAAAGGCCAAATAAGGCCCTTGCCAAATAAGTAGGTAATTTAAATAGATCTTCATACTTAGGGAATAGTGAGTAGAAAAGTTGATGCATGCGCTTGTAATAGAATTTATCCGAGGGGGAGATACAACAATTGCACAAACATGCTTGGTTCCATGTCCACCCAAAAGTGCTCTTCARAGGAGGTAGGTTTTATTCCACAAAATTTCTGATTTCCAGCAGGGCTTGGGCAGCAGTTCAGAGTTTGCAGAGTTTGTGTCTGTTGTGAATGTGAATCACAAAGTTCTAGATGTCCCCAAAGAGCACAGAACAAAGAGCACAACAAAGGTCAAGACGTGAGGAGCCATGTGAGTCAGACTGGGTTTTTTTCAACACAGTTTTGTATTTTTGTGCCTCAGATCCAGCTGTATTTGAGTCCTTTTTTGAACTGAGTCCAGCCATCTTCTGAAGAGCCTGTAATTATTTTGGCTGAGACCTAAAGTATTGACAGAAGCTGCTGCAAAATCGGAAMGGAGGAATCTCAACATTGATGTAGAATAACTTCTGGTCCCAAAAGAGACAATTCCCCATGACTCTGGGCTGCTAATAATTGTTGCCTCTTGCTGGACTTGGTAATTGTGCTGGCACACCAGGAATTGGCACGATTTCTTAATTTGATTTAGGGAACATGCACCGGAAAAATTGGATTTTTGTTTTCTTGCATCTGCAAACTCACTGCATGTCCCCACAATCACTGGCTTTGTTTGTATGGGTGGAAAAGGCAGGAGCACGCAGCCAAGGGCAGGTCAGTAAGATGATGTAAATCAGTTGATGCCAAACCTGAAGCCATACCCCAGGTACTTGTTCAAGAGATCATTTGCAAGGTTCCTCAGGTGTGCCTGTACGAGTTCCAGTCACCACAGCGCAGGTGCATTGGCTCACAAGAACATAAATGAGTATGAGATTTGCAACAGAAAGCTGCAGGACAGGACTCAGTGAGATTGAGAAATGGGAAGTCTCTGGTAGGTGGCAGGGATCAAAGGCCCTGGCAGCAATTGTGATTGCCGGGAATCGGGACGGGAATATGACAACGAGCTGAGCTTTCAGGGACAAGGAAGAGAGAGGGGGAAAAGTGTTTCAGCTGCCAACAACGTTGGTGGGCAGGCAGCCAAAAGCAATGAACGATTGCATGTGTGCTTGGCATTGGCTCTCCTGGGAGAAGGAGTGGACAGAACAGAAAGAAGGAAGGAAAGAAAACAGCAAGGAAACTGAAAGCAAGAGAGGATCAGCTTGGATCAGCTCTACAAATGTCCTCACTAGCAGGCATAGCCCATGCTTGCTCTAATTGCACAATCCAATCTCCATCACACAGCTTAAATGTTCCACATCCTGGAACTTTAAACCACATGTTTATTTGATTATAATTGCAAGGTCCTTGGACACTTTTTAAGAGCAACTAGAAGTCCTCTTATTTCACAGGGAAACAAGAAGGCAGAAAAGCTAAAAAAGCCCAGCATTAACACAGGATATTCCCCACCCTGTCATAAAAAGCTCCACTTCCCTTTTTCTAGAATGAGTGTCTAAAAAGCAGATGAACTCTTGCAAAACTCTTTGAAGAGCTGAGTAAATACTGAAACATTCTGTTGGGTTAGGAATAAGTTAGTTTTACTAACAAATTTTGCCTTGAAACTCAGCCAAGTTTCCTCCCTGCTGGATCTGTACTATTTTTAGAATACCTGTATTTGGGGGGTAACTAGGACCATGCTTGCTAGCTACCACAAAATTCTGGTTCTGAAGGGAAATTTTTATCCCAAATACTTTATTCTCCTGAAATTAATCAAAATAGMACTTATGTCCTATTCCCAGTTCTGAGAAAATTTTGGAAAACTTGCTGCATCTCTCCCATAAAAAATGTGAGAGCAAAATTCCAAGTGAACATATTGTATTTGGAAAAGGTTGAAGGAGAGGGAGTTTGGGGAAGTTTGTGGAAGGCAGATCTGGGAAAAAAAAAACAACGGAACAATATGCATTTTTCGCACAGACGAGAACTGTAGAAATTAGCTGAATTTTCAGGAGGGATTTTGAAAAGCAGCATTCTGCCAGGGGCTGAATAACTGCTCCGACATCGAGAGAACTGCTCGGGGATGTGCTAACGTAGCCGCTTTCCTGGTAGAGGACACGAACCATACCCGTCTGGGGCACAGTTCAATAGCTGTAGCAGACAAGTGTGAACCCAGGTGTAAAAGGAAAACGACTTTGACTCGCAAAACGAGATCTTCGTGAGTTCTGTGGCCGCGCTGCAGCGCCGTGTGCGGAAGCACGGAGGGCACGGGGCAGCGGAGCGGAGCGGGTGCGATCCCTGCAGGGGCTGTGCGGGCACCGCCCGCGTCCCGCGGCGTCCCTGCGGTTCCGCGACTGCAGCGCGGCCAAGCCCGGGCTCGCGGAGGCACCGACGGCTCCAGCGGAGGSGAACTCAGTGATCTCATAGTCTTTTCCAATCGAATTGATTCCGTGAATCTCTGTGCTGGCCGTGCGGGAGGCAGCGGCGGGGAGCAGAGGGCAGCACATGGGGCACAGAGGGGCGACAACAGAGGGAGGGCAGTGCGGGGCCGCGGGATGCTCCCGTCGCGGCACGGCCCTGAGCCCGGGGCGGTGCTGCCCAGGTGGCGGGGCCGGGCCGCCCCTCCCGCCCGGCTCGGATTACCTGGGCGGGCCGGCCCGTCCCGGCCCGTCCCGTCACGCCGCCCTTCCCGGCTGGTCCGGCCCCTTGACGGGAAGTGGGAGCGAGGGGCCGCGCTGGGGCGGCCGAGCCATGGCTGTGTCCGCAGCAGCTCCGCTGCCCTGCCCGCTCCTCCTCGCCGTCTGCTGGGTGGTGGCCGCGGCGACGGCGGCAGGTAGGAGCGGGCAGGGCGGCGGGGACGGGGCGGCGGAGCTCGGGAGCGGCTGCGGGCTGCGCTCCGTGGCCGCGGGCGCGGTGCCGGCGCTGGAGCGGCCGCTCCGGGCTCTCCTCGTGCGTGGGTCGGGCGGCTCGGCAGTTGCTCCGCGCACACGCGGGCATGGATGTAAGGGAAATGCGGGCATGCATGTAAGGGAAATCCTTTTATTTTGTGGTAGAAAATAGCCCGCAGYTCGTCAGCCGTGTGCGAGGCAGCGCCGGCTGCGCGCCCTGCCCTGTCGCTTACCGGGAGCGGGGATGCTGAAAATCTGCTCTCCCCTTTCATTAAGGCAGGGTCGCCACAAATGTTTTAAGCTCCATCTTCGTTTTCTGGGACAGTTTCTGCCTTAAAACCCCGAGCAGARCCCCCCGCCCTCCTCCCGGTGCCCGCGTCTTGCGGCGGTGCGGGAGCGGCTCCGCCGGTGCGGGCGCGCGGAGCCTCCTTCGCCCTGCGCCTTCGCTCTTCCTTTAGTATTCCCGATTTTGGAAGTACGAATGTTTAGTTTAGGAAACATGCGTCCGCGTCTGTGAGGGCTTCATAAGGACGCAGGCTTGAAGGTTTATTCTCTGCTCATGTTATCAAAAACCCAGCTATAGACRTTAACGAAATGTTATTTTTCA
Source organism: Cardinalis cardinalis (assembly GCA_014549065.1). Lineage (NCBI taxonomy): Eukaryota > Metazoa > Chordata > Aves > Passeriformes > Cardinalidae > Cardinalis > Cardinalis cardinalis. Next base: position 7,764,335 of record JACDOX010000016.1, on the reverse strand, counting down.
ACTGTCTGCAATTCGGTTTATCGCTATGAAATCAACTTTATCACTATGAAATCGACTTTCGGGAAATGCAGGAGGACAAAATAAAAATATRATGAGTTTTATACTACTTTACAACACTCTCACGTGATGCTTGAAGCAAAGGATTTGCTGATGTTTCCTCATTAGGGCTTTTAGAAATAATATGTTTTCTATGCCTCACGTAATCTCTGCTGGCTATTGCTGTTCTTCTTTTCTTAGAAGCACCACTGTGGTTTTGCATTTTAAGAGTGAAATAACGGCTTGCCCACATTTTGTAGTTGGTCATTGAATTGTTGTGCAAAATTGCTACAGAAATTTTAATAACGAGAGCATGAGATGGTGAGCATGAGCATATTTTACACAGATGGTGAGCATGAGCATATTTTGCACAGACAAAAGTATGAGATTGGCTTAATCTGTGAATAAAAGCTGAATTAAAAACATTAAAACACGAGCTTCAGAATTCTGTAGATTATTCAAAAACCTACTAGATTTAAACTTTTTATGCTAATAYGATTTACTGATTAATTTATAAGCTGTAAATATTAGCACTTCTTTGTGTGGCTAGTAATCCACAAACCTTAAGTGCAATGGCTTCTAATCAAACCTTTTAGAAGAAAATGTTTAGAACTTCAGAGTAGAAATCGGGGATGACATTTTTTAATGGTTTGTGGCTATTGTAGGTAAAAGTTCAGTCATGACAAGATGGAATGCTTGGAGCTGTGTACTCTTGTTGAATTTTTTTTTAATATGGTCGAAAGGACTCAGTATTTGCAAACTTAATGTCCCAAGGCTGTTCCTAAAGCCTGTCCTATGTTTTTGTTAGTGGAAGAGGTAATAGGCAAAGATGTTCTTGCTATGTTCAGTTTTCTCACTGGAGACTGTATTTTTGCAAGAATAAAAATTTCTCTTTTCTGCTCAAACAAAAATCACAAAAATTTTAAGTATTCAAACAAACTAAGCATATTCAAACTTAATCAGTGAATCTTTGTAATTATTCTCATTATCTGTGCAAACACATGGATTATAATGGTGCCTGATCTTTACCATTGCCTGTTCTTCAACTATGCAAAGGTCTGAGAGGGCTCCAGAAGTTTGATGAATTCCCTTCAAGATTTAGCTGCTCTGGCTTTCAGGAAATGTAAGATAATGGTGTCATGGATGCTTTGAGCAGAACGGTTGCTCAAGGAAGCTCTTTAGCTTTGCTATCTTCCCTCTTCCTTGTGCTAGCCGAAGGAAAYGGGGCTGCACCGTGACCTGGATGGGAAAACTGATCTTGGTGGAATTATTCTGCCCTTCTCCTATGAGCTCTCTTGAATGTTGGGATGGGTTGAGCTTGGTTCCCTGGGACAGCAGGACCCGCAGTACGAGCTGATATCTGTTTGAAGTGTTTGTGAAACTATTGAGTAACGAGGGTACACTCTGCCCACAGACTAACAAGTGGTGGTGGCTCAGTGATGATACCTGGAGATACCCTGAGAAACAGAAATTTGGCTTCTGGTTCAACATCTTCTCATAGTACATATTAGAGTAGCCCTTTAAAAAAACAAAGTTCACCTTTACTTTTTTAGGGAATTCCCAGTTGGTGATGTTTTCTAGAACTGATGTCTGACACGTACTTTACTTTTTCCTGGAAGTTTGCCATTTGCTGTCGTATTTCCCTTCTTTGTTTTCTAATATGATCTTCAAGCTTTGTGATGGGTCTTGAGTAGSCATTGACTCAGTGCACATGATAAGGAAGGGTCAAAGCACAAMTGGATTTATCACTGTGACCGTCTCTGAGTCATGGCCCTGCTCTGCTTCTCCTTGGCTTTTGGGGAGGTAAAAAATGGATCACTGAAGTGTGGCAGCAGTAAATTACCACTTGGCCCACACTGGTTTTGCTCACTGTGCCAGAACACAGCATTATATTTTTAATAGGTAATTGAGAAAGCGATGTGGTTTCCTTGTTGTTTTTTAACATTCTTGCATTTGCCATCTTTGCTTTGCTTGCAATCTTTGCTTAAATTGTGCTTCTAACATACAGCTGTTGCTTGAAAGATGTAATCACTTGTCTTTTTAAGGATTTCTCTTTAAAACTATGCTGATGGATAACTTTTGGGGAGAAATTAGTATTAATTGCTCCACAAAATGTATATACTGCTCTTACTGAAGTTTCAGCATGTGATTCATCTTCCCGCAACRTGCAAAAGCCCAAGTACCAAAACCACTGCCTTGTTGCAGGCTGCAATTTCTTAAAAATTACTTTTCAGTTCATTTGCGCATATTTAAAATATTTATGAGTTGAGGTAACAAGAATAGAAACACTTCAGTGGGCAGTACATTATCTGATAGAAAACATGAGCTGACAAAGCTGAGAAGTTATTTGTGTTCTTTTCTGTCAAAGAGTTAAAAATCTGCCAGTACTGCTAATGGCAAAGTGTGGATTGTTACACTGGTAACTCCTTTCTTCCAGGAGCAAAAGTTCTTCCATCTCCATCCAACTTGAGCTATTCATTGACCCATATCTGTACTCTGACCTGGACATGGAACCCCCCAGAGAACATCAGCAGCAGCTGCAACCTGGAGTATTCCAGTGACATCATCATTAATGGGGTTCCCAAGGACAGAAAAGTAAGTGCATCACCTCTTGGAGCTCTGTGTTCCAGTAAATGTCTTACTGTTATAAAACTCTGTGTGGGAGAGCATATACACATATATAAATACAATTTTAATATAGCATTTCATTCTTATCATGGGATCAAAACCTCAAAAATGAATCATACCAGCATATGGGATCTCCAGATCAGAAAAATCTGTCTGTTGCTCTCTGATAACTGAGTGCTGATGGTATACAGAAGTACTGTAATAATAATGGGAGAAATCTCATTTCAGTCTTTGCTTGTGCAGCTTTCTAGAAAAAATAGATACAGGGCAGTCTACATACTCAAGAGTTAAATGGGAATTTGCAAAGGCTTTTCTCCTTTACTTTGGACTCAGTTTAAAGAAACGTGCAGATTTAGTTGTAGTTTGACAGTATCGCATCTTTTGGAGATAATGCCAAGAATTAATGTTCCCCCATTCACCCTCTCCCTGCAATTACAATTATTTATGGGAGGGTTGTGTTTTGATGGCAATATGGTGTATGTTTGTTGCCTGAAACAGAAGTCATATAACTCATTTGTTTTGGCCTTTTTTTTTCTCTGTGTTGGATGGTTTGTAGCCCAGATGTGCTTAAGCACGACTTGTGCTTAAGAGAGGCAAAAGAAGTGGCCAAGGTGGGGTGAAGGGGTGCAGCTGGCTGCAGCCCCTTAGCTGGGGGCTTTTCTTTTGGGAAAGGCAGAGATACCTTGGCATTTTGGCTCAGGGGTGAGGGGCTGGGCTCGGCTCTGAGCTCTCTCTCATTCCTGGGGTTTCAGGCTGCAGTCGCTGAAGGAAGAATTCCTCAACTCTGGGGAGTCCCTTCTCCCGCTGTTTTCTCCTACCCCGAGTCAGGCTCTGCTTGTGGGAGCAGCCATTGAACTGGGTCCTTATTAACACCCCATCTCACTGGAAGGGACCCTCACCATCTGCTCAGGTGCCTCAGGGGATGCCCGGGACCCCGAGCCCCTTCCCCCTCCGAGGGAGCCTCTCCCGGCCGYGTTTGGGAGCCGGGCTGCCGCTGCCCAGCCCTGCCATTCCTGTGCCACTGCTCCGGGCGTTTCACTGTGCTGTAACCCCACGCCCTGCCCGACAGGACACCCCACGCTCCTGCTACGGCTGTGGAGTTTCTGATCCATTTTGTTTTTTACTGCGGGATTTTGCTCGCCTCTGCCATTCCATCTTGCTGCTTCCGAGGTTCCAGCTGCAGCTCCTTTTGCCATCCAGAGGGACACTGAGACTGACTGCATGCTGACAGTTTGTAAAGAAAGCCGCTTTCCCATCCCGTCCGCCGGCCGGCCAGCCATTAGCGCCTGAGGGAGACGCGGCCGGGCTCGGCCACAGCGCCCCCTGCAGGCCCTGGGGAGCCCCCCCCCGCCCGGCCGGGAGCCAGCAGCGCCCCTGCTGGCCGTGCCCGGAACTGCACCGAGGGGAGGCTGGGYSSRGTTKGWGCTCTGCTCTTTGCCGGGTTACACACGGACATTCCAGCCAAGAACTGGTGCTCCTTTTCCCGTGTCTTTGCCTGAAAGYGTTGTCATCTTWTTGMAGGGGTTCCATACTGTCGTCTCCTTATTGCAAAAGTTTCATACCTTGTTGGTGTTTCTCATGGGCAGCTCCTCAGAGCACTGACTCCTTCTTTTTCACAAAGCAGCCACCTGACTGCAGTTCCCTTCTCAAGSRGCCACCCCACTCTTTTATAGCACTCTTCTTCTCACTGGTTACAGCTGTGGCCTGTTAAGACAGGCCTGTTCTTAATCTTTGATAATTGACCCAGCTGCAACTCCTGAGGGGTAAGATTACTTTCAACACTATCTTTATTTTCTTATATTCTATTCCCCTACATGAAAGCCCCGTTATTTTGGAGTTATAATAATTTGGTGGGAAGGGGGCCCACATTTCTTATTCCAACAGAGGTTCCCACCTTCCTTGCCAGACACTTGTCTTTTAAACCCAGACAAACCTAATCTGTCCATTTGTTTGATTTCTTTACCCTCTCATTAGCGCCAATATTTATTATTTTTATATATGAGTGGTTTCAGCATTCTTTGGCCATAACAAAATTCTTTGTTTTGTACCCAGTTTCCAGTTAACTAAAAGGCATCCTCCTAGGCCAACAAGAGATGCTCAAGAAAGTGTGTGATAAAAGGATGAGCCTTTTTCTCRTGCAAACATAGTCAAAATGGAAGATCATGAGATACTTGGGCTTGATGTGGTGTMACTGCTTTTAATAGCCATTTATGGGTTTGTTTTGGTAGGTTTTTCTTCTGCTCTTTAAATCATCCAAACTTATCTCACTGCTTTTTGGTCGTGTCTTCAAATGTACTTCATTCTGTTGGTCATGCCCTCATGTGCACACACRCAGAAAGGTGAAGGTCAGATCTGTAAGTGCCTCTTTATACCGCTGTAGTATAAACATGCTTATTTTGTATTATCCATGAAGACTTTTCTAGGATCATTTTGCCCCTTGTTATATTTACTTCTTGATCTCTCTGCAGCCTTTGCTTATGTCTGTAGGTCACAGGGGTAGGAGTAGCTCTTCTTTGTGAGTTCTGACTGCGCCTGAGAAAGAAAAAAGCAAAGCCAAGTGATGCTGAGGCTTCCYACATAGTCAGACACTGCTTTCCTTTGTCTTTGAGCTGTAGTCTTTCTGAAGGGGCTGTAATATGTCCTGACACTGGCAGGAATTCCCATGTGTCTGAGATAGTATGACAAATGTTTTGGTTTTCTTCCCCCCATCTAAACCCAGGAATGGAGTAAGAACCGATTCCGTGTGACGGATGTGCACTTRAATGAGGAAATGCGCCTCAGAGTGAGAAGTGAGTGCAAGAATGACAACACCAGTGAGCCCAGCCCCTGGGTGGAGACCTCCCTTCTGCCAAAAGGTAATGCCAGCAGTGGCCAGACCCCTCTTGGCCTGAGGAGATATGGCTTCTTCTCTACTCTTTCAACAAGAAATCGTAAAATGCATCATAGAGAAATACCAGACACAAGGGCTGATTTTATTGATAGAGCTTGAACAGAATGATTATACCACCTTTAGTCAAAACTGTGGTCTTCTAATGCTTAAAGTCTTCTGGGCAAGCTTGTAAAATTGAAATGCTCTTCCAAAATAGCAGTGTAGTTCCTGTTACTTGTCTTCTGCCTCCTTTGAGTCCTTCTTTCTGAAGGGTTGTAATATATCCTTACACTGGCAGGAATTCTCTTGTGTCTGAGATRGTATRACAAATGTTTTGGTTTTCTTCCCCCCATCTAAACCCAGGAATGGAGTATGAGCTTCTTTGGTTTTGGTGGTTGTGGCATAAGAGATGGCTTCGACTCCATTAAGCCTGCTGSCTTCATGACTAACATCTAAATCAGTTTATTTTGTATGATTTTTCTGTATAAACAGAAGCCCATAAAATAACTCTAAAATTGTCTGTGTAGGAGAGAGGAATGTAGTAAATTTAATAACTTGTTGAATAAATTAAATATTTGTAATAGAGTTCTGTCTTTTTCAAGAGATGAGTGAGGTCTACAAAGCATAGCAAAATGAATAGAGAAAAAGTATTTTTTGTTTCTTGGCATGCAGAAGTATGGGGTCCGCAGCAAAGCTGTGAGGAAGCAGACTTYGAGGAGTAAGCTATTTTGCTGAATACTTGAAGTTAGGATGTACAGCAAGAAGATGAGCCTCTTGCCTAAAAGTCTGTCTTAATCCAGGAGCATGACTTGATGTGGATGAAAACCACATGTGGTTGGGAGAATCAGAGACCTTATCAAGCTTGTGTGGGTGTCTGCCAGAAGGGTTCTGGAAAATCAGGGAAGGAGATCATTAGGACATCATGTACTAAACAGGCTGGGGATTTTAAAAGTGTGTTTGCAGATGAAATATTTKTATCTATTTCTTGGAATAGGAAAACCTGTTTCATTTCCCTATACTCTTCAGGGAGTATGCTGCTTCAGGGAGAATGCAGGCTTGGACTTTCAAAGTAGATCTGCATTTGATACACATTTAGTTTTTAGTTTGTAGAGATGTTGCTACTTCTTACAAGGAAAAGGCATCCAATACAATGTAATATGGTAATACAGTGTAAAGAACTCATACAGAAATGAAAGAATATGACAGACTTTATTCCATAATTGCTCTGCCTGGGCAATCCATTGACCTATTCACAATTGCTAAATACTCATTTGTATTGATGTGACTTGAGCTTCCAAATGTTAGATTTTAATGTCTAAAGGTATATGGGTCTCCATTAAAAAGCCAACTTACCTAGTGTTACTTTTGTCAATATTTAAGACTCAGAGGTATTTCCATATTATAAATACCAAACAACCAATACTATATCTGCAGAAGCTAAAAACAGTCAGCCTTTAGTTATGGTTGAGATTGATGGCTGTAAAAGCATTTAGCTTTGTTATGATTTTCCCTGAAATTAACAGCTACTTTGACTTATTTTTAAAGTACCTGTAGATTAATAGAAATAAATATTTTCCTGACTTAATYCCTTGTCCTTAGCATCTAGTAACTCTAAGTAGCAATTCAGCCATGGTGAACTCTGGGATGTGCTGTTGTGATTGGCTTGCCTCTAGAAGTTATTCTGCTGAAATTTCAGCCATTGCAAGCTCTAAACAGCAGGAATTCATCATTTGTTGTGCTGAACAGACAGTGTAGTCTGAGAGGTAACCAACCCATTTCTGCCCTCCAGTTTCAGTTATGAAATGTTTTACTTCTGGAACCAGCAGAGAAAGCTTGGACAAAATAAATCTTAGAGAACATTTCCAACTTGCCTTGCAGGTATTCCAGGTACTGCTGCTGTTGACTTGGGCTGTGTTTGGCACAATCTGGAGAACATGGCTTGTACCTGGCATCGTGGGGAGAATGCAAGCAGTGACACCAACTACACTTTGTTCTACTGGTTCGTGGGAGATCTGTATTCCCAGCTCTAAAGTGCTCTAGGACTAATCTTTAGTTTTACATGACACATTCCTCTTGTCTGCTTCCTGTTGCTTTTAAAGTTCCCAGGGCATTGTGTCCAAGTTCCTGCTCAGTCCCATCCAACAGAAAACTTCACCACTGAAGGGGTCAGAAGCTGCTATGGCCAAGACTTTTTAGGAAATTGATATAACTGTTTTGTGTCTGCTTCTGTAGCCCAGATTAACACAGCTGCTATTGCTTTCTATATTTTTCTGTTTGGGCACTTGAGTCAAAGAGGGAATAATTAGGAAGTAAGCTAGACCAATGTATTAGTTACTTTCTTTGCAGTCCAAGAAAGCAGGATGTTTAAGTTAGGATCACTCACAATGTATGTGTCAGCTCATAAAGCCTTGGGAAATGGTATGAAGGCATTAATAACTCTTAGCAGTACTTCTGTTTGCATCTTCAATGTTGTAAATAACTGATTCACCTTTAAAGCTATGAAGAACATCTTTTCATCATCATCCTCCCCGCTGGCCAGTGGACAGCCATAAATGGTGTCTTGTTCCCAAGGAACAGACTTGTGTGAGCCAGCTCTTGGCATTGATAGCTGTACATGCTGATCTATGCATACTTCTGCACCTTGATGGGGCTTGTGAAATGCCAGATTGCATTAGCTTCTGTAGAAATAGTGGAGTTTCCTTTTCGAAAGCCCCATGTTGTAGTTTTGAATCAGCTTTCTCTCTTATTTGAGCTAACTACATGAACTTTTTGCTCTTCTTCTCCAGTGGCAGTGTCGCAGGCCAGCTGTTCAGCTCAGGGCATTTGGGCAGCAAACAGCACAAATCTTGCTGCTTTCATTAAATGTGAGGGGACTTTTTGTTCCCTGTCTAGACTGCTGCTCAAACTTGTTCTTTGTTATAAGATCAGGACCAATGCAGAGCTGATGATCTGAATTTCTGGGTARAGGAATACTTACTAATAATGCTTTAGATTTGAGCTATTTATTTTCAACCTACCCATAATTTTAATGGAAGATGTAGCTGCAGTGACTTCAAAGTGGTTTAATTCATGCTGCTTTGAAAGAATAATAATTTTTAGATTTTAAAGCAAAAAACTAAGAAAACACTTCAAGTTTAGACTGAAAGATTCATTTTCCACAGTGCCAGTGAGGTGGGGTTTTTTGTTCTGTTTTTCCTGGGAGAAAAGGCTATTGGTGTATTTTCACTGGGACTTGGGCCACAAAGAGAAGCAAGGAAGCTTGTATTCCTAACTTCTCTATTATTGGAAGGGAATACTGACATTTTGAAAATCAAATCAAGTAAATAGGTAAAACTCAACTGTCTCAGGGGCTTCAATACTTGAGGGAGAGCTACAGATTGATCAGCTCATTCTACCACAGAGGTGAAATTCTGCTGACAAGTGGTCCAAATTCGTATGTTTTCTAAATATTTTTTACTCCTTAGAATTGTTCTCCCATGTGGAAAATGTGAACCAAAGCTGACAGCAGTTGTTCTTTTTGATATAAAGCAAGCCTGCCTCCCTCTCTTTCTGCTCCTTGGCGCTCTTCACAAAAACAARGCTCTTGCTAAAGCTTGAGATAAATTAGAGGCTGCTTACTTTGCTTAGCTTTCCATTTTTATATGCTATAGCATAGCTTTAATGCAATATCAGTCTTTAGAATGTGTAACACATGTTTATAAACAAGCTTTCCCATTGCTCTGTCCTTTTCTTCTGAAGTTTACAAGATTAATTTATTCCTCTAGGTTTGATGGCTTGGAAGACCCTAAGAGCTGTAGCAACTCCTCTGTAGACCAAGGAATCTTTGAATGCATTTTCAATCTTACCTTCCCAAAAGACAGGAGAACTTATCCTGATATAAGTATTTTGATTAGAGGTGATTCTGAAGAAGTTAGGCCTGTGTGTGCAAGTATAAATCCTACCACCCTTGGTAAGTTTAACATCACCTCATAAAAATATAATTAAAATAAGAAATTTCTAGTACATTGTTGTGTTTGAGAAAATTCACCTCATAAAGTATGGATGAGACAATGAGACTAGATGCTCCCTTTCACTGACCTTTGATTTGAAATTATATAGACAAGAGTTTGTTTTCTGTGGGATGGGTATCTGGGAGGAAGGGGGAGGGGTAATTTTCTGTTAACTTCTATTCTTATTCTTTAGTTGGATTTACTCTTTTTTTGACTTACTGGTGCTAACTTCTTCCTCTTTCTCTTCTTAATCTGGGGTGAGTGTAATATTCTGCAGTACAGGACTGAACAATTTTTGCAAGTGGTGAAATAGACTTTTGAACTAATTATTCCATTTTGCATTTCAGTAAAACCTGCCACACCAAGAGAATTGACATTGTCAAAGATTAATGATAGAATTGATGTAAAGTGGAGTGAATCAGAAACTTTTCCAAAAAGTTGTTTACACTATGAAGTTAAGCATCACAATGGTGATTTGGACCCTGGTCAGATCATTGCAGTAAGTTTTCATTGCTATTTTTTATTTCAGTGAATCTTTTGAAATATTTGCGGTTGACAATGAGCAGTTGCATGTGACTGGGTCGGGTGCCAGAGCTGGAAGTGCTGTGTGAATGTAGGATTTTTCTCTCATACTGTAGATTTATGTTAGTAAAAGCTGTACATCAAAATTCATGCAAGTCCTATGAATCCTTCCCATCATTTTTAGGGTAATTTGTTAGTGTGTGAGAACAGTCTGATAAAGGRGGATTTACTAAACTCTCAGGAAATGGTGCCTGTCTGCTTCTCAGGCAAATGGGCTTTGGTGTTCTGGTGTTGGGTTTTCCTGCTGTTGGTCTCTGTGCTCATGTGGCAGCTTGGATTTGAATTCTGTGACCTGATTGCCCTAAAGAAAAATCAACTGCKGGTGCACACAAGAACAGAGAATCTCTCAGAGAAAAGCAAGGGGATAAAGACTGAGGATGGAGGAGAAGAAAGAGGGGTGCACCCTCAGATAAACTGATTTTAGAGTGCACAGAAAAAGCATTGAGTTCAGTGTCTGGATGGACTCGTGCTGTATGTCCATAGCCAAACTGAATGTACTGTTTGATCAGAATAGTAAAAACAACATGATAAATTTCAAAGTAAGTGGCAGTCTTCTCCTGTGGAGCATGTTTAGTTGTTTATTCTCCCCCAAACTCAAATGCTAGCAACGTTCCCCAGGAAACTGGTATTTTGGATAAAAAATAAGTGCAGTTAGATCCTATCTAGTATGTGCTCTTCTTTGTAGAGGCATCACAGAACACTTTGGTATGGTTGGTTATGCTGCCCTGACAAGAAGGGAAGCTAAATCACAGATGTTTCTCAGAAAAAGGAAAAAAAAAATTAAAAGGCACCATTCCAAATGCTAAGTCWTAGTTTAATCATTGATGCCAAATGCTGCATGATAGATGTAGCAGTGAATGAGATTAAATCTTAGCTTTGGAATGTGCATTTAGGCCTTCTGTGCTTGTTAAATTCCACTATGTCCTATTTTTAATGAGGTTTCGTAGTCATAAAAAGGTCTTCCATGAAATTATTCAGAATACATTAGCTGCACGATGTAAATAGTCTTGGAAGTGACTGAGAATACCTTGGTAATTGAWCAAAGCAAATTGCCTTTTCTTTTTTGCCTTAGTCTGAGACGAATTCTGTGTCAGTTCCTGGCATTGATGCTAACAGCAAGTACAGCTTCAGAGTGAGAGCAAAGCCAAAGTGGGAGTGCTACAACAGCCATCTCCAGAGTGACTGGAGTGAGGAAAAGAGCATTGGTGAGAGACTTGTCCCTGCACTGTGCTGCACTTTACTCTTCATCTCTAAGGCATTTAATACCTTTCTGTCTGCTAAATAAATGGGAGTCAAGCATCATCTCCTTATGAACCTATTTTGAGTGAAAAAAGGACAGAAGAGCTCTTCTGCAGCACCTCCAGTCCCAGCCTGTGCTGCTGTTGAAAGTGGAGCCATGTGTGGAACTGTGCGAAGTCCAGTGTAGCCAATTTTTCAGCCCTGGGTCTTGCTCATTTGTATTTCCTTGCTTAACACATCAACATTATAATCCCATCTTTGGAAAATAARATGGTCCTTGCCTACAAAAGTGCTAGTGCTTGAAAAAGCACTGAGTCTATGAACAAATTGGAGAATTAACTATTTTGTTGTCATTATTCCTAAAAAGCCTCTCAAAATATCCCTAAGTTTCAAAAATTTCTGTTTTCCAGGTGAGAAGAGGGACTCTACAATCTATTTTGTTCTAATAATTACCATTCCATTAATAGTAGCAGTATCTACAATAATTCTGCTGGTTTATCTGAAAAGGTAAATATTGATCTCYGTACATTTGCTGCTGTCTTTGTCAAGATGAAAGTTATTTAGAATCTGTCTGTGTCAATGTTTGCCTTGTGTTTTGGGGAGTAAAAAAAAGAAATGGGTGGAGTTGCACAGAGAATGAAGGCTGGCCAGTGATGACAAAGTTGACTCCACAAATTTTCTTGACTGTACCCAAACATGATTTTGACATTTTTAAATGATCTTGGGGTTTTTAAATGATTTTAAAATTAATATATCCTTCATCTAAATATTTTGTTTATAACTTCATGAAGGCTGAAGATATTAATTCTTCCACCGATTCCGGACCCTAGAGAAATTCTCAAGCGCATGTTTGGAGAGCAGAACGAGGATTCCCAGGTTAGTAAGAAGCTGTTGGGTCAACAAATCTATTGAACTGGGATCTCTAGGCTTGCAGTTTTGTTTTTCCTGTGTCTGTCTTATAACTAACTGTGTATAAGTAAGTATATAATATGAAGATTAAGTATTTTACAATACTAGGAATTGTTCAGAAACCATTACCCAAAACTTYGATTTCCTCCCCCACCCCCCCAACTGTATGTGCTTTTCTAGTTAGATTAATAGAATTGTATTATTCTGTTACTCCAGACTGCGAGTCCCTTAAATTTGTTTCAGGTTGGGGTTTTTTGGGTGGCAGTTTTCTGATTGTCAGGCTTCTTTTGCTGTTTTGGGTTTTGGTTTGAGGGTTTTTGGTTTTGTTTTTGTAACCCCATTAAGTGACTTCTACTGAACATTCATGTCTTTCTGCTACTTAATCATATTTGTRATGCTGAATTAAGCTATTGTGTTTGACTTCCAGAAACTAACATTTTTAGCACTCTCACATTTATCATAGTCTGTTAGCTAGGAAGTCAATCAGACACATAGCTTCTTGTTGGCAAAAGAACAAAACCAGCTAGGGTTTCAGGCACTGGTTGATGAAAGGCTTGCAGTGGTGCCTTATTTCGGGGAAAATAAACATCATACAATTAAGGAAACTTAATCCTAAATAAATTTCTCTCAGTAGCCCTTTATAAAAATCCAAAGAGAAGCACACTGACAAGCCCTAATTCAAACCTTGACATGAATGTTGTTTTCCCAGGTGGGACTCTTGGCCACGAGGGCCATAACTGTGGTAGCTGTTAGACTTTTTTGTGCTTTCACAAGTGTTTTGTTACTGCCCCAAGTAATTTTCTCTGTGTGCTCAGTGAAAACTACAAAAACTGTACACGCTCAGTTCTCCATGCTTCTGCCTGAGCTTCACCTGTTGGCTGTAGTTGGAAGCACCCTTAAGGTTGGGGACCAACCTTCAGTTCCTCATCTCCAGAGGACATCTCTTCTGTCAGCCAGGCCTAAGCCATGACCCTGAAAAGCACATTTTGTTGCCCAGCTACCTTGGCTTTCCACCATAATACAGGGTGTATGTTGTGGAACAGGGGTCTGTCTTTCGGGGGTGGAAAAGCAACACTTGCCATGAGAAAATACTGTTAAAAATGTTGTTCCTCTCTTTCAGAGCCCTGCAAAGGATGATCCCATGAATGCTTTTGACAGGTTAATTATAGAAGAAGAAATTCATTCTTTAATTTTAACAGAAACTTCAGAGAGCACTAATCCTGAAAAAGCAAGCAGGTAGACTCTGCTTTATCAGTGAAAGAGGAGGAAGCTGATTCCTGCTCCTGTACCTCAGGTGACTGTAGGTGTGAAGAGRCCTGTGAGGCACTGGCCAGCTCTTCCTTCTCTGAAGATGCATCACTAAAAGTGGCTGTTCTTCCATCTCTGCYAGAAATACCCATCTGAGCTCAGTCAGGATGAGCCTGTGTGGAATCCCATGGGACTGCATTGTGGGTTCCCTGCTCTGGCTTCAGCCAGCTCTGCCCTGCAATTGTTACTGCTACTTGCCCTTGTGTTTGTGCCTCACACCACACTGTCAGGGTTGTTTGTTTTTTTTTTTGTTTTGGAGCAAGCACTGTGACTTCTCTGGAGTATGTGGCTCTGTTTGCAGTGGATGGGATGGGTCATTCCTGCTACCACGTGGGGTGGCAGAGCATGGACTGTTTGTGGATAACCCTTTGTGTGCCTGGGCTGGGCACTCTCTGGAGGGCACTTATGGACTGAGCTTCTTGTGCTTCTGCCCATCAGCTGGGACTTGGTCAAATCCCACCAAAGAGGGTATTTTTTAAATTTGAAAATGTGTATGAAAAGCCTATGCTTTCCAGCTGGTGTTCAGAATATTCCTAAAGAAGGCTTAGTTTTGTTATCCTGTCAATTGCCTGTCCTCAGATGCCTTGCCTTCATGGACTTCTTGGGTTAATTATACTTTGTGTAAAAGGAGAAACAGAATTTTTTTTTTACTTGTTCTGTGCAGTAGCAGATAACTGTATTGAGTCTCACCAGACTGTGATTCTGCTTTGGCCATATTGGCCTGAAGACACCTGATTTTTAGCAGCTAAGTTGTCCTGAGCCTGTCCAGCAAAAATATCAGGATGGATGCATGAGTCTAAGGAGCTGTGATCAAAAGGATTAGCAAATATTAAACCACTGAAACCCAACTAATTCAAAGGCTTCAAGACCCATTCTTACTGCCAAACTGATGGGTTTGGGGAAGAGGGGGTGACAACCTTGACCTGTTTTCTAAGAGATAAGTTTTATTCTTTCTATAGTGATGAGACTCTGATTGGAGCTTCCCCTCTAGAACTTAGCAATGTAAAACAAGGTGCTGATTTGACTTTTTAAAAAATATTTCTTTTATATTTTACTGTAACAGTTTGACAGGTGTTTTTGTTGTTGTTTTGTTCATTCTTTGATGGTTTTGTTTTGAGGGTTCTTTACCCAGCAAAGCTCACCAGGTGTTTTCTGGACAACTGTGACATTTTTCTGCTCTGCATTCTCAGCTTTAGTTTCTGCCCTGTGCTGCAAGGGTGGTTACAGTGGTACCTTGATTGTGCTGGAGGAAGAAGATAATGGAATGGAGAGAAAAGGATCCATGGAAGCCCTTTATGGTTAGTGCTCAGGGATTTCTTGCTCCTACCAGATAAGTGTAGCCATGTGAGTCATGGATGTGGGCAGTCTTAGCAGACTGGGAAGAGATCTGACTGGCTTTCTAGGAGCAGACTTTATRGCTACTAACCTTTTAAAGTTCATCCCTGTCTTCAAACTCCGTTCAGTCAGAAAAGTGAAACTAAATGCTATATTTTTAGAACATATTGTTCTGCAAGAAGTAGAATGAGTACCACAGGTTTTTAGCTACAAATGTGCATCTTTTATGCACTTACGTGTTCCCTCCTTATCAATAAATCCAATTCTTTCCCCATTGTTCACTGAGCCTCTCAAATACAGGTTTTTTTCCATGTCTTTTATCCTCCTTTTGTTAGTGGTAGAAAGGAGAGGAGAAATGTAGCAGAACTAGCAGATCCCCTATTAACCCTTTTACCTCCAATCAGGCTAAAAAAACCCCAACATTATAAAAATTAGTAAATGAGACAAAATAAAAATAAAGCCTCAGGGATTTCAGTGAGAAAAAACTCAGGTTATACAAAGTCAGCTAGTAGCACTCTCTGAAATTCCAGAGATTAAGGAATAGCGTGAGGAAAAGAGTAATTACATTCCATGCTGAATTCATTCCCTCTGCAACATTGATGTCCTTATAATGATAAATATTCCTTCAGTCTACCTCATCTGGGATGTTGCTCAACATAGACCACTAGACAGAAATGTATAGTTTCAAGATAAGTAATCATAACAGTGTAATATAAAGTTTTGTAGCTTTCAGCATAGCAATCTAGGAAAATCAGTACTTACCCCTAAATTCTTTTGACTTTTATGCTGGTGTCTATGACAAAACCAAAACTTACTTGCTTTAAAAAAAAAMCCCAAACCAATAAAAAACCCCAAACAAATTTGTAAAGCCATATAATAAAACAAAAAAGGATGGAAGGTGTTAGACCAAAAGGAAGATTTAAATGCTAAGGATGGTTTAAGTCACTATATAGAAAGGTTTGGAATAACACTAGTTGACACTTCCTCATGGATTCATTTATTGAGCCTGTGTTTCAGCATGTAAAGCAAGTATTTGAATATACTTTCACCTTTAACATGGTTTTTTTAAGGTAAGAGGTTTTTTAGCTTGAAATTATCCAGATTTTGCTATGATTTATTTTTCTTCATTGCAGTTACTTGATCTGTAAATTTGTTCAGAGTGAATAAATGCGATTGAATGCTTTTCAGTGTAATGGCATGGCATTTTGTTYTTGGGTTTAGGAGATTAAACTGAGGCCAAAGAGATGAATTTTTAATGAGGAACCATGTTTGAAGCATGCAGAATCCAGAGAAGAAAAGCTGAGTTGCTTTGCCCTCTTCCCTTTTAAGAATGAATTGTTTTAAGAGTCCATTGTGGATGGACTGCATGGCCATGGTTTTGGCTGGGATACTGGAATAGAGATGGAGCTGAGCACAAAGTTTGGGCTCTCACACTCTCTACTCAAGGCCATTCTACTTTCTGACATTGGCATATTATTTCAATGCCATGGAGACTTAATAAACCATCAAACTGGAATTTGACTGAAGTTGCTGCAGCCTTCCCCAATGTCTCTTCAGTATTTTACAACTTTGTTAGCTGCTTAGGTTATTGAAAATGCCAGGTTGCTAAACTGCTGGAAGCCATCAACTTGTCACTTAGACCCAAATATATTCAAGTGCCAAATAAACACATTAGTAATGACTTCTTGGAAAGACTGAGAGAGAATTCTTAGTTCCCTTCAGTGAGCAGATTGTTCAAAATTAAAATATAAACCATGACATCAAAAACAAGACTTCCATGTTTCTCTTTCACAATTCTACAGTTTTGGTGGTAATAATGACTAACAATGATTTTAATTACTCCCCATAAATGACCTTTTCCTATTTTAATATATTCTGTTAAATAATCTCGGCTTTCTGTATTTGGCATCATTGAGAAATTGAACAATTCATTTCTTTTTTTTTTTTGGTTAAAGAATGACGTGACATAGTTGAAAGAAGTTCAGAGGAACACACTGGAGTGTAAGTCACAGTGTTTCAGTGCTTACTGGGTAGAACTGCTCACAGGTTGGGTATTTCCATTCACTGGAAAGTATTCAATAAACTTATTTCTGAGCTGGGACTTCAAATACTCAGACTTTCCCTTTTTTTTTTTTTCATTATTAAAAAAAAAACAGAATGAAATTTTTGTTTTGGAGGGTTTTCCACTCACTCAAGCAAGAACAGGATGTTGGTGAGTAGGGGGTGGAAGTCCAGATATGGTCAGGATGTTGTAGAAACCTCCCTCTCTCCTTCTTACCCAAGTGCTGTGGTCGGGCAGTAGCTGAGATCTACAGGAACAGGCAAGGTGGGACTGGGAGGAGCAGTTCTGCTGGGTTACTGAAGGTTCATCAAGATAATCCCCAAATACTTCAGTTTTAAACAAAATTTGCAAAATATGTTTTAGGGGAGCATTGCCAGCTGTAGAAATGTAGCTTCTAGATAATACTGAAAATCCAAATGCAAAACCAGATTAAAATCTCTCTATTTGGATGAACTTTCTGCAGCTGTTGAATCAAGGTGATAGCAGGAGGCTCAGATCACATGATGTAACAAAATCCACACTGTTACCACAGCAAAGCAATGTGGGTTTGGGTGGGTGGCACGGGGAAGAGAAACTTTCTTTCGGGTCCGGAAACTCTGTCTCAGGTTTCTAACATGTAAGAGCCTGAGAGCTTGTTGATGACTTATGGGGGTTTTTTGGGGTTGGTTTTTTCAATCTGTTTTTCCAATATGCTGGCTAGGTAAATGAAATCCTTTCTCTTTGTTTGTAAACCTTGTGRTGTTTATCATTGAAGGACCCCTTCTATGGCCATTCTCTGGTTATTGCTGASTTTTCTGAAGATAGTAATTCAGTGGGGAAAGACAATTGGGTGCTATCACCACAGAGCTGCAAACCAGCCAGCGTACTCTAGTAATAGTCTCTGCTTCTTGTTTGGCTTTTGCTAAAATACTGCAATTATTTTGATGACTCTTGCACAAAGCAGCTACAAAAAGATAACTTTCCAGTTAACCAGGTCTTCCAGTAATCATGTTCTTAGCTTGTTATATCAGTTTTCCTCTTTCATTTGGCTCAAACAGCTAAATAAAATAGCAGTTTATTTTGGCTAACTGTATGATGGGATTAAAAGCTTTAGTGAGAAAGATGTTTGGTTAAGCTCAGGCACTGTCACTTTTTGGAATCTCGGGCAAAATTTGCAAARCTAGATCAAATGCTAGGGGCAGCTTGAACCAGGAGTTAAGCTAATGCTTTAAAAGTAGAGCTGCCCTTACATCTTCTGTGCTAAAAGAAAAAATAACAAACCCAACTAAATATGTGCTCTGTGGTGGKAAAAATTAAGTTGTGCAATGGGTATGCTCTCCTAGTGATTTACTGCAACTGATATGAGGCAGAAATTGCTGAAAGTTCTCTGTTCTGAAACACGACAACTGAGCTGTATTTAAGACACTTAGCTATGTCGTTGCCACTTCTTCACCTGTTTAGCTGTAGCAACAGAACAGATTTTTTTTTTTTTTAAATGGCAGAGAGCACCAAAATTAGCCTGTTCTGCCTTTGGAGCCTTTCTCCCTCCTGCACTTCAAAGCCTTTTAGCCTCTCACTAGTTTCCTTTCTTCACACGAAATGTCAGTGTGGAAACTTCTAAAATGCCAGCAAGGTACTCCTAAAAGATGTGAAACTGCCTGGTCCTCCAAATGTCAAAATCAGCTACAGGGRAAGCTACTCAGGGTATGGCTATTAAGTTTTAATATCACACCCTGWCATGTTGTAGAATATTCAGCTGTAGATAACCTTGCCTACATTGGCAAGTACTAAGGCTGAGCCATTAGTTGACATTTTTCCACAGCTGACTTTAACACACTTTTCTTGCATACAACACCTTGTGACTTGTTCAGCTAGGAGGTATAAACGGTACAAATGCTAGCAACACACAAGGCAGAGAGAGAAGGGCATTTGCCTTTCTGTATGTGGGATTTCAAGGACTGTGGGTTTGGAGTAAAAATCCTGTTTCTAAATCTTTGGGATCACTGGGCCATTTTATTAGGTGTGTGACAGTAATTCTTTTGTTTATGGCCTATATGAAAAATTATATTGATCATCAATTTATTAAAGCTCGGGTAGGGCTGGAAGAGTTGTCAGGGCATCCCCTGCCATGTTTTCTTCTTCTGATTGATGCCAAGATAGAGTGCTCTTGGTGATCTGTCAAACTTGTAAAAATCTCTACTAGAGAGTCTCCCAAATATTTTGTCTCACTGCTGTTTTCTCCTTAATTCAAAACTCCCCCACCACCTGACCTGCTGATTTTTACTGCAAATAAAGTCACCTTTTTCTCTGTCCTACTCTCACCAGAATCTTGTTTGCACTCTGATTATGCTATCAAGTTCTGTCCCTGATCTTTTCTGCCTTGAGAAAAAAGCCAAAAAGCCTGAATCTTTAACTCTTGTGTTTTTTAAATAATTTATTTTCCCATTGGTCTCTTCTAGAGTGTCTCAAGGCCTTGAAGCCAGACTGCATCATCCCCAAACCACCAGAACAATTATATTTTTTGGCTGTCAGTCCTCTCTTCCCCATATTCATCCAGAAATCATAGCTGCTACTTTCTGTGGCAACAGCTTGCTGTGGAGCTGCACCTCAGTTTGTGGTTTCCTATGATTCCTGGGTTTTTCAGTAACMTTGCTGCCCTGTCAGCCCCTCCTCACTGCAAAATCCCTTTCTCCTGCCTAAGGGGACTGCTTCTGATGATTTTATTGGACACATTTTTGTCACTTGTTTTGCTTTGGRAAACTGCTGCAATTTTTTATCTTCATAATTGTGTCCCTGAACATCCTTCTAAGCATTCCYTCTTGGCTGTAATCCACAGAGGGTCATCTACCAGATGATTAGATGGTTTCAAATGCTAAATAAAGCTGCTACCCTGACAGATTTCTGCAAAGCAGCAGCATTTGCTGTCCCGCTGGATGGTCAAGTGCTCTTAAGGAGTTGGGATTTTTTTATTAGTTGCATATCTATCTCCGTGCTTMACTTTTATTTCCTCAAGCTGATTAGGAGGATGTTGCCTCCTATCTYAGGCCTATCAAAAAGGGAAACTAGACTAGTTTGGCACAAGCTGTCCTTGATGGTGGTAAAAACGCAAAGAAAGGATTAAAATAAATATTGTTCCAGAGTTACTTTACRGATAAAAGTTGGACAAATGGATCAGTAATTTCTTGGATGCTTCCTTTCTGAAGACAATACTTGTCCTTCAGATTTCAGACTTCTGTTTTSTACAGACCTCAAAGAAAACTGCCCACATTCCAGGTCATATCAATGTTCAGRTTATTACATGCTGCAGGATTAATAAAGCCCTGCCACCTGAAGACATCCACTTCATCTGCCTGTTCTCCAGCCTGTTTGTCTAAATGTATTTGCTCTGGTTAGGGAAGATCTTTTTCGAAAAGACTAAAACAAAACAGAAATTGACTACACCAAACTTCACAGCAGCACATTCTGATCTTTCCCATCTGGTCTTGAGCCTGCAGTTCATCTTCCTTTAGCCTGCAGTGCTGTCAG
Source organism: Cardinalis cardinalis (assembly GCA_014549065.1). Classification (NCBI taxonomy): domain Eukaryota; kingdom Metazoa; phylum Chordata; class Aves; order Passeriformes; family Cardinalidae; genus Cardinalis; species Cardinalis cardinalis. The sequence goes on along the minus strand of JACDOX010000016.1, from coordinate 7,743,874 downwards.
ACCCCCTTGCAGTGTGTTTTGGCCCTGGTCAATCAGGGCTTGGCTGTTTTCTGGCCCTCAGTCCTGTCRGAAGCTGTGGTTCAGGGCCCCACTCCCACTGGGGTGAGGGCTGGAGGGCAGAGAAAGGGCACACTCAGGGCAAATGAAAGTCATCAGTACTCACCCAGATAGTGGTCACAGATTACAGCACAGACAAAAAAGCCTTTACTGTTAACTGCCTGCCAAGCCAGGCTCTTCCTTTGGCCTCATTTCTCTACCTAGAATGGTTCAAGTGCCTGGCRGGACTGCAGGGAGGCAGAGCCCTGCTGGCTGCCCCTCAACCCCTTTCCAACATGCTGCCCATGCTGCTCTCGAGGTGGCTCAGTCACACCTAAAGAGTTCACTGCCAGAGTGTTCAGGATGATGTTGTGCTTATACAAGTGCCAAAGCTGCACAGCAACTCCACTTGACGTGCCTGAGTTTTGCAGAGTTCATTTTATTCACACAACTTCCAGAGCTGGGAACAGACCCAGCAGCTGAGCAGCCCATGAGGATTTGTGGGTGACTGGCTTTAGCAGACGTCTCTCCTTGGGTGACAGAGGTGTAGGTTGCAGAGCCCAGAGCTGATTCAGCTGCTGTACAGAGTTCCTTCTTCTTGAGGAAATGTAACACCCAGCCTGGGGTGGAGAAGCAGCTGAGAGCTTTGTTACCAGTGCAGAGCAGATCTTCTCCAAGCTCATTCCCTTCCTGCAGGTTTACAGAGACAGCCAGGAAGGGCTGTGATGCCAAGGTGCCCAGAGCACACACTGCTGTGGCATTCCCAGCCCATTCAGCTGACAAGCAGCCAAGGAATTGGATCCTATCCTGCTCTGCCCAGCCTAGGACTCAGCCCCAGTCCTGGAGCACTGCAGGAGGAGAAGGGACAAAGAGACTCCCTTTTTCCTCTTTTTCTACAAAGCCATGCTGCACACTGCGTTGAAAGCCAAGAGAAGCTGCAATTGGTGGCACAGATGCTGATGGAAGCTCGGCCTACTTCTCCTTTCTTGAAAAGAGTAAACATGACTGTGGAGAAGATTCTGGGAAAATCAAAACAACTTACAAGAAGTAAAAAGGAAAGAAATGGAAAGAAAAAAATCCAAGATATTTACATATATTAATTTGTTTATTCATATTCTCTTCTTTTCAATGTTGCACAACTTCTACATCACATTAATTCAAAATTAGTATTATTTTCATGATCTATGACTTAGGAATTTTTATACACTCAAAAGTACCACTACCTACATATGCTCTACCTTCCTCCCTTCTTTGAAATTAATGCTGAAACACAAGAAACATGCCCATGTAAGGTTTTAGAGTAAAGTTCTTTGGTCAGGTACACCTTCCACAGTAAAGAAATGTGTTCTGATATTATTTTACCCCTAGCAATAGCAATACACACCAGCAATAAAGGTGATCTGTTTGAYATTTTGCAGGAGTAATGACTATATCTTAGCTTAACATGGCAAAACTATCATTTTGACAGACTCAACACCAAAATCAATTTCTTTTACACTTGTGTTAATAACCACTGAAAGAAGTAAAACAGCAAGTGGTTTCTTTGCAGAGAACCTTTGCTCCAGTCTGACAGTGCTGGATTGGCAGGGAGGAGGGAGACAGGCAGAGTGGTAGAATCACAATAACACTGCAGCACTTCAGCCACTGAATTCCACATAYTAAGTCCAGTGTTATTTAGTAGGATGGTGACTCTACAGAATGATCCAAAGTAGTAAAATTTCAAGTCTACTACAGGCATAGGATATTCACCACCTGCACACAGAAAGCCTGTGCTTTCAACACTGGCACCGCAATCTGCCAGAGTAAGTATCTCTCCTTCCCAGCTTTGCCRTGAAAAATTTCAAGCACTTGAGCAAAGTAAAACGACATCCTTTAATGTTTTAAAACATTATCTATATTCCAAACAATTCAGATATTTCCTTTAGAGTTAGGAAGTCCTAACATATAGGATGAAATGATTAATGCTTTATGTTTAAAGTGTACTAAGCAGCGCAATGCCACAAACRGGCTTTGGCTCCATTTCTGTGGCATGGGGTGAAGGAAGGTGGCTGGACCATCTCACTAATGTGGCTCTGTGACAATGTCAGCCTCATAAGTCCTTTTGTGATGACAAACATAATTCCTTTAAAAATTGCCTTAAGGAAGAAGAGTTTCATTAAAATTAGACTTCCATTTGAAGTATATGTAAATAAAAAACATTGGCTGACACAGTCAGCATGGCTCAGTTTGGAGCACCAAGTGTTTTGTCACTCACTCCAGAGCAATGGCCTCTCACCTTCACATACCCATAAGCAGCACAATGACACAAATAATACTGCAAGCAACACCCTGCTCCTCTTGGGTTGGTATCTTTTCATTTTGCCTTCTGTGGGTACTCTGAAAGGCATGACTTGACAAACATTGCTCCAGAACTAATACTTCTGATTCATATTAAATAGACAGATACAATACAGTCACATTTAATTGATTTTCAGTTACAGTGCAATTTAAGTTAAACTATTCTCCTTACTAGAAAGAACACAATAGTTTTATTAATGTCATGGTTCTTTATCTGAAGTTGTCTGTGAACTTGTATGTAACAAAATCAATTACATTTCTCTGTCAAATTACCATTAACTGAAGATAGGGTACAGACTTTAAGTACTTGAGGACAAAGTCCACTGCCCCCAGGGCAGACAAGTGACTACTACTACTTGAAAGAGGTAATCTCCAATTACCAACAGGCTGCTAAAATGTACCTAAGAATTAACCTGTTCCTATAAATTAACTCTGTGGGCTTTGGTCAATAATGGTACAATTTACCTGGCAAGTCTCTGTAATTCCTTCTTCTCAAAGAATTGAATTGASAGCAGCATTTCAAATGGACAAGTAGTCAAATTGCAAAGAGCTCCTGCTTGAAAATAATTTTGCAAGAATCCAGTTCCTCAAGTGACTTGAGGCTGTTTAACATGGGTAAAAATGTGCTACTTGATTCTGGACCAGCAGGAGCCAGTTGCTCCTCAGTACAGGCAAAAAGTTGGCAGAATTCTCCAATCCTTTGCTTTTGTGGAAGTAGCAGCTTCTCATATTGGTTGAACTTAATGTTCTCAGAACACACCCAGAAATGATGAGGCAAACTGTATATCCTGCCATAGTTAGCACTTAAAGGCAGTTTTCTCTTGCTAAGCTCAAAGCAAGTTCCAATAAAAAAWTCCTTCAAAAAATATTTCATAACTCCTATTAATGAATAAAATATGTTAAAAATGTTTGGATGCTATACTCACTACCTAATACTCTGTGTACAAAAGCAGACATATAAAAACAGCACCTGACCTTGCTCAGGTGAAAAGAACTGAAAGTGGTTTACTGGATCATGGTACTGAAGGCACCATGGTATTTAATCCCTTTCACAGTAAACTTCAAGCCTAAAGAGCAGTTAGGCTGCCTCTGGTAGCTTTCACTAAAAAAGATCACCACAGCACATCAAAATTCTAATCCTCAAAATTATTCTAATTTCCAGCCTAAATTTTTATCACAGCCTGTTRTTTCTTTTGCAAAAACTGCCTTAAATATTAGGAAAGCTTGCCTCTCTTCTCAGTTCTTATCCAGATATGTACATTTCCTGTGTATGTTTGTGCACAGGCAAAGAAAGACAGCTGACAATCACTTTGAGTCCCTGGTATCCTGCCAAATGATCAGCTCACTGTACTGCCTATTCATCCTTCTTGAACATCAGCAAGCAAGACATTGTCTAATCTGTTTCAAGACCGAAAAATAAAGGCAACAATTGTCCTTCCCAGTTACATRGATGACCATTACAACTGCCCTAAGAATCATGATTTTATATTTGCGTCTGCTAGTTCTAGAAAAGTGCAATGTATAGAGGGTGTATTCAAGTTACAGCAATTTTTTATTTCCCTCCTTTTGAACAATATACATTTGAAAATTAAGTTATTAAATTACACTGGATCCAGTACACTTGGTTCCACTGTCTTGTAGATTTTGGTCAGAAAGACTTCCACCTTGTCATCACCCAAGTGACACATGTCCAAGATGCAGATAACATGTTTGCCATCGAGCTCCTTCGCTGCTTTTACAATTTCATCTAGAAGTTAAGAAAGGTGGTTTTAAAAGGTATTTGCTGTATACTCTGTACACAATAAAAAGGTGTACAGAATTGTTAATGTTCTCCATACAGTAATGTTTAATCTTCTTTCAGTGAAAAATTTTACTCATAAATTACATCACTACAAATGACAGAATCAGAATTAGACATGAGTTTGCAGTTTGGATATTAAAATACTGATTTCAGAGGATGAGAACACCTCCAGCAAAAACTGTCTTGAAAGTTCAGTATTACAGCAATTTACTAAAGGTGGTGAAATAGAATTCACATCTCTTTCACTGAAGAGGCGAACAATGTCWGATCTACACCAGAGATTTCTACAGAGGATTAACTCTTGCACTGACAGATAAACCAAGAAATGATAAATGAGTAACATCAGTGAAAGGTAGCCTCACCTGAAAGAGGAAACGTGTCACCAAGCCTCCCACTGCTGGTGGCCTTCTGCTGGCATGCAGAGATACAGCTCATACAAGACAATAATGTATCATTCTGAATGTCTTCCGGTTGAAACAAGTGGGGATTGTCAGGGCAAAACAGTGGAAGAAAAGCAACATCTATTGCTATATCATGGTTTATACCTGTTGAAGAAAAATATTTTATGTTAGCAGAAAACTTAATATTCAGCCCATCAGCAACTTCGTGCACCACTTCTCTTTTTTTAAGCAAACCACTGAACTGATTTTTATTTACATTTTTTGTCCATTAGTTAATAATTAATGTCTAAAAATATGTTTCTACACAGGATTATACACAAGCACATTCAAATTGATATGATGYTATGAAATATTATGGTTTAAGGCTAACAATGCTGATAGTTCAGAAAACATTAAACCTTGGAAGCCATTTCATCCTCCTTTTAACTTTATCTCCAAAYGCAGAGAAATTAACTTTACAACCAGTAAAGTGTGCAATACAGTGCTACTTTCATCTTCAATATTGTATTGTCAGTCCCAGGATTGCAATGACCTCAAATATTCTCTGCAAATGTCCCTTAGCAAATAATGAAAACCTTTAAATTATGGGAACTTAACTTGTTAAGCAAGGCAATTTCTGTCCCCTTTTAAAGGGAAAATAAAATCAAACTTAATAACCCTCAATAAAGCTAGCAAACAGATACACATCAACTTGCATATTTATATTTTAATAAATAAAAATCAATCAACTGACACCTCATGTTAACCAGAAGCAGCATGGAGCAGTTAATGAGCATGGCTAAAATACAGCCTYTCATTTTCTGCCATAGAAAGAAGGCACTTTAGGAGCAACAGTATGAAAAAATCAACTCAATGAGAATAATGCTGAAAAGAAGCATTTATAGTTGTCTTTTTAAGAACACTGACTTGTTTCTGATAAACACCTCTCCAGCAGAAAGTTAGCTGGCAAGTGCAATTTATTCATTTGCCTGATTACATCAGGACCTATTCCTAACTGAAATAACCAATAATTTAAGGACTACACACATTCTTCAAATAACACTCGTAAGACTATGCCAAAAACTGAAATTATATGAGAAGTGTTACTACAGATAAGATATTCAGGCATTTCATTGAAAGGTATGTTTAATGAGAATAAAATTTACCCTAAATGGAGACTCTAACAAAAATCTAAAAATATCAATAATTTTTCAAACCTSAGGAAATACTCAGAATCAATTGATTCCTTTAGAGAAATCCATTCAATTTCTGATGAACTTACATTGCTCTTGCTTAACCTTTTTTACAAGGCAAGCTACTTACCCAGAACTGTCACTTCATAATATCCAAGGCCAATAGCACTTTTAAATTCATTGATGTTTTTATCTGTTCTGGCTTCTATTGGCTGGTGCACTGCTGCATGAAGGTTGTACTGTTGCATAAGTAAGTCTTTGTGCACATAATCAAATTTACGTGGGATACTTTCTGGGAAAATTCTGCTGTGATGAAAATAATCCATTAACTTGTCTTTCACTTGCGCCCACAGGTCACTCTGCCAGGAACCACAAGTTCTTCCAGGCTCTTCAGTTTCAGCTATATTATTGACTCCTTCTTGATCTATTATAAGCACAGAAAACATTTAGTTGCTTATATAATYGTATCACTCCTCTGTTAAATAAGAAACAATTATCATTAGAACATTTAAATTATGAACACATGGCAGAAATTAAAAGAGCTACAAGAAAACATGAGGTCTTATGCTATAAAGTGCTTCTGAAATACTAACCTAACTTAAAACTTCTATAAAGATATCCTGAGATATATATATATTATTGCCCATAATGGGAAACAATCCAATGCTRTCCTTTCAGCCATCCCTTAGAAGCCAGCAGGAAACATTCAGTAAAATGACATTCATAATACATTGCTACAGTGGTTCCCCAGAGGCTGATGCAACCAGATGTACAGAGGAACTGTCTTAACAAAGGTTATAAGGATATCTTTGTTGCCTGGTTTGGACCTGAAGAAAAGTAGTCTTAAGTCTCCTAAGGTTAATATAACAACTGTTTGCAACGTACCTGTGCAATACTGCAAACTGTCTGACACAGCCTGTCCACTTTTATCTTGCACAGAATCTCCATGCTGATATTCATCTAAGCTATAAAAAGAAAATTACGGTGTGTATATATATATATATATTCATTTACCTTAAACCTAATTAACCTCAAACTCTATGCAGCAAAAGACAGACTTCTAGTGATAAATGACACGAGCTCTAGTGAATGAGCTGATTCCTCATTGTGAGAGTTGTACACAGCAGCTGGACACAACAAGTAAACACAATTTACTTGCGCTCAGTAAATCAGCTCAGCAGAGCTCAGGACTAGCCCKGGCTGATTCCTGGCTTTGGGAAACAGACGGGAAGGGTTTTACACCGGCAGCGGTGTCTGCTGCCCTCTGCCGGCACCGGGCGGAAATACCACGTGTGACAGCCAAACTCACAGGTGACCAACAGGTGACCGACAGGGGACCGACAGGTGACTCGATGGCAAAACCAGGTGCTCAGCATGCGGCTGCACTGCCCTGCCATTCCCTTCAGCACCCAGAAACACAGCATGAACGGAGCCATGCCACCACTCCGGAATCCAAAAGGACAGAAATGCAAATCTCTATTTTCCTGTGGACATACTGTCCTATTTACTGATCAGTTTAATGAAGCAAACTAGGTATTTGTTAGACTGTCTTTTTTTAACCATAAAGTTTTAAATTAATTGTAAGAAACTATTCTTTATCAATCTAATAAATTACCTAGGATATTATGCAGGAGAAAAACATAAGAGGCACTGTGCAAGCAAACATGGTAAAATAAGCYCTTAGGCCCATGTATTCCTTTCTTCTTTGATCCATTCCTCTTATTAAATAAAACTCACTGTGATGTCTGAAAAAACTTAGGGAAAGGACTATCTTGATCATCTTGCATCACAAAAAACTACAAYAGGTAAGACTTTGTTAAGGTACCATTAAAATTCGAGACCATCAAAGTAGTTAATAATAATAATGACAAGATACAGACAGTAAAAAAGGAATCAAAGATGAACAYGCTGTGTACTGGACAGCATATTGTACTGATATTAAATTTCATAAGGATTCACAGGTTTTAAAAATATTTTTTCTATTTCATACTAGGGTATATCTTGAAATTTTCATGGCAACATTTCCTAACAAATGGAAAATATCTAAAGTAGTATCTAGTGAAAAGATAAAAGGAAATGCACTATGGATTTCTGATGCCCAAATCTAGGCACAAAAGAATCCTCACTTAAGCAGTACAACCTGTGAAAATACWGCCCACAAAATTAATTTTCACTTTTGAGATTTGGACCTGTCAAACATAAAATGAAACCCCAGCACAGTGTTAAGAAAGGCTTGCTCAGAAACCAACATGTCAAGTTAGATACACAACTTCTCCCCTCATTAAAGCAGAGGATTAAACCAAGTCATACTTCTGACAAGTAGATATTGTGGAAAGTGGATACCATGAGTTCTTTTAAAATTGTCTAGATTTGGAAGTGAATAGGCTCTGACTTAAAGCAAGCAGATCCTCAGGAAAATATGAAGAAAACTTGTCATGATTTCTCCCCACTTCTTTCACAGATCTGTAGCTGGGGTAATTTCTACCTGCCCAGCACATTATTCCTCCAGGCCTTCTTTGTGCTGGATGTGTGGACAGCCTGACTTGAGCGAGGCTTGTAAGGGAAACTGCTTGTCTTTAATACATCCAGGTGCTTCTTTGTGAGTGAACCACTATGTCTGCAATGCAACTGAGGCCACCCAAATCCTTCCACTTACTGCAATATGCTCCTGCTGTTGTACACCAAAACATCCACAGCCYATTTTACCCATGCCAGCTTCAGAAGAACTTGTGCCCTGCCAGATTTGCTGTTTCCAGCCTGCACTCTGCAGASCCCCCTTTTTACAGATGTCCACTTGAAAAAATACTCTCTTCACTATTTTCAGATACAYTGATACTCAATTTGTCAGTCATTTTATTTTAAAGTATTTTCATCAAAAATAACATCAATCAAAATATATGGCAGATCAGTATTCTCAGAAACTATTGGGAAAATAAGCACGTCCCATGCTTCACACCTACTTCCCAAGCACTGGGACTAAATGCGATGAATGAAATTAAGAAAAAAATACTTATKACTCACAGCTATGCCCAAACAATGCAAAGAAGGAAAGTGCCTCAAAGCAATACAAGAAAACATCTCATTCACTGATAAAACTGGTAAAACTTTTCTTATRGACCGGCTTGAAATGAACTGTTCTGACACCATTATGATAAACACATCTACCACAGCAAGTAACACAGAGACCAAAAAGCCTTCTATGAGAACTTGACAAGTCTACACAAATTGATTTTTAGTATCTACGAATTTCTCCCTGACAAGTTCTGATTTATGTGAAAAAGGGTTGTGAAGGAAACATCACATGATGTGAAACATTTGGTCATACAAACCTCAAGATGCATTTCCCTATATTATAGAGTCCCCATTCCCTTGCTGTCACATCCACAGGAAGGAAAAAATATAAAAGGGTCTACGTGACAAAAAAATACAGAAGTGAAACTACAAGGACAGAAGCATGCAAACAACTTCATTTCATGCATGTCAAACCACCACAAGTATGGAGTGGGAGCATGTAGTGCAGCAATTCCACGGTAACATGCTAAATTTACGAAGATTAAAATTCTAAGAAAACTACAGAGCTTTTTTCACTTCCACATAAAAATAATCCTGTCTGGAATTCCTGATCTTTCCTCATTCAAAATCACTTTATTCTCTATAAATTAAATTACTTCGGAGTATATTAAATGCTTAGAAGTACCATTATGTGGAAGATCTTTACTAGCAAGGATATAAATATCAACAATAATACTAAATTACCCATTTGCTTTGTTTCTGAAACCCTTAAAAATCAGGTAAGTTACCTCAGAAATGCAGGAACTGTAGCTGTCAATAAAAAACCTCAAAATAAGGTCTTACTGCTTAAAAACCCCAAAATGAAACCACATGCTGAAAATAACACAAAAAACTTGATGCAGAATAGTTCAAGTTAGAATATGTACTTTAAAACATAACTCTACTATTGGATTCAATGATCCTTGTGGGCCCCTTCCAACTAAGAATTTTCTCTGAAATATGTGAAGTTTGTTAAAACTACTAATGTTATTTCATCAATATATTCAAGTATTTCAGTGAGAGCTGACATTCTGCTACATCTAAGGAACAGAAATCAATGCAATTTTAAAGTAGGTCAGCTAACTTTCTATTTTTCTTTGGCAATTTGGAGAATTCAGCACAATTCTATAGGTAGTTACAGAAATACACGAGTTACCTTTTAATTATATAGAGTGAAACAGCTTTCCATAATCCAACACAGACTTTCTCCTCCTTTAGCTGGGGTTCTAGCACTAATGGCATAGAGTGGACACACAGGTAGCGAGGAGAGTAGCAGATTGAGAAAAGCAGAGAACAAAGTAAACATGCCTTAACTTCTGGCTTCACCTATAAGAAACGGGGAGAAGACATTCTTCCCATCCTCCCCCCATCCTGGAAAAAGCGGAACATTTCTCAGCAAGCAAAAGAAAACAAGATTCCTTACAGTCAAGGAAAATCTCCTGATTTTCCTATGGATTTGTACCACAAGTCTCTGCAAAGTCCTGCACCACCTGCAGAACCTAAAGCCAGGTGATGTTTTTAATGAACCAGTGGCAAAGTTAGGTAAYAACTTCTCCTAGAAAATGTAGTTTCGACCAAAAGGACCAGGAAACAACACATGGGTGAAAAGGYTGTTGCAAATTAGCTTCCAGTAAATGTGTTTCAAGAAAATAGGCATGCTTGTAGGGGAGTAACACAGGCAGAATGGTCAAAAACTCTGTTGCCCTATTCCTAGCATTGTAATTCTTGAGTTTAGGGGGGAAAAGGAAGAGATGCTAAAAATAAACCAAAAACGCAACTGAGCCATATATGTAGTCACGACATAAATCCAGATCACTGCAAAAATACACAAACATCCTAAATTACTGACACCAAGGAGTTCAAACATTCAAGTTGCTCATGTTCTGTCTGGAACAMGTGACAAGAATTTATGGCCCTTAAAATGCTCAAAAGAAAGTAGCTTCTAGCCCCTGGTTAAGAAATAAARGCATTCACTCAGTTTTCTTAATAATTTCACTTTTGTAGTTATTTCAGTAGGTTCCAGACTTGATAGGGCTTTGGGTTTGAAACTCCTACGTGGACTTCAGAAAAAGCCCACCTTCTCTGGATCCAAGCTGAGTTATGTAACAACTGAATGTTGGGGAGTGAAAGGAGCAGGGGAGCGGCTTCCCAGGGACAACTATACTTACACGTCTGTAGCATCAAGAAAAATGTACAGCTCAGCCACCACCAGAAAATCCATTAATTACCATGATGAACCTCTGTTATTATATATTCCCCTAGTAGAAGTAGTAGCAATAGAAGATGTTTAATAACATGCTCAAAAAATTATGTTTCAGATATATTTAGAGTGAGTGCAGACAAGTGAATAGAAAACATGAAACTCTACCCTGATCTGTTCTTTCATTTTCCCTCCTTCGGGATTCCCGATCTGTAAAACTTTTACTTGGGAGTATTTTTGTTTGATTATTGCAATTATTCAACACAATTAATTTCACATGACTTACCCAAGTTTTCTTCTTACAGTCCGTGTAAAATAGGGGTAAGATGATACAGGACTAACAGATGTACCTYCCCTTAAAGTAGGAAATTCACCATTACTTTTCAGTATCTATTTAAATGGAAATTCACAAAGCAAAGAACTTTGATGGTTTTCTTTCAGGCAGAACTAAACTAAGACACTCAAATGCTGCAAGTTTTCAYATGGAAAAGAATGCACTAAATTTGCTATAACACTGCCAAGACAGAACTTCTATTTACCAAGGTTTTCATAATACTAAATCTTCATTCAATGCTGATTATATTTTATTTCATTTCTCCTCAAAATATACTAAACATCCACTCTCTTCACACATTATAACTTATGAATGTGAAAAGTAAAGACGAAAAATATACCCTTTATAGTATCAGAAATCCACTGCAAAAAAAATCAGATGTGACTGGCCTGACTTTTGAAACTTTCCATCTATCAATGTGTACACCAGGCTCTCAATAGTGAGTATGGCTGTACTAGATTTTACACAAGTGTTGCMACAAAGAGCAGTCTTATACAAGCAGTTACTTTACTCCTGAATTTAACACAGCTGTATCAGACAAATTAGAAGTTATTTTGAGCCCTCAGGTTAGCACATGACCACCRTCTACTTTCCTTTCTGATAGCAAGTTACAGCTACATGCACTACCCTATTGCCCAGAAATCAAAAACAAGGTGTGTTTGAAATTAAGGAACAGGTATACCTGATTYTGCATTTTCAGCTAAGATGTCTGATTTTCTCACATCACTTTAACTGTTGTTTGTTCCACAGCTATGTTACTAAACTACACTTGGTTCAAGTATTAACTACTTTTATCTCAAATCTGTGAGCTTAATAAGAAAACAGTATAAATWTTAATCAGAAGAGAGCACCGCAAATCTACTTTAATTAATCCTTCAATAGCATGAACAGTGTAACTGTCATCACCTGATGCCAGGAAAAGTACATAATTACATTTCAAAGATTAAACTATATATGCTTTTAAAGCTCTCTTATTATTTTCTACAGCCTGGGCTCTRGCTTAATTTCTGAAAACAGTTTTTAGAAGATCCACCACATATAAATGAAGAGAGCTTACTGTTCTGCATCTCTTCTGAATCTGCGTCTTGTCYTTCTCTTGACTGAACTCCTTTTTGACAGCGGAGTTTGGTGCTGATGTTCCCCAGGAGTRCAGGGTGGCCCCAGAAAAGACTGAACTTCTTCATGTTTTCCCTTGTCAACACAGTCTTCTTTGGACACAGAACTTCCAAGAGACTGAGAGGTATCTTTCTGCAACAACAGTTAATTGYTTAAGAATTTCAATGCACTTAAAGCTACTTCTTCCAACTCAAAAACTTGCAAATTTCTGACAGTCACCTTACATCAAGCAGAAATTATATTCTAATCAAATCAATAAGGCAAATTCTGTCTAGAAGGTGACAAGTGAGCATGTTGCAGCAGTTGCCTCTCCCACACTCCAATTTACACGAGGTGATCAGTCAAACTAGTAACTTTGAAACAGTTACAAGTTTTACAGAGGACTGCCAAAACACTTTCAGAGAAGCACTGAATCCTCACTTTTTAAAATTTTGCTCTCAAAAATCAGATTAAGAGACAATGTAATGAGATTCTGAACTCATCTGCAAAATTCTCCATTCTAATGACAACCATAGATGCTTTGGCATTAACTGTCACACACCATACCTGGACCAGGTCCCCTCCTGGGGCTTCTTCAGCTGCATTGCTAGAGCTGAGGTATCTTATGGCACTAATTATTCCCTGAACAGCAATTCGCTTGTGTTCTCTGTAGTGCAGGTCTTCAATCTCTTTCCCTATTTCACCTATGGGTTTCAAAATKGATTCAACTGCAAAAAAGAAATTTCCAGAATCAAGTTTTAGAGTCATATAATACCAATATCTCTGAACACAAGACTAAAGAGAAGATTTACTAAATGTGAAATTGATTTAAACTTATGCTTTTAAAGAATTCTAAACTTTTTTGTTATCCACATCACACRGAAAAAAATTTAAACAATAAATCTTCTTTGTGCATAAGCATCTGTTAGTATGCATTGTCAGACACCACAATTTCTGTTTCAGGTGAAATTTCCAGTTCAMTGTAGCCTTCAGAACAACTGTTTTTAACTTTGATGTAGCAGAATATTCAGAGTAAAACTTCTGGGTATATGTGTAGCTCACCTCAGCTTCTACAATTCTCCTGCAGCTAGCAGTGTAATATTTTCTGTGAGGTGAGGATTTAGCCTATGAAACATTTAGTCACAAAAGGAAGTTTTTTTGGAGTAAGACTGACTGGAAAAGGCCACAAATCTAAAGATATTTCATATGTGATACCTTCATTGTTTTTACAATATTTCAAAAAGCTATCAGGAGGTCGTGGAAAAGGGTAATAGCCACCGATGACAGTTTTCCTTATTTGATCAGCTTCACTTTGAGATTCCATCCACTGAATGAAGTTTTTCACTTTGGCATCCTTGGTGTACGGCTGGCCCTTGTGCCACCCTTTTAAGACAAAAATAATCAGGTATCAAAACCAAAGCAGGCAASTGACATTTGTTCTCATTTTGAAACTCCCCTGAACACTACCTAGAAAAAACAAATTAAGAAAATCTTCAGAGTACAAAAGATGCCTTTTGTCAAAAGTGTTTTACAAAATGAGTACCTTGAATTCCTAGACTACACTTGCATTTGACACTGAATGTCAGACAAACATTAAATAACAGAAAAAACCAAAACAACTAGCAAAAAAGCTCATAGGAAAGCTGTAAGYGTTTTTTAATATTTTAAGTAAGTGGTAACCACAATTGCTACCCTATCAAAATATTAACAGCCTGAAAGAATTAGTAAACATGTGTCTTAACCTAGAAATACTTTCTATAGATAAATCCATTTTAATGCCTTACAAGAATGCCATTTGGCTTCTTGTCTTCTGCAGTGATGATTCCTTATTACCTCATAGTCTGTACTGATTTATTGTGCTGTAAAATGAAAATACTCTTTCCAAAGAAACAACATGAGAACTACACAAAACGAGAAGTAGTTTAAGTTACCTTTAATGAATATTTGACTTTCATTTGAAGTGGTAAGGTAAACTGTCCTGGAAGGATTCTCAGTCATCACTCTCATCTGTGTGCACACCAAGTATGTCACTGGAGAAAAAAAACCTTCATTTTTTTTCCTGACAGTTCATTGATTTTAGAATAGCAAGACTGACACACACTGGATTGATTTTATTAAGTCCTCTAAACAAGGCAATTTAGTTCTTGACCCTACAAATGTTTCACGCAGGTTTTGAATCTCCATTATAAATTACCATATGGACATGTAATTAAATCTTGAATTTAATTTCAGCATAGATATTACAACTGAAACATGAGATACTTCTTCAGGTAGGATATCATTGAAACAAATAGTACAAATATTGGTATTAGATAGCTGTGTTTCTTAAGGATAAAGAGTATAAAATAGTGAGAAATTATGGCATAGCCACTGCAAAACTTCTAAACAGAGCTCAAACTTACTCTTTTGTTAGTATCTCAGTTAAACACTGGAATGTCATTCCTTCCCACTTCCCCAGAACACTCAAGATGAATGCAGCCATAATCTAAGCAGGATTGTGCAGCTGGTGCTGCATCAAATGATAAAAAAATGCATATCAACACCAGTGTTAAAAAAAGAATGAGTGCTTGGAGGAGAAGATAAAGAAGGCAAGAAGTATTTAAAGCTCTTTTAAAATCCTTCAATAAGGATTCCCTAGTTTAAAATTTATTAGTCTTAGMTGATGTGTGATAACTAACACAGCTGGGTGATGATTGCTGTTTGGGCAAAAAACACTGTTTCAAAGAAATGAAGTTTTTCCACTTTCACCTCTCTCTTCAATAAATCCTCTTAAATTATTCCCGTCTATAAAAAAGCAGAAATTTACAGGTTAAGAGAAGCAAGAGATTTGACCAGCTGCTGCCTTTAATTGCCTCTGATGCAAGAGATGTTGCCTAGGTTCTTCTTCACAAAAACATCTGAAATRAAGGAGATCAGAGCAGCCCCAGGCCCAGCTGCCCATCTAATTGTTTATCCTAACTGACAGACTGCAATTTGTAAGCATTTCAAATATTTAAGCTATTTTTTATTCTTAAATTTTAATTTCTGATCCACTATCTTCTGCTTGAGGAGATAAATCGTGGCATTTTTTATTCAGTGGCAACTAATCTCAGATTAGAAATTCACAATGAACTAGAAAAACATTAAGAATAATTATTAGTATTATAGAGAAATGAATACTTGGATGAATACGCTCAAACACATCTGGCTGAGAAGTTGCAAACAATTCCAGTATGAACGGTTGGTCTGAGGTCCCATCAATAGCATGTGCCCAACGATACAGCCAGAAGTCTTCACTGTGTTCTAGATAAATAAATATTAAGAAAAATACATAAGCATTTATTTAGAAATTTAGAAACTATCTGATAAGTTCTGAAAGTCATATTTATAGAAAAACCTCTTTTTCTGGCTCGTTCAGCCCTTCCTACAAATGTCACAAGACCAATAACATCACAGGAATGATTGTGCGGTAAGTCATCCAGCTCTGACCTAAAAGCAAAATAGAAGAAAGCTGGGTAAGCTTTCTCAGAAACTCTGCAAAAAGCATTTCCAATTAACATTCACTGTAAGGTAGTGTAATTTAAATTCCAGWTTGATAACCAATGAAATTCTATTTTACCTTGTGATAAACCTATATTTAACTTCAGGTAATCCCCACTCTGGCTTAACCATTTCTTCTGGAATAATAYTTATTTCAGTAGGAGGATCCCGAACATTAAGGCAGATTTCTGACAAAGAAAAAAAAGTAACATTTATGGCATGAATACAAATTATCATCATCATCATTAACATTGTTATAACAATAATACAACAAAAGTATCAACAACCCATAAAGAAACTGGGGGTAAAGTTTCTTAAATATTCTGACTTTGTGAAATCATTCATCAGTTTCTCTGAGTTCAGGTTTTCATCAAAATAAAATAAGAATTCAGGTACAACAAAGCAATTTTATCATCCGAGTAATGTTAAACTCTCCAACTGCCTACRAGAGCCAACTAGTACAATCCAGGCAGTATTTTAACAGGAACTAATCCAACCATTCTGATTAGACACAAAGTACTTTTTACACTAGCTTTGTTGTCAAATGCCAGTGAGGTCTGAAAGTGATGTGCAGACAATGAAGTAAAACAGAACTGGTGCATGAGAATTTCCATATTTGATGCTAGTTCAATAGGATAGAAATACACYATGGCCATGGAGGAAAACAAAAGGYCTTTCCATGCCTATTCTATAGCACCTGAACATTTGAATTTATTTCTCAGACTGTTTAGATGCTAAATTAGAAACATGGTGGAGCACTGGAGCAAGCAAGGTGTTCTTCAACCAGATTAAAAAAATACAGGAATAGTGGCTTCAGCTTCTTGAATACACAAGGCAGTACTCTGTAGTCTCATAACAGGACAAATCTTGCTGGTATATAAAAGACAGATTCTGATTAAGTTTCTTGGGTTTGAGTAAGGGATTATTCAAAAAATGCACCCAGGGAAGAAATTAAGTAGATATAAATAACACATACAACTGTTTATGTAATTATATCTGGTGCCTCAYCCTGGCAGTGCAACATTTGGAAGGTGTTCTACTTCAAGTCAGACCCTCTACTTAGGAATACTCTCTAGGCTTCTGCTTTCTAGAAATGCATTCAGAGAACTATGGTGGTTTTGCATATGGTTGTTTAGGACAGTATTATCAAGAAATTTCCTGAAACAAAACTTTCCCATGCATCAAAACTATTTCTCAATTSTTTCATTATTTCAAGATTAAATGAAAGTCATACACTCAGGTCAGGATTACACAAAGGCTGTCATCAGTGCCACACAACTCCACTGATGTATGAAATTGAAATATGCACACTGCCTGGCAGGGGAATTCAAGGCACTGGTACTAAGTTCCAAAGGTTTTAGGCTGKGAAATGGGTGCACCTCTCAGCAAGTCCAATGCTGCAGCTGCAAACAGGGGTCAGCAATGCAGAGCTCACTGCACAGCAGTCAGGGATGTGCCTGAAGCACAGCACCTTGCAGATCTCTCCATTTGGAAACCTCTTAATACTAGGGAATTGATAACTCTCCAGATACACTGTACAATATTTGCAGGTAAGTGGTTCTAAGGACACACTGGAAAGTTGGGATTTGATGGCATTACAAATTTAAAATAAATGAAGGAAAAAGTAATTGTTAGTTTTGTGATTTAGTGTAATTGAAACTTGAAATATTGCCCCACATTGGGCATATACAGAGATACTTAGCAAGGTAATAATTTCACTTCATCTAAACAAAAAAAAGAAAAAAAAACCTCATGCAATGGAAGTTGTACAAAATCCATCTTACAAATGCTCTAGAATTTTTTCTGGATCTCCTGTTTTCTTGTGACTCTGTTCTTATATGACATAYGGTCATACCCTCCATCCATGCATCATGGGATTATGTGAATTCATATTAAGAAAAAATTCTCAGCTTCRTGCAAAGAACTGAGATCCTGTACATACTTTTCTATGAAACAAAGATTTACAGTTTCTGCAGTTTATCTGTGCACCATAGTGCTCTCCAATGGAGTGACTTCTATTTCTTCCATTACAGAGCAATTACCCTTTACAGCCCATTGCCTGAGTTGGCCATTTTGATCTCTTTGTTACAATTCCCACCCCAATAATGCTTGTAAGAAATCAGGAGTGCAGCGTAAATAAGGCCATGAAAATGCAGAGATATTGGCCCATAGAGAAAGTCACCTCACATGGCATATTCTACTCTGTCCTCTTTGCATAGAAAGGTTTTGTGGCAATTATAATTGTTTTCAGGGTTGGCTTGTAGTTGTCATCACCTCCCCTCACAAACTTCCATTCCTAGCTAAACATTTCTATCTCCTGTCAAACCATCACAAATACTTCAGACATTGAGATCTGGTTTAAATGCAAATATTTATCAGTCAGGGAAGATATTGCTTCTGGCAGTGAAAACATTGCTTCTTTTTGTGCACTGTTTCCTAACTCCATTAGGAAACTGTCATTGTCAATAAGTGATACATACATCAGCCTTCACCAACATGCATATTGTTCCAAGAAGTTATTTGAATTTCCTGAATGTTGGCTGTCATTTTGTTCTAAGTATAAAAGCACAAAATGCGAAAGAGCTCACACAGAGTGAAGGAAGAGAGAAAACAACCCCAAAGTTGATCAAATCCAGTTTGAAAAGGCCATTACTGTTATATTGCAGGACTTGTATTTTTGTAGTATAGCTCCTTTGAGTATCTGCCACACTAAACAACTGGCAAGTAAGACAATGCTTTTTTTATAGCCAAGGAATATTCTTCATACACAGTCCCACAGTGATGCTCTTTCAGCACACAGAAGTCATCAATGCAACTTTTTATTCTGTGGAGCTGTGCAGATACTCTGGGCCTTGACAGTATAAAATCTAAAGTCAGATGAGGTGATAGTGTCCTTCAATGACCTGGAAAAAGATGTGTGCAGTGTACAAGTGATATGTGTGTTATTAAGCAGGAAGCAGAATCAGATTAAAAAACCTTACTAGAGGCCTATCTTTATAATCTCTGTTCCTGATATCAAGGATTCTTTCTTTATTTTTTTTATTTCTTAAATAAAGGGTTTAACCAATTGTGGCAGTAAACTCTGTAGACATGATTCAAAATAAACAGGGAAAAGCAAGAACCTGGATGCTCAGACACCTTTCAGAAATACTAATTAAGGATTTATACTTTATCAATTAGTCTTAGCAATAGATCACTTTCTATTTTATTTCTATGGAGAACTACTTTGCACAACTGTATTTTATAGACTCAAAATAGGTTTCTGCAATACTTAACCAATTGTAGCAAATCTCTTCATCTGTGAATCCCCTGGGGTGGGGTGTGTTTTAAACGGGTAACTGGATTTGATGGCATACTTGGCAAGGAGCAGCACTGTGCCAACCTTCATACTGTGATACCATTTAGGACACAGAGAATTCCACAACACCATTGACATCATGCCTGAGCCATCAGCAACTTCAAAGTAAGCCTGAAGAAAAAAAGAGACAATCTACAGTCATCTTATTTATTATCATTCTGCTAGGTATTTTGGATAATGCACCAGTACTTGATTCATAAATTATTTCTCTGTTACAAATGGATATAGAAGATGTTCCAGAACTTGTACTGAATACTAGAGTGGAAAAAATCCCCAATTTTTAAACTGGGCAAATATTGAACTGGGCAGATCACTAAGCAGATAAATACTAAAGTGGAGAAAATCCCCAAGTTTTAACCTGGGCAAATGCTGAATCTGAAACTGAGCAGATCACCAAGCAGATAAAAAAGATTTTTAAATTAACCCACCACACCTCCAGTCTCCTTTTCCAAGAAGTTCAACACAAAAATATCACAAGTTAAATGTATTAGAAAAATCATTAAGAATTTTAGAGTAAAATGATCTATCTGAAAGTCAACAGATGACAAAATCAGGGCCTAGAAATTATTTAAATATAGWGCCTTTTTTTTTGACAGGACATACTAAGTCCAATTTTCAAAARCATAGAGACCAGAAATGTTTAGGCTGTTAAACTACTAACACSTCGAAGTATTCCTTACTTCACAAAAAGCTCAAATGAACTATAGTAACTGAAATTMATCCACTAAAGTTTGTAAACATATGATCATAAAATTCAGCATTTTCTGCTCTAGAGAGCTCAACATTTTTGTAAAGGCAGCATTTTCCATATAAAATAGCTATAAAATAACTTTATGTGCTTACTATATGGGAAAAAATATTTTCAAATATCCTACAGCAATCTGAGTGTTAACCTATGCATTTATCCCTCTTTACCTGATAAGGCATATCCATTTTTTTCTCTGGCTTTCCATAGTACTTCAGTCTAGATTTGTGCAGGATTCTCACAAGAAGTGGGTGGAAACGCACTCTGCTTCTCCATGTCATTTCCAGATGACCAAGATTAGTCAGTTTGGAGACTAAAGTTAGGGGAGGGGAAAAGAAAAAACCAAAAAAGAGCATTCATGATTGAACGTCTAAGTTTCCAGGAGTAAAGTGGCAAGAYGTTACATGTATTTTATKAATGTTTCTAACATTCAAAAAGGCTCATTGCTGCTATCATTCACCAATAAAATTCTGTTATGAACTATCTGCACACAGCATAGTTTTGCTCTTYTTTTTAACTGAGACACATTTTAAAYGACAYAGAAGAGTTGTCAGATGAGCAGAAGGGCTACTACAAAAACCACAGCTGTCAGCCTGCAAAGCCAGCACACTCATGCAGAAGTGCTGTTATACCTCTCTCCTCACCAGGCTTCATGGAATGGCCTGAGCCTCTCAACACTGACCACATTTTGGGTRGCAGCTTCTAAGTGTGAGCATCCTRCCCCACAGACCAG
This sequence comes from Cardinalis cardinalis, assembly GCA_014549065.1. NCBI lineage: Eukaryota > Metazoa > Chordata > Aves > Passeriformes > Cardinalidae > Cardinalis > Cardinalis cardinalis. Next base: position 7,723,092 of record JACDOX010000016.1, on the reverse strand, counting down.
ACACAAGACTACCACTGCACCCAGTGTTTTTGACACCTCAGGAGACTGGGCACAAACACCACAGCTACAYATTTTCAGTCAATGATTGTAGAGTTTAAAAAACTCTCTTAAAGCAACAAAGAATCACAGAAGGGGTTGGGTTCAAAGGTTCCAATACTCTGCCATGGGASGGGCAYGCTGCRCCACACCAGGTTGCTCAGAGCCCCATCCAAGCTGGTCTTAAACGCTTCCAGGGGTGAAGTATCTACAAGCTGACAACTCTGGGATACCTGTGCCTCACCATCTTCCCAGGGAAGAGGTTTTTCCCACAGGAGCAGGTGAACTGTGACACAGGTGGCACATTCCCAGTGGGGCCAAACACAGCTGGAGGATATCAGGAAGCTCAGCCCAGCTGCATAAGCAATCACAGAATCAATCGGGTTGGAAAACACCCCTAAAATCATCGAGTCCAACCTATGACCAAACACCACCCTGTCARCCAGGCCATGGCAACAAGTGCCAYATCCAGTCTTGCCTTCAACATCTCTAGGSASRGTAACTCCATCACYTCCCTGGGCAGACTGTTCAAATGTTTAATCACCCTTWCTGTGAAGGAATTCTTCCTTACGTGCAAGCTAAACTTTCGCTTAAGACTATGTGCCCTTGCACTGCCGCTGGTTACCTGGGAAARGAGCCCGAGCCCAGCTGGCTACACGCTGCTGTCAGGCGATTGTAGAGAGCGAAAAGGCCCCCTCAGCTCCCTCATGGGACTTGTGCTCCGCCTTGTGACCCTTCCCCAGCTCCGCCGCCCCGCAAACACGGCACCGCCCCCTCCCTCAGGGCGCCCCGCGGCGCCCCAGGGCGCCCCTGCCGCGCCCCTACAGCCGCCTCCTCCGYTCTTACCGTCCACATCCACCTGCACCGGGGGCCTGTCCGGTACCCACACGTCTCCATAGGGATCCTCGTTGTTCCAGAGCGGCAGGTAGTGCCTATTGTCCCCGCGGAGGGGCTGGAGCGGGCGGTACCCGTCGGGCGGAGTGCCCGCGGCGGCGGTGCCGSTGCCCCCCTCCCGCTCCAGCCCCTCCAGGCAGAAGAAGCCGCGGTTCAGGCGCCTCTCGTCGTAGCGGTACGAGCAGCGCGTCAGGCGGAGGCGCGTGCCCGCCCGCAGGCGCGCGCGCTGCACCAGCCCGTTGAGGCGCGGCGCGAGGTGGCAGCGGTGCCAGCGCGCGCCGTCCGCCAGCGTGAGGTCGTACCAGTACTGGCGGGGGGCGGCGGGCGGCGCCTGCGCCAGGTACCGCTCCACCGCCACCACCGTCACGGCCGGCGGTTCCGCGGGCGCCGCGCTCAGCTGCGAGGAGCCCTGCACCTCCTCGAATACCCTCTGCAGGCAGAAGGCCCCGCCGCCCTCCGTCGAGGCCGCCGCCCGGCTCTCCTCGGCGCGTTCYGGGGTACGGTCCTGCATGACAGCGCCCTGGCCGCCCCGCCCGGGCGAGAGCCGCGCTCCGGGCCGCTGCCGGGGCCGGCCGCGGCTTCCCGCTGTCATGGCTGAGCGCTGGGCGCCGCCCCCGTGGCGCGCGCGCGCGGGGCG